>OX183131.1:30301025-30737514 GCA_945261195.1 Cryptosula pallasiana | reverse complement strand
GTTAGCGCAGTACATCATGTGGTTATGTTGATGTTGTATGCTTGATCATCAATTAAGTAGTGCATTTTTAACAAATTTTTGACTAGCCACAGATATACACACAGCTATTAGTTATAGAATTTATACACAGCTAAAGGTATTGACTGTACACACAGTTGAAAGTATTGACTGTACACACAGCTATAGGTATTGACTGTACACACAGCTATAGGCTGTATGAACGGCTAGAGGGATTTACTGTACACACAGCTATAAGTATTGACTGTACACACAGCTATAAGTATTGACTGCAAACAGCTACAGGTATTGGTTGTACACATGAATATAGGTATTTACTGTACGCAAAGTGACGCACAGGATAAAAGTGCATTTGGATAAGTATTAGAATACTCAACAGAATATGCAATATAGACATACACAATAGACATACGCAATAGACACACACAATAGACACGCACAATAGACATACACAATAGACATACGCAATAGACACACACAATAGACATAGGCAATAGACACGCACAATAGACATACACAATAGACATACGCAATAGACACACACAAAAGACATACACAATAGACATACACAATAGACATACACAATAGACATGCACAATAGACATACACAATAGACATACACAAAAGACATACTCAATAGACATATACAATAACAAAGATAAGACAATTCAAGTGTGAGTGTATTTGTCTATAAAAGTCAACATAATCGCTGAAGGAGTAAGTTTATAGAGACAAGCTGAGCATTTATTCAATTTCAGTACAAAAGTAAAAATTATAACTAAATATAAACCTCAGGCGGATGGACAAACTGTTTAAATGTAAGAGAGAACACAATATAGGGGCCAAAGGCTATAGAAATAATATATAGAACACGAATGGGTAGTTATACAACTGTAGAGTTGGGTCTTTAGTCGTTACACAAAAATCAGTCTTATTTTATCAGAAAAGGGCACTTCTGTGGTACAGAGTTCATGCCTCCTCATCATCGGTGACATCATCTTATGCAACAACCATCAGCTAACAATCAGTTGGGACAGATACCTACAAGTAAGGAATACATCCATGTCTGACATACTGAGACACAAAAAAACAGAATTGTTGTTAATTGGGGAACAGTTCAGTGAGACGGCGTGCCACACTAACTTCCATTAATGGCACGGTTAGTCTTCTGCACTCACCTGATTGAGCAGCAACATAGGAAGACAACTCCAATATTCATAACTTACCAGGTTACACTAGCTCTTTTTGTGTGTAACAAAAAATTGAACTTTGCAAAGCGCTGGCAACAACTAAGTATTTGATATTGTGAAAAAACAAACAGCTATTTAGCGTTCAAGAGCAGCTGATTCTTAGTTTCTGTCTAACGGCATTAAGTGTATTCGTCGGCAGGATCGATCCATTTAAATAAACTAAATAAATCATATTTCTCGCAATTTATTTAATGCAAATGGGTTGGTAGCTATATTTTATGTGGATAGCAAAATAGTATCCCCACAAAAAATGAGATTGATTTACGAGGCACATTGATAGGTAGCGAACACTACTAACCAACCACATAAAACTAAAACATAGCCTTGTACGTAACATATTTTTTGAAGTAGTTCATCATATGGTATTAATCTTTTATTATTGACCCTTCGTCAATACCACCTAGCCCAGTGGCCAGCGCATTGACCATTTCACCAACTTGGCGACTCTAAAAAGGGAACTTTGCCAGGAAATTTTATGGACACCAAGTTGGTAAAATAGTAAGTGTATCTGGCTGCTGGGCTACGCGGTGATGTCGTAGGCTGTTGGGTTCAAACCCCAGCCAAACGTGTAGAGTTTTATGGCAGTAGTAGAAAATTCTCCTGTCTGATTGATTGCGAGAAATTGCCCAGCAACCAAAATAAGCATATAAAAAGAATGGTCAAAACAAAAATAAACACATATCATTAATTAATTTAATTATCATGTAGAATAACAATAGAAATAAATTAATAGTCATAATAAAAAGCGGAGCCAATTTGTTAAAACAATAAAAATAATTGTTATTGTTAACCAAGAATGAATTGCTTCAAAATAAATGTCACCAAATGGACATGTGTAACGCTGTTTATTTTTTGTCTCGCTACCACTATCTGCTACTTCTCGTAGGTCACGCTATGGGCAACAGTACAGAATCAATGACACGATAACCATCGTTGATGAAATGCTTACACATGAGAAAATAATTATGCTCGCTACAATGCACAGGGGTATTTTATGGCTTCACAAACCGATCTGGATCGAAGGAAATAATTTCTTATTATTACATAATACGATGAAAAGCTTGAATCAACGCATTCACTGCCCACTGATGTGGTCCCCAAATATAAATAACAGCAGCTGTTCATCAATCCAGCCCGCGAATACACCTATTGCTTCATCAACTTACATCATCAGTTTTGTTTAATGAATACAAAAACAACATCGAAACACAGCTTTAGTGGCCTGATTTATGAAAAACATTTCACATGTCTGTGTTTCCCGAGCATATATATATCTATGCAGTGTATATATACTAGTAGTATTATATATACTAGCAGTATTGTATATACTAGCAGTATTATATATACTAGTAGTGTTATATATACTAGTAGTGTTATATATACTAGTAGTGTTATATATACTAGCAGTGTTATATATACTAGTAGTGTTATATATACTAGTAGTGTTATATATACTAGTAGTGTTATATATACTAGTAGTGTTATATATACTAGTAGTGTTATATATACTAGCAGTATTATATATACTAGTAGTGTTATATATACTAGTAGTGTTATATATACTAGTAGTGTTATATATACTAGTAGTGTTATATATACTAGTAGTGTTATATATACTAGCAGTTTTATATATACTAGTAGTGTTATATATACTAGCAGTGTTATATATACTAGTAGTGTTATATATACTAGTAGTGTTATATATCCTGTGGGAGATTTGTGTGATGGATAGTGCTAACCCCCCCCCCCCCCAAACCCCCCCCCTTACACCCCTGGTGCCCTTAGTCATAAGTTATTACCCCACCAGTACCCTTCCCCCACCCCCCCCCCCCCCTCCCTCCCCCGGGGTTATCCCGAATCCCCTGAGAAAGGGATACCGGCGGCCTCGGGTCGCTATGTCCCTGTAGATATCAACTTTCAGCTATCCCGAACCTACCCCGAACCACCCCGGACCTACCCCGGGTCAGGACCCTGATCCGGGATCCAACCACACTGATCCTAGTAGCCTGAGCCTTCCTGAACATGATGCACTTCGCAGAATCGAAATCAGAGCGTTCTTTCTCTCAGGATCCCAGACGAGGATATGGTCTACCCTTATAAGGAGTGGAAGATTTATATGCAGAAAAGAGCGGGAACTGAAGTTTAGCCCCCAAGTTACCATGTGCTCGCTCCATGATTGGATCACCTTGTTATTGTTTGCTGTGTTGTATTTTATGATTGGCGCATTCTCTTATTATCTAGTATCATTGGTCATGCCGTATATGGTAATGAAGTTGTACCCTTTTTCTCTATAAATAGAGCTGCTGTGCCTTGGGCAGGCAGTTGTTGTAGAGTTGTTATAGTATAAGCACCCCTTTTACTTGTGAATGTAATAAAGTATCTATACTGAGAAACACACTTCTACTACGTTTGTGTCGAGGACTCATGAGTTGTTAGCGTCGTTGGAGAGAGAGAGAAAGGAGTGGAAGGAAGAGAGAGGAGAATCCGTTGTGGCAGTTAATAGAGGACGCAAATCTATTACATTGGTGGCAGCGGTGGGATGTCTGAAGAACAAGGACACAACGGATAGAGAGAAAGAAGGTAAGAAGTAAGAAGATATCGATAGAGAAGGAAGAAAGAAAGAAGGTAAGAAGTAAGAAGATTGCGAGATAATAAAGCAGAAGAAAGAGCTAGGAACTACACCAAGCCTGCTCGCCCTGCTTACCGCCATCTTCCCCTCATCCAGAAGTTACCTTGACCCTGTATACTGCCATTCCCCCTTACCCCGAAGCTATACAGTGCCGGTATACCCTGTCTATCCTGTATACCTCCATCCCCCCTTACCCCGAAGTTATTCCAACCCAGTATACCCTGTCTACCTTGTATACCTCCACTCCCCCCCCTTACCCCGAAGCTACCCCGATCCGGGATCCACCCACCCCGATCCGGGATACTGATTTCTGTTCCAAGCAATCATTTTATACCCCATAGCTCGCCAATCAACAATGGCCACTCAGAGAGCAAGAAGCGCTGGCTGAAATCCCGTTGTAGTTCAACCAACGGTAGCCTTGGATGAGTTGACGGATGCCCTACAAATATTGGTACAACCCCCCCCCCCCCAAAGACACAACCCAACCCCCTTCAAACCCCCCAAATACGATGTCACGGCCAATGTGGAATATTTTATCACTCGATTTACTGAAGTAGCCAATGCAAATGATTGGGGCCAAGCTACTGCCCTACTACACTTACGAGAGGCACTGAGAGACAACGCCCTTGAGTGCGGACGCCCTCCCCATGTAGAAGGTATCTTTGCTGCCCTACGTGCACGGTTTGGACTTACCCCCAAAGAGGCACAAGCCCAGTTGATTGCCCTGCGTCGTTCCCCCAAAACATCGTTGCAACAACACGCTAATGAAGTTGAAAAACTACCCCCCCGAAGAGTTGACCGAATGGTACTGGAAACCTTTGCTAGCACAATAGGCAATGCGTACCTTCAACGACATTTACTAGCCGTACAACCCCACACTGTCGAGGAAGCAGTCAGAGCAGGCAGTGAATTTCTCCAAATCAAGACAGGAATTGAAGACAAACCTTCCCGAGTCAGAGTAGTGGAGGAGGAACACGACATATTAGAACCACCCACTGGCAGAACCCCAGCCAACACCCCGCTCAGTCAAGTCCACCAGACAGCTACCCCGTCCCCAGACACCCTTGCTGTTCTGATGCAAAACATGCAGTTGCTCACCGACGCCATCAAGCTCCAGTCGGAAGAACTCCAGAGACTGAAGCAGCAACCAACCCCCCAACTGGCCGTCCCCCACCCCTCATACCCCCCCCCCCCCCCCGTCACACCTCTCCCCCCTCAGTGTTGGGGGTGTGGCGCCATTGGTCACTTACAGAGGAGTTGTCCTGTCAAACCCTGGCCGTCTCCTACCCCCTTCCTAACCAACCGTCGAAAAAACGGGCGCCGCCCGCAGTAGGGAGACCGGTTCCTAACTGCCCCCGGGCCCCTCGGAATTATAGGAAGGCAATAGAAAGACTAGAGCGACATAACCCTGTGACTCAGATCCCCCCCTCCCCGTCCAGAGAGACGGTATCCTGTGCCAACCCTGAAACCCTGGCAGCTACCCACTGCCAACCGGTATGCGCCATTACAAGAGCTGGAAGATACAGACTACTACCCGTCTGCCCCGCCTGTCTGGGATAACAACCAACCATATCAACCCCCGGCCCCCCTGTGTGCTGACCTTCCCCGCCCGTCTCGTCAGCAACACCCCGTTAGTCATGGACACAAATTATATTACCCCTCTGAACCAGCTCAATCTCTGAGCCTAGGGATTCACCCCAAGAACCCCCCTACTCCCCCAACCAGAATACGCCCCTCCCGCCCTCGGGAGAGACAACCCCCTACCCCCAGACCATCAGCCGTCAGACCCACTGACATTCTTTACTCCCCGCCAGAACGCCCCTACAAGGCGAGTTATTTCTTGCCCGGTCGAATTGAAGGCAAGCCGGTGTCTATACTCATTGATACCGGATGTACCACTAATTTGCTATCACAGCACCTGTTCAACCGGCTGTCTCCTACCACCCGGGATGCCCTACAAGAGAGCGAGACTCATGGCATTTTGGCGGACGGATCCCATATCCCCTTCTTTGGTACCCTACATCTGCCCCTTCGACTGCGAGATGTAAAGACAGATGCTACGTTCGTAGTCGGACAGATTAACGAAGACGCCATCTTAGGCATGCCCTTTCTTACTGCCCACCAGTGTCACATGAAATTTGACCGTTCAGTCATTGAAATAGATGGCCAAGAACTTCCATGCACTGACCAACAGGGTCGGATGCTCTCCACATCTGTCCAAGTCATAAGAGACACTCGCATTCCCCCGAATACCGAGGCGACGGTACTCTGTAAAGTTACCAACCCCTCACACCTCCCCCTCGGTATAGTAGAAGGTACCCCAGACTCCCCGCCCCTCGCCGCCAGTCTCAACTCCCCTGATACCAAACACCACCTGCTCGTTAGATGCCTTAACCCCACTAGTCAGCCGTTACATTTGAAAGCGGGAAAGACTATAGGCCGGTATACAGGTGTACAGGCCAGTGACATAGAGTTGCCATTGACGGAGAACCCCCCTACTTCCATTCCCCCCACTTTCCTTCCCTCCCCCGTCCCCAAGCACTTGCAGGCACTATATACCAAAACCCTGGACAACTGCCACACCCCCAGTGAAGCTTTCCAGCTGGCCCAGCTCTTACACTCCTACGAGGAGGTGTTCAGTAGAGGAAATCACGACATGGGTCGTACCGACCTCGTGGCACATAGCATCCCCTTGAAGCCCGGAGCCTAGCCCATAAGGCAACACCCCCACAGATTGGGACCCCACAAGGAGCGTGAAGCCAAGGAGCAGGTGTCCAAACTGCTAGAGAGAGGGTTGATCGAACCCAGCAATGGTGCCTGGAGTTCTCCCGTGGTACTCGTCAAAAAGAAAGACTGTTCGTGGAGGTTTTGCATAGACTATAGGCGGTTGAATGCAGTAACCCAACAAGACGCCTACCCCCTGTCCCGTATAGATGAGAGCCTGGACACTTTGTCGGGTAGTCGCTACTTCAGCACCCTAGACCTAGTGAGCGGACACTGGCAGGTTCCCTGGACGCGGATGCCAGCGACAAATCCGCTTTCTCCACCCGTTCCGGCCTATATAAATGGAAAGTCCTCCCTTTCGGATTAACTTCCGCACCCGCCACTTTCCAGACACTCATGGAGAGGGTGCTACATGGCCTCCACTGGAAGTCACTTCTCCTTTACTTAGATGACATCATCGTCATAGGCCCCGATTTCCCCACCCATCTCCACCGACTGTCCGAAGTGCTCCAGCGTCTCCAAGTGGCTGGTTTAAAACTGAAGCCCAGCAAGTGTGAGCTGCTCCAATCTCAAGTCCGCTACCTAGGCCACGTTGTCAGCGAGCGAGGTGTCTCCACTGATCCAGAAAAGATCGCTGCAGTACGTGATTGCCCCCCCCCCCTACTTGTCTTAAAGAACTACAAGCGTTCTTAGGAATTGTGGGTTATTACCGCCAGTACCTCCCACGGTTCTCTACCGTAGCCAAGCCCCTGACCAGACTCACTTGTAAAGATACCCCCCGGGAGTGGGCCCAACCTCAGGCAGAAGCGTTTGTGCTGCTCAAAGCAGGACTGGTCTCTACCCCCATTCTAGGCTACCCCGATGCCAATAATCCTTATACCCTAGACACCGACGCCAGTGACGACGGTGTCGGCGCCATCCTGTCCCAAATCCAAAACAATGAAGAACGGGTGATAGCGTACTACAGTAAAACGCTGAGCCCCCCAGAGTGAAACTACTGTGTCACTCGCAAGGAGTTGTTAGCCGTAGTTAAGGCGGTGAAACACTTCAAGCCCTATCTCTACGGACAAACCTTTAGAGTTCGTACCGACCATGCCTCCCTCATGTGGCTCTGCAAGCGGAAGGAACCTTTGAGCCAAGTAGCCAGATGGCTGGAAGCCCTCTCAGAGTTTAAGTTCACCGTAGAACACCGCAGTGGACATTTGCACGGGAACGCAGACGGACTGAGTAGGCGTTGCCCCTCTGATTGTAAACAGTGTAATCACATTGAGAGTAGAGATGGTGGCCCCACCAAAGACGAGGTGATCCAGACCTTCCCAAACCCCTCCCCTACCCCCCTTGCCCAGCCCTTTTCTACTCCCTCCCTCAGACCCCCGGGTAGTTGCCATTGCCCGTCCACATCCACCTCCCCCCTGATACAGATCTGATGGAAGCTCAAAAGACCGGCCGTCACCCCGTAGCTGTCGTGTATGAAGCTATCCAAAATAATACCCCCGTAGACCCCCAACAGCCTGAGCTTGGCAGCAATGAGTTGCGCCAATTGGAGAAGAGGAGACATTCCATGCAACTCCGCCGGATGGTGTACTGGAGATACACCATGCCGGCCAAACCCGGTCTCACTGGTGCGCCGTGTGCCCCCCCCCCAGTCTGTGTGGAAAAGTCGTGTGGGAGACCCACGTCATGGCCCACCAAGGTATTCAACGAACACTCAAGAGGTTGAATCTCACCTGGTACTGGCCGGGCATGACAGCCGATGTACGACGAGCGGTCAACAGCTGCGAGACGTGCCAACGTGCTAAACATGGGGGTACCAAACCCAACTCCGCACGACAACGCATGTATGCCGGCCGGCCTTGGCAAAACCTAGCGGTAGATCTAGTTGGTCCCCTTCCTGAGACCCAGCGTGGTAACAAGTGGATTTTGGTCTTAACGGATCATTTTAACCGCTGGCAGGACGCCCTCCCCCTCCCAGACGTTACAGCCCCAGTAGTGGCCACCGCCTTAGACGAGCGTGTGTTTAGCTATTTCGGTCTACCCGAGCAAAAGCATACCGATCAGGGTGCCCAATTTGAGTCCAGCCTGATGAGAGAATTATGCACCATTTGGAGGGTGGCCAAGACCCGCACTACCCCCTACCACCCTCAGGCCAATGGAGTTGTGGAGCGGAATAATAGAGTTCTCGGAGAAGCCTTACATTCTCTCCTCCTGAAGAGACGCCCTGAAGAATGGGATCTGATCCTTCCCCAAATCATGAGAGCTTTTCGCGCTACCCCCCACTCTACTACTGGTGAAACGCCCAACTTTCTTATGATGGGTAGAGAGTTGCGCCTCCCTGACCAACTGACCTACCACCCCCCTCTGCTAGAGTGCGTACCAGTGCACGAATATGCCCGAGCCCTGCAAGAGAGACTAGAGGATGTCCACGAGGCACTGAGAATGGAGCAGAAGCAGACTAGAGGGGACGACGGAGAAGAGCCGTCGTTATTCCGACCGGGAGATGAGGTCTGGCTAGAGAACAAGAGGCGAAGAAAGGGAGAGAGCCCCAAGCTCCAACCAAAGATTGTTGGGCCCTATATCATCAAAGAGGCCTACAGCAACCACTCCTACTTAATCGACCGACATGGACAACGTTCGGTGCAAAATGGTAGCCGCCTCAAACCCTATAAAGCTTGCCTTGAGCCCTACGGCCAAGCTCCAGCAGCCATGGAGCCAGCTCGCCATCCCAACATGCGTGGCGCAGCCCCCCGCAGGAGAAAAAGCCCCCCCCCCTCCCCTTCAAGACATTCCCCTACCCCTCCTAGAGCTCCCGATCCCACCACACTTTCTCCCAGCATTGCCATCCCTCCACATCCCCTACTAGAAGAACATACACCCCCTCGCCTACAGCAACCCTTACCAGAGACCCCCCTCAACACCCCCAGCGAGTTTCGTACAAATCGGCCAAGAACTGGCCGAAATAGGAGCCAGACCCCGAATGTGGGAGTTGCCCCCCCACCAGTCACACCACCCCCTGTCATAGCCCCTGCACCTACTGGTCGCCCTAGGCGTAATGTGGGACCACCCCAATGCTATGGAGAACCCTGGTGTCATCAAGTGACTGGTGAAAATGAGCAATTGTTTGAACAACAATACCAGGAAAAAATGAGGTTGATAGCCGAATTAATGGCTTTTACCGCAAAGACCGAGGCCCCAACACACCCATGCGTAGTCTTAAAAAAATTGCCAGAACCTCTTCTACTCACCCCCGAAAAATCGGTATCTCCGCATGAAACCCCGTGGCTGCAAGGTCGTTCAAAGACACCCCTTTTTACCCCACTACACTGAGTCAGACCCCCCAAGAAGTAGGTCAAACTGCTAAGAAGCCAGACAGAGAGGAAAGTGCAATCCTTTTGCCAGCTGGATATAGTACTGTGCAGTCCGCTTTCTCACTCCAGTTGCTAATAAATCAATTAAAAGAAATGACAAAAATTAACGACCCGCTATCACTGCAGCTCGACGCTGGGGACGACCACCTGCTTCTCGAGGCCGACTTGGCGGAGTACCCACCCCCCTCAAGCATGCAAGAAGATGAGTTACTAGGGCTCCCTATGACGGAGGTTCTACTACCGACCAACCCACCAGAAAGCATGGCAGTTAGTGACAGAGAGGGTGAGTTAGACATCTACAACAATTGGGTTTTAAAAAATGCCACTGCATGCGATCCCTTAGCCTTAACTACCAGAGAATTATCACCCCCCCCCTTCCTACCCTAGAAGAGTTCCCCCCCCCCCCCTCAACCCTTTCCCTAATCCAACTCCCCCCACCCCTACCACCCTAAAAACACAACCCCACTCCCGGCACAGTCATAGCCAGTGTTTAAAAGACCCCCCCCCCCCCCAAGCCACTCCACATTCCGAAAAGTGACCCCGAACCTATCCCGAACCACCCCGAACCTACCCCGACCCGGTATCCACCCACCCCGATCCGGAATAGGTTTATACCCCTGAAGAAGACCACCCATAGTCCCCCTGCCTTGTCACCTAGGTCCCCGTCCAAAAAGTTTCAGAAAAAAGGAACCGGCGGTCAACCCTCCCCCATTCCATGCAAGCTAGTACCCTCCCCCACCCCTCCTCAGCCCACCCCACCCTCTCCCCGTCCAAAAGACTCATGTGACAACTCACTGTTAACTCTTGCAGAGGGAGAGATAGTTACTCCCCCCAGGCTGAGGCGTATACAGACAGCACCCCAAAAGATCACTATGAGGGACGAACCCTATACCACCTTCGCTCCAGACGGACGAAGGAACCCCGCCCGCTGGAGAATGCTTAAGTGGGTGCAGACGAGCACCGAAGAGCGCATCCAACACCTCATAAGCACGGCAAAACAGTATCAATGCCCCAAATGCCAATACTCAGCAAAGAATAGCCGACAGCTGGCAGTACACGCTGCTCAGCACTATGTCCGACACTACTGTCGGTGCTCCTTTTCGAGCAAGAGCAGAGATACAGTATATAGCCATCAGAGTAAGCTGGACAAGAGAGGAGATGCAGAACACCAGCAGAAGACGGGCCTAATCTATGCCGTCGATCGGAAGTCCTATACTCGGTTCTGTGAGTATACGGAGTGGGAGACGCCCCCAGCATTTGGAGACAGTGCACCCAGTCAAGCTGACGTTTCTACACCCCTGTCCCCCCGACCGATCAAGCGGGCACACTCCCCAGTTAACCAAGAGCCTTTTCCCTGTCGACCCCTTGTTCCAGCAGTACCCAGCCTAATTTTGCTACCCCTGGCCGACTATCGCATCCCCAAGAGATCGGCCACAACCACTCCCACCCCCCGTGCCCCTTGCACCCTAACTACCCCCCCCTCACCTGAGGTCGACACCCCCCCTCCCTCCACCCCCTCCCATCCAGCGCCTCCCTTACCCCCAGCCGTCTGGACACTTTTTGCTGAAACGAGAGATAGCCGCTCGTGTTATCAACCAAATCATAAGGGATCTGGAGGGTGACCAACGTACCCTTCGCCAGGCCATGCTACACCCCTCTACCCCCGCCGTATCCAAGCCAAACGTCAAGTCAGAGTACCAGGCAGCTGACCTGGAAGCAACTACACTACGACAGTTGGCCGCTGACTTGCGGGGCAACCTCTTTGCCAATATTTAAATGTATCTTTGTTCTGTCAACCATGTAATTATTCTCCAATAAATACACTCTCTGGTCATGTACCACCCTTCAGTTATTCTTGTCTATGTATATATATTTTAATCAGAGACTCCGTCGCTAATGAAGCGGAGTATGTGGGAAATTTGTGTGATGGATAGTGCTAACCCCCCCCCCCCAAACCCCCCCTTACACCCCTGGTGCCCTTAGTCATAATTCATTACCCCACCAAAACCCTACCCCCCCCCCCCCCGGGGTTATCCCGAATCTCCTGAGAAAGGGATACCGGCGGCCTCGGGTCGCTATCTCCCCGTAGATATCAACTTTCAGCTATCCCGAACCTACCCCGAACCACCCCGGACCTACCCCGGGTCAGGACCCCAATCCGGGATCCAACCACACTGATCCTAGTAGCCTGAGCCTTCCTGAACATGATGCACTTCGCAGAATCGAAATCGGAGCGTTCCCTCTCTCAGGATCCCAGACTAGGATATGGTCTACCCTTATAAGGAGTGGAAGATTTATATGCAGAAAAGAGCGGGAACTGAAATTTAGCCCCCAAGTTACCATGTGCTCGCTCCATGATTGGATCACCTTGTTATTGTTTGCTGTGTTGTATTTTATGACTGGCGCATTCTCTTATTATTTAGTATCATTGGTCATGCCGTATATGGTAATGAAGTTGTACCCTTTTTCTCTATAAATAGAGCTGCTGTGCTTTGGGCAGGCAGTCGATATAGTATGAGCACCCCTTTTACTTGTGAATGTAATAAAGTATCTATACTGAGAAACGCACTTCTACTATGTGTAAGTCGAGGACTCATGAGTTGTTAGCGTCGTTGGAGATAGAGAGAGAAAGGAGTGGAAGGAAGAGAGAGGAGAATCCGTTGTGGCAGTTAATAGAGGACGCAAATCTATTACAATCACCCATTCTATTCCCTCCAGCCCAATTGTGGCCGCCAGAAGCAGAGGGTAAAAAACCCCTCCGCTTTCTCCAAGCCAACATGACAGGTATGCCCTACCCGTGTTTTTATTGCCCTACCAAGTTTTGACATTGTACCTAGCAGTGGTCTCTCCTAGCAATACACCTCTGCTGGATTGAACATGCCTTGATCCATGTGCTGCAACTAGTGTTTGGTGGAACATGAACTGTGTAAATATAGGACAACTACAGACAGCCCAGCTATTACCTTACATTCATTTATATCATCATACTAACAGCCAACAAATCTCATAATATCAGATTATTTGTTGCACATTGGATTTTTTGATATGATAAAAAAATTAGTTTAAGCTATATGCAAGGGGCTGTGTGTGTCTTTCTTACGGTAAAAGAATATGCGCTAACCACATTTAGAAAACGCTACACTATTAGACATGATCTAATGTGAAAATGAACAAACAAGAAACTTGCATAGGCAATCTCAGGTAAAATTTATTGGTCAGTGCAATCAGCTTTATGTTTGGTACAACACTGCGTGTTGATGCGCAGCTGCATTATCATTTCTAAGTTACTTGAGTTTGGGTTAAGCTCGGGAGCACAAATTTGTAAGTTCCAAATCATCTCAAACCTGAAACTTAGACTAGTGTAGTGTAGTCACCAGCCAAACACCTAGATTGCTGGCCCAGTAATCTTAATAATGACCGTTGTCTTTTCACCAATCTCCACCTCTCCTCAGAGGTTATCCAATGTAGGTATACATCAACAATGCTATGGAGGAGTCTTGCTCAACTCCACAATTATGTTGAGCCCATGGTTCAAGCTCAAAGTGCACTGCTTCAGAGTTTTGTACATTTATTGTTCCACAATACCCATGGGAAATAAAGGAGTGGTACAGTATTTTGCTGCAAAGCAAAGTTCACATGTAGAATTCTGATACAATACTGGTTGATATGGCACAAGCTCTGCATTTTTTGTAGGCAGAGGCACAGGAACTGGCTGCCCTAGATGGACATGTAATAAATAACAAGGAGGTAAAACATAATTACGCAAACTAATATTCTGATTTAAATATGGAGCAATGCCGAGCACAGAATAATGTTAAATGAACAAAGCCTCCATGATTAGGAGGAAGAGTTTATAAATAATTTAGTCAGTCATGTAGGGTCTTGCATCGTCTTGGTTCCTGAGCTAAATCCTGGGGCTTTGTTAGCTTGTGGTCTAGGTTTCAATAAAAGTGTAGGTGGATACCTGGTGGATATAAGCATTTGTAGCATCTAAAGCTAAGTGGGTTTCTCAGACTATGGTAGCCATCTTGTTGCTGGCCCAGTTGATTAGGTTGATGGGGTGCTGCAGGGTCGGTCGGCAGGTTTGACTGCAGGGTTTTCATCGTTAGTTTTTAAGTACTGGTGTGTTTTCAATAGTGTCTGATTTGTTGTTAGGCACTGTCTGGCACTCCAAAGTGATCAGAGTCAGTTTTTAGGATGATGTATTTGCTAATGTGTGCCAACAAGATCCCCTACACTTGAAAGGTGTACAAATGCATTTTTTGAGAACTATTTTAATTTGTTGTGGAGTAATAGGTAAATAAAAAAAGTCGCAAATCGCAACGATACTTCAATCTGCTTCAAACTGATGACTATTACATGTAAAACAGTGCTCATACCAAGCATTTCGCTTGACACAATGCTTTGAATTGTGTGATGCTCTGCTGGAGTAAAGTGATGAAGTTCCAGCAGGTTACCAGACAACTGATTGATGTTGTTCCATGACGATATTGTAGTGGATTCTGGTCTGATGCCACAGAATGCTACTAAGCTTGAGTCCTCTACCTCTCGCCAGAAGGGACATCGCCAGTATGGCCGGTGCCGCTTGTCCAAGTGACTCTAACAACTAGCAAGTATAGCCTTTGGCTCAGAGAAACACACCTGGTTGCTTTAGTATAAACACATTTACTGTATTCTGTACTGTTCTAGGGAGGTAGACCGCTAGAGTGAAGTGACAAGAGTAAACACAATGGCGCAAATGCAAAAAGTATATACAAGTTCCTTACATAGGCTAGAGCACAGAAAGCTCACATGGCCACAAACCCATTGCATGCTTAGAATTAAAATGATAACCAATCATGGTCACAGGAAGTGATTTAGACAAATAACAATACATGGTTAAATAAAGCAACAATTAACAAGATTATTGTGAGTAGTTAAATAAAACAAGCGCCCAAGGATAAAGGGTGGACTTAATGGGTAGGACATCTGCTGACACGCTCTCCCTTCTCCTGGTAAAACCCAGGGCTGTACTATAATCTGGAGTCCCTCTTTCTTGGCTTTTGCAGGTAGATAGGTTGCAAACTTGGCCTTCTGCGGCTCCACAGCTATTATTGAGGTCTTAGGCTAAGACCCTTGACCATACAACCCTACAGTTCATGGAGAAGTGCACGGCGAATTACCTCTCATGTCAGCAAAGCAGCCCAAAAAATTAAATAAAGTTTGGCCTATCATGGACAATATAGAGCTAAATAGAGCGAACAAAAGCAATACTGGTATAGATACAGCTGTTTGCCAAAATAAGTTGCGTAAACGGCGCATGAGGAGTAACCATGCATCTTTGTTGGACTTAAAAAAAGGTTATCTTCAAATTTGCATTTCTGAAAAGTTGAGGCGCTTTCAATTAGTAGAGATTAATGGGAAAAAGTATAGATAGTTAGAATAGGTTTCGGCACCAAAATGTGGCACTGAAAATCATGTCAAAAATCATTGCTAGAGCGCTGGCATTAGATGAAAGAATAGCCAGTGGTACGGACCATTACATAAATGACATTTGGATTGATGAAAACATCCTCAAAACAGGGGATGTGAAACGTCATCTAGCTCAATATGACCTTTACTATCGGCTCAGTAAAGGTCACCACAGGCCCAATAAGGATTACCACCGGTCCGGTCATGTTTGCAATACAGGGAAGGCAGCACTGCTCACTCTACAAATTTCAGCAGGGACAACCAGTTGCATGTTGCTCATGTCAAATCAACTGTGAAGGGCTGTCTCTGGCATGCAGAGACAGCATTAAGTAGGTAGGGCCTGTGAAAGTCAGTTTTCACACGTTTGATTCATGAAAATCCACCACATTGCACACCGATAAACTGACTGTAGTACAGCTATAGCTACAACTATCTGTACTTTTCTCTTTTTATGCAACTTGAGTAGGACCACAAAGGCTGCAATGATACTGTAGGCTGTTGAGAGGAGGATTGACTGTGGAATTCCACGGCGTACAATAACTACGTTTCATGTTGTGCATAAAGAATACTAACTACCTATTACAACTTAGTTTTTTATATGTAATTTATTGCAAGCTCATCAAATTTTTTTGAGCCGTTTTTGCTTAAATGTACATTTATTGTAGGCATCGCATTGTGACAGATTTGCATAGCGGAGGCTCCTATTCATCCAGTTTACCATTCTACATCAGTTCAACTTCTTCTATACCCCTCATCTGTACTACCCCTCCCAACCCAACCACTATCTTTCTCCTAAAGTTCTGAGTGCCAGTTTATTTCACAAAGCAGTTACAATCAAATTTTGAAAGTAGCCAAGGGTTGTAGCTGCGTTAATATAATAATTTTCCACCACTGCTTTGAATGATCTGCTTCTAAAGATTTATTGAATTTTTGCACAATTTTACAGCTCACTTAGAAAAAACTGTCAGTTTTCTCTCAGTCATACTCTTACTTCTATTGCTTCAAGCACCGTAAGAAAGCCTTAAAGTTGAAGTTAATCATTCCCGCACTTTCAGAAATTAATTCTGTCATTATATCCAGCACGGGGGTGAAACATGGATAGAGATGCACTTCTTTTTGGAAAAAAAAATGACCCAAATTCTCAAAATAATTTGGGCCCTGTGAATCGGAAGCTTCAAACTATGCCAATTAGTTTATGTGATGTGTGTGTAAATAATATATGCTGAATCCCTTGCTGGAAGAGAGGGATAACTGATGCATTAACACTAAGTAGGCTGAGCAGAAACTGACAAGCTGGCTTGATAAAAAGCACTCACTTTGGCGCATAATATTTAGGTTTTTTCTGACTTTGCCATGGATATTTTATGAAAAAAAATTTAATATTCTTTATACTTAGCAAAATCTAACAAATGTAGTAGACTCTTTATCACATGTTGTACTGAACGCACCATGCTATTGTGAACCATAGCAATTAATTAAAAAAATAGTTTGCATAGTTTTTTTTAATACACTGTCCTCTGTCTGGGTTGTTGCCCTTGATGTCGCTAGTAAAGCAGCAAAGTTTTTCAAGGGCAAGAATCAACTTGGCAATCGTCAGTGACCATAGACATAGGAATCAACCGTGAAAGTGTTGAAAGTCAAGGTTTTGGACTGTGGAAGCCGAAAAGTTAAAAACGGGTGATAGAGAGAGAATGTCGATAGCATCCGGAACGCAATCTACTATACATTAACTGCTCTTTGGCATAGATAGAAAGCACTAGTAATAAAAACAATGAGTTATTTTAGGACAAATGGTGAAACTCTTTGCACAAAAACAGTATTAAATATACAAACGTTATTAGTTAAGTAATTTGAGGATAATTACTTGTTCTATCATGCTTTTGGTCGATGAACATATTTTAAGATGGGTTTGCTTAGTTAAACAAGGGAAATTTCTCCCATCAAAATAGTCAATTAGTTCTTTACAATGGTTGATTTGAAAATTTCAATAGTTGTCACTAACATCATCTTACTTTAGACTTGCGCACTTTTTTTGTTGAAACTGCTTTCCTATAGCATACTGTAGTTTTTTCGTTTTCATCCCATCAGATTTTAAACTGTTCATTTGTGCTAAACAATCATTAAAATTTGAAACTGTAGTAATACTACAAAATAATAGCAACGAAATTTACCAAGACGCCAAAGTAGTGCGTTTTTTCCTCACTCAATTAGGGATTATCTCCGCCTTTGTTGCAGTTAGCTTGCAGTCTAATCGTCAAAACCTGGCTGGATCGAAAAAGAAAAGCATTCTCTGTCTCTGCAGTGCAATAAATTGCAACAACTATGCGTCATGTTGCCCTAACTTGAGCTTTTTTCGTTTCCCATGGGATGAAACCAGGTGTGACTCTGATTACATGATTATTATAATTATTAATAATTGATTTTGGCAAAACAAAAGACACTACTAGTAGTAGTACTACTACTACTACTAGTAGTACTACTACTACTACTAGTAGTACTACTACTACTACTACTAGTAGTAGTACTACTACTACTGCTAGTAGTACTACTAGTAGTACTACTACCACTATTAGTACTACTACTAGTACTACTACTAGTACTAACAAGTTCAACTACTACTACTACTACTTTCGATTATTTTTTTATTATTATTATTAGTAATATTTAAATATAATAATAATTAAATAATATATTTTATTTTACATATATCATCTCAAAAGCCTAATGAATTTGTGTGTGCTTGTCAAAAAAACAAAACCATCGGTTTTATTATGATACATTTGACAATTTTTAGATGTAAGAAATCGTTGGCTAATGCCAAGACTGAACACTTGATGGGAAGATCTTCTGCTCAGCTGAACCGGTCTAATGTAAGTGTTGAAAGTATACTAATGTTGAAAATTTTTTATTATTTTTTTTGCCTTTATAATAAGATAGTGAACTCAAATAAAAACCAGGAGAGGTGATTCTAGGCACACACTGTCTTGATAAGCAATAGACTGAATTCTGATGATGGAAAATGTGGCTCTTCTATTTTTAAATATTGGTTTCAATGAAGTAAATATTTTTGCTTTCAAATGTAAATGAATGTTGATACTCATAGGTATTTGTTTTAGTATCTTTGTGCTGAGCATTTGAGGAGTCCCAGTTTGCAAATGTCTACAGAGACAAGCTAAATTGGAATGCCATACCAACCCTGTTCAAAATCCCGAATCCCCCTGCTTTAATAGCATGCAAACGGAAAAGACCTCGCAAACGTCAACTTACAGCGCAGGTATCTGAATACATTGTTACAAGTTTGGCATTTCATTTTTAAGTGCATATTATTTATCACCTACAGGTTATGCTGAAGATTTTTATGTGCTAGTATATTTTGTGTCAATTGCATGTTTCATGTAGCTACTCTAGGTCCTTAGTTGTGCTAAAAACAGTTATTCTCTGCAACTTTGTATTTTATAAAACTTTAGGAAAGCTATTGTGAGACATTTGAGAGTAGTACGATTGCAAATATGCCCAGCACTCAATGTAAGGTTTCACATATTTCAGCTCAGCATGCCTCTCAACACTCTAAGTTCTCTCGGCTCCGTCATGTTGTGCGTTACCTGATTCTGTGAAAAGATATGAGGAGTTGTGCGATCTTCTCTTTGGCTATTGGATGACGCTGACTGGTCTATGACTGTATTGCAGTTTACTCAGCATATAAATATTACCTGTTCAACTGTTCTCTACACCCTCTCATTGTTAACGCTTGCTTCATATCTTTAAGTTTATTGTATTTGTATACTTATTTAATTTTATGCAGTTTATGCTTCAATTATTTTTGATTTTCAGCTCTAGCTTACCTCTTCTTTACTTGTTTACTATGCCAAGTTCTGACCGGCTAATGACTTTCAGTCTATTTAACTATTCCTACTCTGAAATATCATATTGGATGTGGCATATGGTGTTTATGGGTAATTTAACATTACATGTGCTGCGTATAGATATGTGCTTTGTATGCAGCTATTTTATGTTCTGTTGCAATGTAACTTGTTCTGTTTTGCATATACTTATTGAGATGATCATAATATAACGAAATGTTTTCTATGATTAGCTTTAATGTACCTTTAGCATCTAATACTATGACTCCAAGAAAGAGAGCTCTCAAACAACAAGTTAACAAGCAAATTCATAGAGTGAGGAGGTTGAAACAGAGCATCGACAAATCCAAGTATGGTAAAACATGCTTCAGAGCAAAAGTTTTCAAGTTCTGATCATACATATAGTAATATGTCAGTTCACGTCACGTTCCAGAAAATGTGCAGAATCAAGGTCTCAATGTATTAGCATACATTGGAGGCTACATTGTTAGAAAGCTGCAAAAGATTAATTGCAAAAAGCAGAGATTTTGTGCCAACTGTTTGAAAATGGTTGAAGGTTCCCCTGACAGCAAAAACTCATCTCTTCAATTTATTGACCTTAAACAGCATGCAAATTGTGTAACTGGCTTAAAACATCCCAGCGAAATCATGGTGCAGCTTCTTGCAGAGGCAGAAGCAATATATCAAAAAGTTGCTTATAACGCATTGCACTTGACCTTTGTTAGAAAGTCTATTGTCACGGCCCTCATCAGGGGTTGTCCAACTCTTACCAGGTTTAGCTGTTGCCAATGTTTCCTGGATAAATGTGTTATATAAATTTTTACCACTATACGCCTTCACCACTCCATCAAACTACTCAATAGAAATATTAGCCAAACTCGAAAGTCTCGATGCCGTAAACTGCTTAAACCGTCAAACTTGTAGCTATTGATTCTATTGTTTTGCAAACCTCAGTGGTTTTAGCGTGCTTCTAAATAGTTAAAAACGCTGGCTGATGTATGTTATGTGTTTTTCATCACAAGTAGATGCAATTTTTTGTTTTACTTCGTTATATTAGTTGCAAAAATAAGGTGTTGACTTTTATTGTCACTGTTAGCCATTGGTCTATCAATTTTACCACTATTTACTGATCTATCTTTATTAAAACAATAAAGGTTAGTTACCTCATCGAAGTTGTCTTTTCATAGTTCATTGCGCATCTAACTGCAAGGGCAAGAGAGATAACTTCTAATTGGGTGACTGTTATTTATCATTCGCTTTGGCGTCTTGGTAAATGTCGTTGATAATAGCATAAATTATTTACCAGAAATAGTTTAAAATTTAAAGAAGTTGAAGCAAGTCAAGCATACCCAGCAGTTGCTATTCTTTGTCGATGTATTACAACATCTCCATTTATTTGGCTTATGCTGAGCAGTAAACTAGCTGACATCAACCTCACCTACATAGCACATAGACCAACATTAGCAATTTAGTATGAATAGCTTTTTATTTCAGATTTTCAGCGAGCCGCAGTGAATGGAAAGGTTAGGCTTCGGTCAATAACTAGTTAATACAGGCACTGAGAACTCCAGCTAGAAATTTAGCCTGCATACACCCGTCTGAAACTCATTCCAATATATGTCAAAGTACTTAATTCAAATACTAATAATGAAAAGTCAAACTCATTTAAAATGTAAGTCCTAACACCATTTTCTAGAAGATTAAGTTTGGGGTAAGAAAAATATAGTCCAATGTAAACAAGGTCATATGGAATACTTACAATTGCTGACCAAGATTTCAACATTTGTTTCAAAAAATATTTAACGTGATGTTTGTTCGATATGGTTTAATGAAGTAAATTTAAAAATTGCATAGCTGAAAAAGATTCCCATTGATTGTTGCACCTTGAAGTCTGAGCAATGCGTGGAATGTTCAATATAATGTTGGCAGTGATGACCATTTTAAATTATAAATATTAAATGAAAGGACATATTATGTTAGAAGAATATGTATATTAAATAAATATCTATATATCTGTAGTGGATTTTACTGGCTACATACAGTGACCACAACTGCGCAGAAGCCCCCCTGATGGTGGCTACCACAGGCATGCCTCCATTGATTATAACAGACAAAGGCCGGCATATGTTACAGCCATTATATTGCTCTCTTAAGTGATTATCTGTAATAATAAATCATTTCGGCACTGAATGTTACTACCCCTACCCCGGATGTTTACTACCCCGACCCTGGGTAGCTACCCCGGGTCAGTAACAAGATGGCCGCCATAGCCAGAGTGATGAAACCTAGCCTAAGAGCCTCCAGATGCCACCTCCGGAAGCTGTGTACGCTCAGAAGTAGAGGAAAGTGAACCTAAGGCTAAATAACTCTCAAGGACTGTACCTACCAATCACTGGCCAAGTTGACTATGGACTCCGCCCCTTACCTATGCACGCCAGTGTTCTTTAATTCATTTAGCCTTATCTTATTGGACAATACCACTTATCATATACATTATAATGTTACTGTATATCATATAACTTCCTGCCATGCTTCCTGTGCATGGCTGGTACTTTTCCATAACTCTGCCTATAAAAGGCAGAGATTTTGTTACACTCCTTGCATTACATCTCAGCTCTGCATTGCACTTACTGATATGCAGCAGTGTGTTCTCTTGTCTTGTATTGCCAGCATTACTTGTTATTCTGTGATGAGTAAATGGTTTATTTACACACTATTAAGCTGTGTATGTCTGAGCCGTGGGCTCCCCACTGTTGCTAAAGTCAGCCACTCACTTTACAACACCTTGTTTGTGCCGAATCGGTACAGGGTCACCTCTGGGTTGAGGTAGACTGTTACTTGTCAGGCCTGAAGAGGCTGACTGCTTGTTGTGGCTGCACTGACGGCGCGTCTGCCAGCACAACCCCCTAGCAGAAGGTGACGGACGTCAAAATCCGCTACTTATCTGTACATATATCTATACATATATATCTACATACCCGTGTTGGTTGCACATCTACCATAAAGTGCTCAAACCTAGGTGAGCTAACCTGTTTAAGAATGATAATGGAATAAGGTGTTACTAAGTTGATGTCAGTAGTAATATATGAGCAGATCTCCCTACCAAGTGTTTTTTGTGGATTAGATCTTGGGGGTTATGCAATGGGTTACGGCGTTGGATGGATTCGCCGAGTTTATATTGTATTTTATTTGAGGGGCATTTGAGTGGCATTTGAGTGGCGTTTAAGTGGCATTTGAGTTTTGATTATTTTTTTACTTGATTTGAACTTATATGACATATAGATTTTGAATGTATGGCATTCAAGTTTTGATAATTTTTTTACATAATTATATACATAATTATAACTCATAGGGCATCTAGATTTTGAATGTATGACATTTAAGTTTTGATAATTTTTTGTAATTCCGACTCATATGATATCTTGAGAGAGGAGAGAGGGAAAGAGGAGAGAGGAGAAAGGGAAGCATTAGCCCTCTAGATGATTAAAATTTACAGTAAATTTTGTGTAATACAAAGTACTTTAACTTCATTTATTCACTTGAGACTACATATCATCAGCATTCGAGATCGAGTTTACATATAAGAATAATTGAATTTGTATACATCTAGAGAGGGGAGAGAGGAGAGAGGTTAGAGGAGAGAGAGAGGAGATATCTTGAGAGAGAGGAGAGAGGTTACCATTAGTCCTCTAGATGATTAAAATTTACAGTAAATTTTGTGTAATACAAAGTACTTTAACTTCATTTATCCACTTGAGACTACATATCATCAGCATTCGAGATCGAGTCTACAAATAAAAATAACTGTATTTGTATTTATCTAGAGAGAGTTTAGAGGAGAGAGGTTAGAGGAGAGAGAGAGGAGACTTGAGCATAAATATTTCTTTTAGTTATATATATATATATTTACAGTTATTATGTTTACCATACATGTAATCACCGTTAATTTTTGATTTTGTTTGAAAATTATTATTATTTCTGGTAAAAAAACTACATTAGTTGAGTTTTAAAATCATATGAATAAAATTTGTGTCAACTTAGTATCTACTGCATTATATATTTACAATATTACTTTGTAATTATTAGTGAAAGAAATTATGAAATACCGGCGAGTAATTAAGTAATTCAGTAAGGAAATTGGTTGGAATCGTAGTAATATTATTTAAATACAACATCGCTTTGCAACAACTATTAATAAAAGCAATTATGAATGTTGATGAGTAACTAAGTAATCTAGTAAGGAAAATTGATTGAAATCATGGTAATATTTGTTAAAAGTTACTTGCAACATGTTTTATCAACGAAAAAATCAAACAATTTTCAAATGTTTACGAGTAACTAATCGATTCAGTAGGAAAAACCAACTGAAACACGCAATATCCGTTTTTGAAATATTTACGATAAACACAATTGGGATATTGCTGTTATCAAAAAAATCAAGCGAGTATCAAATGTTTACGAGTAACTAAGTGATTCAGTTGGTAAAAATCGATTGAGATCATGTGACATCCGTTACAAAATATTTTACGTTCAGTTAGCAACGAAAAAATAAATATTTCTTAGAATATCCGCTATAGCGAGTTACGATAATTTTGTACTCGCCCTAAAGGTTTTCAGTCCATTTTCGGTCAGATCAAAATTTATGCGAGACGTTTTAGGTATTATTTCAGTCGCCGTAATGTTACCAGTTCATTTTCACAAGTTTTTAAAAAGTAATTAATTATAATATAACGCAAGTGTCACTTCACTAATAAACTCATTCCAGAAAAGTCATTAATCATCATCTCTCACCTAATCCTATATGTTTTGATCTTTTTAATGTTATGTGTTATAAAGCCGCTCGAGAAAAGTCATTAATTACACCTAAGCACTATTTAAAACAAAACAACGAACATCCATAGACGACGGAATTATAGGTTTATCAATTCAACCTAAAAAGGAAGAGAACTTGATTGCATTTATCTCCTGTTTTTATTGCGTTTGATTACATATTAGTTAATGCAGCTACAACCTTTCACCAAGACGGATTTGTGGTTATACCTCTAATTCTAGTTATCTCCGGTATCATCTAAAAAAACATGAACAAAGCATGACTTTATCCACTTGTTTTGTTAGTTAGACTGTTACTTTTCTTAAAATATCTCATTGTTTTTTGTGTGAAATACAAACAATGTATCAACATACATAGTGTATTTTCTATTTTTAGGAAGCTGTTTTGTCTAATAAATCAAGAGTTATATGTTACATATACATATTTAAATGCTATCAGATATCTGTAAAGTATTTATACATTCCTAACTCATACTTAATGTTGTAAACTATAATTGAAGCTCTCACATTTTAATTTACTGTCTGATGATATAAAGATGGAACTACACTGCATCAATGTTTTGCTGTTGATGTGTCTATATGATTGTTTGTGGATATGTTTAGTTGACTACATAGTTCGAAGTAGTGTGTGTTGTAGTAGAGTATATCAATAAACTGCAATTGAACTAGTTATTAAACGCTATCAGATAGCTGTAAAGTATTTATTACATTCATAACTCATACTTAATGTTGTAAACTATAATTGATGCTCTCACATTTTAATTTACTGTCTGATGATATAAAGATGGAACTACACTGCATCAATGTTTTGCTGTTGATGTGTCTATATGATTGTTTGTGGATATGTTCAGTTGACTACATAGTTCGAAGTAAAGTGTGTTGTAGTAGAGCATATCAATGAACTGCAATTGAACTAGTTAATCACACATCATATTTTTGCTATAAAATATGTTTGAAGGATGTGAGTTGTCATTCAAATGAATTGTAAGTTTCGTCCTAGCTAGATATATTTAAAAGAGTATCAATCTAGGACTTGTGAAATTTGTTTATCCAATGCTCTACATTCAAAAATTTTAGCTAGGTAGAAAGAAAGTTTACAGGAGTGTATGCACCAAAAATTTTAGCTAGGTAGAAAGGAAGTTTACAGGAGTGTATGTAGAGCTTAAGCTTATTAGTCTATCTAATCTCTATCTTCCTATTTTTTTTAACCAACTTTCCATTTGACTTCCACTTTTTTTAAAAAACAATATCATTTATCATAGTGATTATCGGAAAATCAGTCTACGAATTAATCCTGATAAATGACTTCAATGTTTTGTATATAAGAGAAAGTATTTTTTCTAAGCAGTATCAGTTCTCATTTGTAATCCATTTCAAATATTAGTCTGCGAGAAACTACAAAAAATGGCTAGCAATATTCCTACAACAAATGAGTAAGTTATTTTATACTATATTTTACAATTTTGTTGCAGTTACATTTATAAATTTATACAAATGTATATATATATATATATTACTTGCAGGTCTACAACCTCAAATGAGGAACTACATCTAAATATAGATGAAATAGATTTCAGTGCTATATGTAAGTATATTATTGAAACTTTATTATTCAACTGTATTATATAGAGTTTTTAATTAATCACAATCTTGATTTATTGTTTTATTAAGCTCTACGGATGATGAAACATTAAGATAGCTTGAAGATTGCTTTGGTGAAGAAGAAGAAGAAGAGGAAGAAGAAGAAGAAGAAGAAGAAGAAGAAGAAGAAGAAGAAGAAGAAGAAGAAGAGAAGGTAAAAAAGACCAAAGCTAGCACGCATATTGCTATGAGTAAGTATTTTTTTCTGTTTTATGAAAAATGTAAATTTGTCTGTAGGTACAATAATAATGACTCTACATTTACTATGTTATTTTTTGTAGAAAAAACATCTTCACGATTTATTGGGAGTAACCAATGCATTGGGAAGGATGAAAACTTATTGTACTATGACCGCAGCACATTTGAATGTGAGTATGATGAAAATATTATTTACTACATACTCATTCAATTTAATAAAAAATTTTCAAAAATAGCATAACTACATTCGTATTTTCTATTTTAGTTCAAGCAGAGAATCCTCAGCTAAGTAAGTATAGAGAAGTAAGACTTTTAGATGGGGATATAAAAGAAGATAGAGAGTCTTTTAAGTGTAAGTGATATGCATTATCTTTATATACATATACCATGGTTAAGAAAGTTGTCTATATATGATGAGAATTTGTTTATTTTGCTTGTAGATATTGATAGCAAAAGACCGAGATATTTCCTTTCAGTGCTTTCGTTGCTGTTGATAACCTATTGTACAAAGTCGCTGAGTGAAGCACTGAAAGGAAAAAAAAACAAAATTTCGTGTATATTTTGTGGTAAGAAGTTTAAATTAGGGGGTTTGCATGAGCCTGGCCGAGTTCTTTCAAGACATGTTTTTGCTCACTTGTTTATTTTTTATTGTTTATGCGGAAAATCACATACAACTTTGAGAGATCTCCAGCAACATAGTTGTATTTTGAAAACTAAAATGTTTTTTATTGTTGATATTGCTAGTTATAATAATTTTGTTTTATTTATTAATAAAAAATATTCTGAATTAGTTATAGATAAAACTTTTCCAAAAGATTTTGCGTTACTATATCTCTATCCAATAGAAGGTTATTTTTCTGGAAACATTGTTTTAGATTTTGAATTAGGGAGTAAATGGTTGGCGATAGCTAAAAAACCTGCTGCTGGAGATCGAAAGCTTTTGATTAAAAACCAGTGTAAAAAAATGAGAGCACTTATATCTTCAGATTCTGATCTTTCAGAAACTGAAGAAAGTAATAATGACTTAATTTCTGTTGCTAGTTCACAGTCAGTCCAAAAACCAGTGTTTTAGAATCTAATACTGTAACAGATAATCCTCAAACTCAAGTAGATTTAAAAGAAAGCCAAAAGATTGATAATAAGAAAATTGATTTAACTTCAGTTAAATTAATTTTGAATATAAAAGATGGACTGAAAAAAAAGGGTTTTAATGATTGTTTTAAATTGAAATTAGCGTCTGATAGACAGAAAATGCAAAAAACATCAGACTTTTCTCAAGAAGAAATTCTTGTATTAACTGCACTCTTAGGTGAGTTTTAAAATTTTTATTTCACTATATTTTTTAGTATTATCATGGCTCTGGAATAGGCTTTATGCAATCGTCCTATTTTATAATTTCTTACCACAAAATATATAGTAAATAGGATGTTTTTTTATAAATACTCTCTATATATATATTATATATACAGACAATAGTCTGTGTTTTTATGTTCATTTGTATACATTTCATGTAAAAAATGTTATGTCATTAGTTTACCTAATGCATTATTTTTTTTGGTTTTGTAGTTGAGAACTCCATATGCTTCATTCATACTGTATTACTTTGCATAATATTACAAAATAAATATTGCATTAACTACCTCCATAACGCATCCAAGTTATGAAGCAGTAAGGTTCACATCTGTAATACTGAATCTATAACATTGTTATGAAAAAGACTATAATTACTTAATTATCGTGTCATATCATGACAAACTATCAGCACCCAATTCACAAAACTGTAAATCCTAAAGTATAATGCTTGCAGTTGTAAAAAAGTCTTCTACTGTCTTGGTTTCTCAAACAAATTATAAAACATTTTCACAATTTTTTGTGTAAAAGCGGAGTTGTCTTACCATTTTGACAAAATGTGCCGACAACTTTTACATATTTTTCAAAAAACGAAGCCTAGAAATTTTAAATGGGAGTTGTCTTAACATTTTTGAAAATGTGACGATAACTTGAAATATTTATTTTTGTGTCGGAACATTGAAATTTTGTAATATTTTTAGAGTTTTAACCCCGAAAGTTTTACGAATTGACTAAATTACTAATGTTAAATATAACTAAAAATACTTTATTACGTTAAATATATACAAATTATTGCACAATACAAATAATATATGATTTAATGTTCATGAGTTGTTGCTGATAGATTTGGCAAGCCAACAGTCATTCACTTGTACACGTATTCTATCTAAAAGCATACATAGACGTCGTTATAACAACTACATCGTACTAGGGTGAAAAATACGGTTACTATTAGTTACTTATTACTAGTGAAGATTTACATACCTTAATCAAATTTCTGATATCAAAAACCTGCTAGCTTTGCTTGAAATGTGATTGTTATCTTCATTGCTTTTTTCACTATCATTGTTGACAACTTCATCTTTTTCCTCAAAGTTTTTGTTTTCAGAGTCATCATCTGTCATATTATCATCTTCTTCGTCGTCAGTATAAGCATCAATGTTATCATCATCATCATCATCATGACTTTTCATCCACTCAGCATCATCAAATAGGGAAAATCTGAAAGCTATTCCTTTTTTTTCACTTGAAGTAGATAGGAGCATTAAAGCTTCTTCAACACCCAGAATCGTGAGAATGTGTTTCTTTGTACCACTTTGAGTTGACATAGTACTTTTATAGTGGATCATACCGCATTCATGATTTTTGATCTTCAAAACGTTCTCAGGAGGGACAACAATCTTCCCAGTCATCAAAGATCCATCATTCGTCATGCATCTGTAAGTGACAGTGTGAGTGATACGTAGAGGCGTTGTATCTTGTTTTCGTTTTTGCTGCTTCAACTTCAAATTTTTCCAAACTGAGAGTCTAGTGAATGTCAGAAGAGTGTTGACAGGAATATTATCTAAAGTGATGATATCAAAGTATGCTTGCAACTGTTTCAATGATTTCTTTCTCAAGATTTTGGCTATAACTCGTTGTTCTAGCCCTTGATGATGATTACCTCCTACAATACGCAGATCGGGTTGATTTTCTTCTAGCTTTCCCATGTACACTAGGATATGTGAAGAGCGGGGATTGAGTTCCTTTAGCTCCACCGTAAGTTCTTTGTCAATCAGTGACTTGACTCGAATTCGATGATCATTTGTTAAAACATATTCATGATCCAATATACCGTAATCTTCAACGTAATTGACATCGAAAACCTCCAATATCGTAGGAATTGGTAAATCCGACAAACTCACAAAATTTCCGATTTCCAACATCCCTTTCTGCATAGCTCCTGTCATTATTCCAGCCATCTCGAGCAATTCGAACTCTCTAAGTTCGTTTATGGTATTATTCTTGGTTTTGCTGAATAGAAAGGAAATTGAAGCTCGAGATAATGTCACTGTTGGTTTTTTGTTATCCTCTGTTCGTTTGACTTCACTGTTCTCATGCATATATGTGTAGTCCGGTGTGGGACTCAAAGGAGAGTCAGCTGAAACTACATGACATTTCATTGCTATATCGGCAGGAGTGTTGATGTTTGAGTGAGAAGATGTATCATTAAAGGTGTGAGGATTGGGTCTTCTATCATCAATGTGAATGTCGTTGGTGGTGGAATTGATGGTTGTAGTGGAGATAGTGTCAGTGTTGTTGGTAGCTGTAGTTGGTTCAATATGGAGCTTAGGAAGTGCTTTGGAGTGTGATGTCATCATACCTACAAAAAGTAAAAGAACTTAGTTTAATGATGTAAATATACTGAAATTATTGTTTTATTAAAAGATTGTTTTTTAAAAACTAAGATTCAAAAACCTAGATGATTCAATTAATTAAAGACAAATAATTATTTTAGCACTTCTTACCTTGTTGCTCTCCTAATAGCTGTAGTAGATGTTGCTTCTCCGTTAGCCGTTGTAGAACTGGATGCTTTCTGTGTGAAAACGATGGCTCTTATATAGCTAAAGTTGCACTGATTAAACCCTATGAACACCATCTCGTGTCAATCTCTATGAATCAGCACTTTTTCACGCGAAGGAAATTCAATGCTTTCGCGGGAATAAATAAGTTATTTTCACGCGAATACAAATCAATGCTTTCGCGGGAATAAATACTTTGTTTTCACGCGAATACAAACCGTTGCTTTCGCGGGAATAAAACTGTTATTTTCACGCGAATACAGACCAATGCTTTTGCGGGAATAAATAATTTATTTTCACGCGAATGGAAACCGTTGCTTTCGCGGGAATAAATAATTTATTTTCACGCGAATGGAAACCGTTGCTTTCGCGGGAATAAATAATTTATTTTCACGCGAATAGAAACCATTGCTTTCGCGGGAATAAATGATTTAATTTCCCGCGAATGAAAGTCAATGTTTTCGCGGGAATAAAAACTTTATTTTCACGCGAATAGAAAGCAATGTTTTCGCGGGAATAAATACTTTTATTTTCACGCGAATACAAACCGATGCTTTCGCGGGAATAAAATTTTATTTTCACGCGAATAGAGACCGTTGCTTTTGCGGGAATAAATAATTTATTTTCACGCGAATGGAAACAGTTGCTTTCGCGGGGATGAAAATTTTATTTTCGCACGAAAACATCGGTTTGTATTCGCGTGAAAACAAAGTATTTATTCCCGCGAAAACATTGCTTTCTATTCGCGTGAAAATAAAGTATTTATTCCCGCGAAAGCAACGGTTTCTATTCGCGTGAAAATAAAGTATTTATTCCCGCGAAAACATTGACTTTCATTCGCGGGAAATTAAATCATTTATTCCCGCGAAAACATTGGTTTCTATTCGCGTGAAAATAAATTATTTATTCCCGCGAAAGCAACGGTTTCCATTTGCGTGAAAATAAATTATTTATTCCCGCGAAAGCAACGGTTTCCATTCGCGTGAAAATAAATTATTTATTCCCGCGAAAGCATTGGTCTGTATTTGCGTGAAAATAACAGTTTTATTCCCGCGAAAGCATTGAATTTCGTTCGCGTGAAAAAATGCTGATTCATAGAGATTGAAACGAGATGGTGTTTATAGGGTTTAATCAGTGCAACTTTAGCTATATAAGAGCCATCGTTTTCACACAAAAAGCATCCAGTTCTACAACGGCTAACAGAGAAGCAACATCTACTACAGCTACTAGGAGAGCATCAAGGTAAAAACTTAATAAATTACAGTTTTTACTCATACATTATTTATTATACTAAAACGACTGAAAAAAATTAACCATCTGTATTTTTTTTAGATTCAACCATAAAAAATGGAAATAGTTAACAACACAGAATCAGAAACTCAGCCTAAACCTTTGACTCAAGAGGACTTGATACTTCTACAAAACATATGCAATAAAAAAATTGAAGAGAGAGTGCGAGTTATCTCAAACAATTGTAAATTCATACAGAAAGACTTGATAGAACAGCTAAATAGTTTTCGAACTGAATCTTTTCTAACATTAAAACTCTTAGGGAATCATGTTACATCAGACATTCAGAGATTATATTATGTATTACAACAACGACAATATCAACTAGAACAGGTAAACACACCAATTTCTATTGAGTGTGCTCGTAAAGAGCTTGCTCTAAAAAGAAGAAACATGCAGCGACAGTCCACTCAAAGACAAGCTCGAAGGGTAAGGACTCAACAACGTAAGGCACGACAAGCTACAAAAACATCCGATTAACAGTCAATTTTTGATGATAAGGTAATAATTAATAAAAAAAATACAATTTAGTAAGAGTTTGTAGTTGTTTTAAATTTATTTTTAACCATTCTATACTGATACATAACTTTCATTTTTGTTTAATCATCCTATACTAATACATAACTTTTTATTTTAGTTCATTATGGAATCAAAAGTACATAGAACAGAAGTCTTCCTTCCTAAGATATAACATCAGTACATCAATGACGTCATTGTAAAAAAAGACTATGCATTGATTGTCATTACAAGTTGTAGTGCTTTGTATTACTTAGTATCTACTAACTCTAGGTATATTATATAAGGATATTTTCCTACTTATTATGTAATAAATGTATATAATCATATATTGGTTTAATGTAGTTATATCTCCTTGTTCTTCTCTCCTCTCTCTCAAAATATCATACGAGTTCGAGTTATGTAAAAAAATTATCAAAACTTAAACGCCATACATTCAAAATCTAGCTGCCATATGAGTTCAAATTAAGTAAAAAAATAATCAAAATTCAAATGCCACTTAAATGCCACTCAAATGCCACTCAAATGCCCCTCAAATGAAATACAATATAAACTCGGCGAATTCATTCAACGCCGTAACCCATTGCCTCAACTCCAAGGTCAGATCCACAAAAAAACACTTGGTAGGGAGATCTGCTCATATATTACTACTGATGTCACATAATTAACAGTGTTGTGCATAAATTGTATACTCGTCAGATAAAAACTGATATATATATATACATATTTACTGTCATGGACTTCTAAGACCGTATTGTGTGCGCTAAGGTCCCATGACAACTGTAGAGTGTCAGGCATGCATTCCATGAGTCTGGCACTGTCAAACACTTTATGGAATCGTATTATCTCTACTAACCCAGCAGGCAACCCTACCGGCCCTGCAACTATCACTACCAGCCCTGCAGAAGCACTACCGGCCCTGCAGCCATCACTACCAGCCCTGCAATAACCCTGAAGGCCCTGCACCCAATCTATTCTGGAGAAAAGACCTAATTTAGCCTGATAACCTAGACTAGTCTCAGAGGATACAAAAGTCTGAATCAACAACATGTCTAATCACAGAGTTACCCGAAGCTGTGGAACTAAAGCTTTACCAACCTAAGAAATTAGCTCAACAGGTGATCAACGATCGTATAAGGCAAGATAGATAACGGTTATATATTATAATGGTGATCGATGATCACGTATATAAATTGAAGGTCAATGCGTGGAGACAACTCAAAGTTATATAAGTTATAAACGATCAAAATTATGCGTTGGTAGTATTTTGATCGTTTATAACTTATATAACACCGAGTTGTCTCCACGCATTGGCCTGAGATTTATATACGCTATCATTGATCACCATTTTAATATATAACCTTTATCCATCATTGAAGTGATGGTGCAATACAGAAAATTACTAAGTAGCATTGTTACTAAAGCTTTGTCTTCTAACTCCGGGTGCTTTATCCATTTAACTTTAACTAACCTATGTGATTGCATTATATTTAAAATCTGCTTATTGATTTGTCCAATAATGCCTTACTCATCTGTTTTTGTCACCTTTGCAATTAGGAGAATTGGTTCCTGTGCCTTTGCCTATAAAAGGCAGAGTTTTGCCTGTATTATTTGCACTTTGTATCGGGATACTACTTGTGACTGTACCAAGTTAGCAAGATACATTGCCACAATTATTTTGCACCGAGCGCTGTGAATTAATAAAAACATTATTACATTGAAGCTTCGAGTATTGAGTCTGAGCCGTGGGCTCCGTTCTAGTTGTGGAGTTTGAGATACTCCTCTGTTGGAAAGAGGTTTTGTGGTGGCATATCGGCAAGCCCCCCAAAATCCACTGCAAAATATATATAAGTATATATCTATAGTATAGTTAAAATTGCTGCATTTTTCAAGATTTCGATATTGGAAAGTATGTAAACATTTTCTGCATTTTTAATTACTTTTAGCCACTTGCATACCAAAATTACTTGAATGCCAAAACTGGAACCGTTCTAAAACATCCGAGTGTGAATACTGTGAGAGAGTTTGCTGATAAACTATGCTTACCTGGCATAAACTAAGATAGATGCCGCTATTAGTAATTACAAATGAAAGAGAAGACGAAAGTCAAAAGTTGCCTCCCTGACTGTCATAACTCCATGCGTTTTAGAGTCAAAGATCAGACAGAAAGTTTACCCACTTTGATGCCAAGGACCAACGGGGCAGTTCAGTTATGATATGATCAAGTGGTGAACTTTATGTTATGTTATTGCAGTAGAATATGGCTCTAGATTGTGTTATATTTTTGTATAGAATGAAGAGACTTAGGCGGAAAGCTCAGTTTTATTCCCAGTAACAAAACTCACATTTCAAGAGACTATTCTTGTTGTTGCCATGGAAAGGCAGTTGGAGTTATAAATCAAACAAGCAGACTATCAGTTGTTGGTAAGTGGTGATAAATTGCACAATAATACTATATCGGTCGAGTTTTGTAATGTAGGCCAACTTTATTAAGTTTAACACAGCTCAAACTCATGAAAAAGTTTTCTGCAGATTCTCAATAAAACCACATCGTGCAATAAGTGCAAATTCGATTGTTGCCATTTACACAACAAATAATGATGAAAACGAAAATTATAACATCTTTCTGCAAAAACAAGGCATATTATTGTTTATAACTCCTCAAAAAGATTTCCCATTTCTGAATAAAAAGTTATCAATTAACACTAATCTTGTACCATAGCTCATTATTTAACGGTGATCATAGGTTAGAGTAAAATAGAAATGGTATAAACTTGATGTAAACATTGAATAAAACTAAATTAAAAAAAATATTGTTCACAACAACGCTTGTTGTAATAATGTAATGGATTTCGGTTTACTTTTCGCAAAACTCAACTGATATGGAATATTATATCTCTGTCCAAAGGGAACACTGTGCCAGTATGACAGTGACAACTAGTGATCATTTACTGCCAGATCAGTTGGCAAGCACAGAACCCATGGCTCAGAAAAACTACACCAAGTGTAAGCCTGAATAGTGGCTTTATAGATACCAATTCTTAGGGTGGCAATCATCTAGGGTGTTTGGCAGTACATTAATGAATGAAATGATGGTAAGTAAACTCAGCCTTTATATAGGCAGGCTGACAGGAAGTAATTAGCATAATACATACAGACATGTGTACGTTGACAGAAAGTAAATAGACCAATGACAAACAAGATATAAATTGTTAGCATATCATACAGTAGAATACGGTTATGTGAAAATGGTGCCAAGTGGCTGAAGGGTGCAGTCATGTCTCCATAGTTCAATCAGAGACTCTCCAGGGTTCTGAAGCTGTACCTAGCCTTTTGCCAATACATCTGGTGATCCAAGGAAGGGTACTTCCAGCACCAGGGTTATTGTAAGATCCTAGGTGGTTTTGAAGATCTTCGGCTAAGGGGGCCATCTTGTGCTGATACAGTATCAGCATACCTGGTCAGCCAGGAGTCACTCCTGGCCCTGCGGGTAGCAAGACCGGTCCTGCATGCTGTACCATCGACCCAGCAGGTTATTCTACCACCACTGCACCTTCTATAGGGCTGGGGTAGATTTTCAAGTGCATCTCTGATAGAGACCTGATAGCAAGCAAGCTGTTTATCTGTGGCACACACCAAAACCTACCGCAATAACAAATAAATAAAATTGACATCAAAACAGCAAATACTGAAGTTACTATTAAAAACTAGGGATATAATGTAACAATGAAAAGTTCTGGAATATTCATTGACAATTTATTAGCAATGCTATGCCTCCGATAAAAGCCCAATTTCATGAATTTTTTTTATCAAAGAACAGAATATTTTACTGCCGCAATTATTTCTAGTACACATTTGCTGTTTAAAAAGGGGGCAACTCCAAAATGAGCCTTTATGTTTCTTTTAAAAAACTTGTTCAAGCGTATTCGCAGCTTTGAAGCCACGAGTATGGAAGGAAAGGCATGGACACTGCATATTGAGAAAGGTAATCCGGTGAATAACGATTATGTCAAACCTATCTCTTTGCTTTGGTCTCTCGGAATAGTTCTTAAAAGAAATATTGTACACTTTTATGTAAAGTCTACTTTCCGCTAGTTGAAGCCTACTACTCTGTTTGACTACCAGAGAGGTAAAAGCGCAGAAGATATGTTCTTTCTGCCATAGTTACATTCACCATAGATTACCAACTTCACTTGATAAAAGCAACTCAAAGTATGTGACCAACTTTTTGTTGGCCTGTCTAAAGTGTTTGATTGGATGAATAAGGAAAAGCTTACCAATGTGCTCAGTAAGAGAGATGTGTACGTCAACGTTATAAAAATTATTAACAGTTTCTGATACAATTATTTCCAACCAGCACGCTTAGGAGACTGGAAAAGCCTTGAACAGTATTTCCAATGACAAGGAACATTCATTGGATTAATTTTCTGGCCGCTTGTAATGTCACGCAGCATGCAGACGGCATCGCTCCAATTGTAAACGCACCTAGTCTTTCATTCGCTCCTACAATATCTAAACTTCTATCAAAGTGATCTTCAGCTGGTTTGCAAAGCGCATGGCAAATGCTTAGGTATGTTATGACTATATCACACTAATACACTGTGCCATTCGAAAATTAAATAACAAACCTCTTTCGATATTTACAGAAACTAGTTCTCTCAGTGTCCTTGCACAGGATACCTATCATTTGACAAACAAGTCGTAGAAATTGGAGAAAAGGTGCGACCCTTAAAGTTTGTCTTGCTAAGCTGAAAAAAATTAGGCATCCAGTGAAATTTATTCGGAAAAATCTATATCACACGTATCATACCAAAGATTGCACACAACAGTCCAGAGTGTGTCTTATGACTAACTCATCGACAAAAAACTGTTTCACATAATTGGAGAAGCTAGTTTTCGAAATCTTCGCTCTTGGCTGTAACTCCATTGTATATATATATTGAAACTGATGCCAATACCTGACCACAGCAATGATCTATGCAGAGTATACTCTTAAAAAACTGGGTATGTCAGAGAAATTCCTGCGCTTTATTGTAACTATGGCAGAAAACAACAGCTGTTTGACCAAACCAGCCATAAGACCAAATATCAAACCCACACAATATTACCAGAACAGACGTTAGAAATTTTTGGTGTCTCAACGCGGTGACTTGAGAACATTTGATCAATTCGATTGTCCCTGGAATGAAAACTTATAGGAGTAGACGAGTGTGTACATTTTAGGAAATTTTATAAGAGCTATTTTCTATTTCGCTAACTATAATTATAGCCCTGCAATCGTAAGTTTGTAAGCCTAAAATCTCTGATTAAACAATAGATATTCATTGTGAGATTTTTGTTACCCTGATAACTACTACATCATCTGCTACTTATGTAAATGTTATTAAAACCCAGCAAGCCACTAAGTACAAATAGTATTATTGACAATAATGATGATTTGAAGAATAATGAAAATTTATAAACAATAATGACAACGATAAGTAATAACAACAACAACAACAACAACAACAACGAACAATGACATGAATTATTGATTATTAATAATAATGGTGTGCTGATTCATTGTTATAAAATAGTAATAATATATTATTGTGTCAAATGAAGATAGTAATATGAATAGAATGAATGAAATTTATAATGTTATTATCGGCAATGATGATAGCGTTAATATAATGACAACATTAAGAAATAATAGTTTATGACAATAATGAGTAAAAATATTTACACTAAAAACAAAAAAATTATAAAATTTATTACAATAAATTTAATTTTATTGCAATAATGCTGCAAAAAGGTACAGTGCCGTAATTAGTGTGAAGACGGCTCTTTTGAAGAACCAACGCGTTGGCTTTTCTAGGCGTTCACTAGTCAACATGCACCGTAAACTTGTTGACAAACACAAAAACAAGCGTTGATGCACATTGAAAGAAAACTGGCTACAAAGGGGCTGATAATCTCTCTACAAAAAACTGTCGTTGAGGATTAAATGTAAAAGTGGAGCACACCTAAAGAGTCTATTGTTTTACTAGTACAACAACATCAGTCTTATTGGTTATACAGTGTAATTGCTCTCTTTCCTTGTGCAAGTAAAACTTTTTAGTTTTTGAAATGCTGTTTTTTTTCTTAGATTACTAAGTATCAGAACCATTAGGGGTGGCAACTTTTCTAAAGTGGACAACCAAGTGGCTTGGAACAAAAATAATATTTGTAGTAACTAGTCAACCTTAAATAACTAGTGCCGACTAATTCTAAGACCTTGCATGTTTTCTGTTTGTTACCATATCCTTGGATGAGACAGCGTGCATGCAGTGGATGATTGCCTTGTTTGACTAGCCATCAGATAATTCAAGTTTTGCGGTCAGTCTTTTTCTATATGAGGGTGTGATAGCCCAATGCGTTTTGAAGTGGGTGCGTGATAAGTTTTTGGTTTACTTTCTCTCTGCAACTTGTTTTAGTGAGTCAACGTGTTTATTTGACCATGAGATATCGCAATCAGCATGGTTCATAGATCATGATTTTTTTTCTGGGTGCTATCGTTTATTTACATCAAAACGTTGGACTAAATTTAACTAAACCAAAAAAAAGCTAGTTCTAGGTTGGTATAGGTCATAAATTCTTTTTAACCCGTCACTGGGAGTTGTCTATAATATGCATTTTTTGTTCTTTATCCATTATGATTTTTTTTCGTTCTCGACCCTTGTATATTATATTGTTACTACCATTTTATAGTTTATTTAATTTTTTTAAACAACTTCAAAAATATGTTTTTCCTAGCTACAGTTAGTGATAAATAAGTCACTCCATAAATAAAAACACTGTGTATTTTGGGCATAGCTCTATGTAAATAAAAAGTTACTATATAATATTAGTTATTATTGTTAAAAAACATTGTCACCGCTCTACCAATAAAATCATTAAAGGTTGTAAAGTATATTTTGTTACAAACAAGTTTTCTTCTCATATTTGAAATCTTCATTTTTATTTACTGAAAAAGATTTAACTTTGATCGAAGTTTATCCATCTGAAGTGAGCCGAGCTGTGCAGGAAAGTTAGACTTGTTTAGAAAAAAACTTGGAAAACAAACCACTGATTTTGTGACGTATACCAAACACCAAAGCCTTGTGGTTAATTGGTTTACCAAAGGACTGTGTTTAAAACAGCTGAACACATCGTTTCTTGGCTGCCCAGCAGGATACTAGGCTTGTTTCCCCCAGTGCTCCTTCAACAGTCTACCGTTCTTAAGCTGTAAACAATAAAACCATTTTTTTTCAAAAAATTGTTCATGTTGGAGTTGTGCTCTTTTATGCCCGATGACTGCGTACACACTAGAAAAGAATTTCGGATGACAAGCATTTGCTCTTTTGTTTTTCAGCATAACCATAGCATTACTAATCATATTGCTGTCTGTTATTTCACAATCATTCACCATTTATATGGTTGTTCTTAGTAAATTCACTAGCGTCAATATTAGTTATTTGTAATTTATGTTGGCCTGAACAGAATATCATTTTCTTTTTTAGCTTTACCAAACATTTATTTCAATTAGTTAAAATTACTTGTAGATTATTTAATCCTTTGATTATCAGTGATTGATCAACCATGTTGGAATAGGAATGGTAATACATAATAAGTTTTATTTGGGAGTCTTAATAAATAATAATAATTATTATTACTATTTGGTTTTTTGCTGGGAGATGTGACGATTTTTTATTGTTTTGTCATCATTTTTGTGACCACAAGCTACTCTGCACTGATTTTGTGTTGTAGTTTTCTTAAAAATCTGCTAAAAATTGTCAGTGATTTTGAGCAGTGCTCAAATGGCAACCGATATCACAAAAATTGGCTGTAATTGCATTCACACTAGGCCATTTTGGAATTGCTCCGATTTCGGCCACCAAATCGTTTTAGTGTGTACGCAGCTTTAAAATTATATGCCAGCTGTGCTCGGCTGTGCTGATTTATGTGCTATAAAATATTTAATTCATAAGCAAGGAGTTTGAGCTGCTGTCATCGAGTTCCAATAATTTATCTATGAAATCATCATCCGACATCTCAAACTCGCATGTCAACTGCAACGATTTTGTTTAAAATGAGCTGCAATAATTCAAGTTTGAACTTGGAGCTAATGTCTTTGCTAGAAATAGTAATTATTTTTATGTAGTTATGATTCTTTTTCATATTGTTATAATTATTGATAGCAAGAATATCTATTATTATCAATATTTATATCAATCTAAATATTTGTATGGAATGACAACGAAAAATATATAATACTACTTATTTTTATTCGTAAATGTTTTTGTTCTAGTTTTTTCCTTTGTAAAAAGATACCAACATGAGTGAAGAAGTTCATATAATACATAATATTAAAACCAAGCTTTATCCATGTATGATTGAGATTACAGAAGATGACAAATCAGGCTTGAAAGCAATATTTATATAACTCGGACAGTATTTTAAACTAAATCGGAAGTGAAAAGGATCAATGTATCTTCTCTGAAAACCATGAAAAGATTTTATAATTGCTCACATCTTACAACTGACTGCCATTGCCCATTTCAGTGGTTTGATCTTGAATACCTCATGCACCCAATATTTTTCACATTGGCAATAAGTAAAAGAAAATATTTTTTTGAGTTTCCTGTGTTTAAATAAGCTTTTGACATAAAGCTTAGCTTATCAGGCTAAAAAATTCTGACAATTTCCAATGTGACAAAAATTTTGTTTTTGAAAAATGGTTCTGTGTGATTTTCAAAAGAAATCAAATCTTTGTGTTTAAACAAGTTAAAACTGCAGGGCACAACTCCTATTTACAAAAAAGCTGTCAAAAAACTTCTGACATTCTGGTCAGGCATCCCAGACTTACAACCAGTTGAATAAAATTTGATCAATTGTGGTGGATTTTAATGGCCACTGCATGTGCGCAAGGTCCCCATGACAACTGCTGAGTGTCAGGCATGCCTAAGTTGAGTCTGGCACAGCCATAAAACCAAGTGAGAGAGCTGGTAGAAGCACTACTGGCCTGCAGTAGCACTACCAGACATGCAGCAATCACTGCCGGCCCTGCAGCAGTCACTACCGTCCCTGCACTACCGGCCCTGCGGTGTCACTACCAACCCTATACCGGGCCGGGAAGGAAATAAGGGCTATAGCCTGTGGACTTAAAGTAATACCAGAAGATACAGAAGCCCAAGTTTGCTGCCTAGCTACCACCGGAAAGACAAAAGATGGGGAACACAAGCCATAACAGCTAGGAACCTAAGCTACCTATTGCACCACCGTGACTCAGCGCTATTGACTGAGAAGCTCCGCCCCTTACTTCTGGGGGCCTTGTAAATTTAACCCTATTCTAGCCAATACTGCATTGTGTTATTTATATCTTATCTTTTCATTTGTATAATCACTTTCCGTTACTGCTGATTTGTTGCCCCCTTATTTAGGCATATGTTTTCTGCTACTCTGCCTACAAAAAGGCAGAGTTTTCCAACTGATCGTTGCACTTGTATTGGTATTCTGGTTGAGACTGATCTAAGCAGTAAGATACATTGCCATTCTTATACTACACTGGGTTGTTGTTGTATAATACAATATGGTTTACTCATTGAAACATTGAGTTGTGCGTTGGAGCCGTGGGCTCTGATTACATTTGTGGAGTGGGCATACTCCTCCGTTTGGAAGTAGATTAGAAGTAGACCTCTGGAGTGAGGTGTTGTTGGTGGATCTTTGATCGACCCCCCAAAATCCACTACACAATCATCCAGTTTTTGACATAACTGTTGAGCAGTGGCCAAAACTAGGGTAACGCTAAACTGATCAGCACAGCTTTTATATAGCTCTGTAGTTTCCAATGGGCTAAACATTGACGTCTACTTAATATCAATTATTTTCAAACACTGCATTATTTGCCTGTGAATAGCCAGGTTTTATCAAAGTGCAATAATGCTGTACTGAACACATATTATAGATATCAACAGATAGGTTTTTTTCAAGGAGTTTTCTCACCGAAATGACCCACTATGTTGCTTCTTAGTGTCAAAGGTTGATCTGGATCTACAACAGTTTATTTTTATTGTGTCAGAAATGTTTACAGTAGTACGTTTATAATGCAATAAAGACAGCCAAAAATAAATTATTAACCAAAAAGCAAGTGTAGCTAAACAGTAACCATAAGTAAATACTTTTGAATTGAGATTTTGCAGAATAATTTATATGCATTAACTTAAGTTTTGCATACAAAGGAGTTGACAACTGCCAAAACACACCAGTAAGTCAAAGTTCAGTAGCAGAAGTTTTGTAAAGAAACTAAGAAAAGCTTTACTCACCTCATGTTCATCTTCCTCAAAGAATTTTGTAATTTGCTCAGATGGAAGCAAAGGAGCGATTAGGGCAGAATTTTGTGACAGACAACTTTTTTATATGTTGATTTTACCACCATTAATATGATTTTGCTTGCGGTCACAACTTTTATGTGCTTTTATATATGGTTTGTGGTCTTAATCAAGCAAAGCTGTTTAGAATCCATTTACAGCACTCAAAGTAAAAGCTTTTAGGAAAAAGACCAGAATTTAAAATCAACTGAGACAATAGCTTTATTTTTTTTTATTAGATACTGAATTGTCAATTTATTGTTCTTATGCTGGTGTTTAGCATATACTCCCTGAAGACAGCTCAAAGAAGTGAACATCTGTAATAATCATTCCATAAAAATCCTAAGCCAAGATTTTGTTTTTTAAACCAAACTTTAGTGCTTTTTATTGAGCTGGAATATATTAAACTAAACTTTAGTTGAATGAAAAAAAGAATCAGCACAATGGCTGCTGCAAATGACGAAGAATAACTAATACATCAACCTTTCTTTAGTTTGAATCTATCACCAACTCTGTCAGAAGACTACATATTAATTTCATTAAAGCGATAATTTGAAGAAAAAAAATTGCAAATGAAAATTTGTGAGTCAATGGTTCAATTTAGCCAAAACCTACGAGAAAGAAACCATTTCGCTCACTCAATATAATGAATAATACTTTCAAAATATTTGAAACAAGTAAAGCTTTAAAAATGATGGCTGCATCATTGATTTATTATAATAATACAAATATATACATACAACCGTGTTTTAGATACCATATGGCGCATTACAGAGTGGTAATTCTGATTCACACAAAAACAAAAAGCTACATCTATATTGTATGAAAGTATCAGTGATATGAGGAGATGACAAATTATTAATCACTTTACTTTGTAGACCTGTTGGACGATCTCCTGCCGGCTTCATTTTTGATAGGAGAAGTGGAAGGTCTGGAACTAATTTTTCTACGATGGATTTTAGTGATATGTGAGTCACTTTTAGTTTTTTGAATACTATTCCGAGTGTTTGAAGGATGCAACTCTGTCAAATGTCCATTGGCGCCTTGAAATCTTGGACTTTGGTCATTGTTGGTTTTAAATTCGTGTATTTTTTTCGTTCCAAGACTTGATCGATGATGCCAGGCTGGATAATCATTTGAAACAATGTTGTCTTTAGTACTTGATTTGAGTTTTAGGTATTCTTGGCTGACAGAACTAAGTCTATCAACCCTATGACTCCTTCGATTTTCCGTTTGTTTTTTAGGATTATGTTTTCGATAAATTGTTGTTTTATTTCTTCGGCAGCAACAAATCAGTAGAACAATTAACAAAACCAGTAATGCAAGTCCAAGCAGGATAATCATTACTAGGGATGCTGCAATAAATATGTGATTGAATCCATGATTCATGCTTTAAGCATGTTTTTTTTCAAATATGATGTTGAATCATCCAATAAAATAACACCATTTTATTCACATGAAATTATCAGTGTCACTTGCAGAAATGGCGCATTTGAAGCTAGTTTACCTGTGCAATTTTTACTCCATCTCATCCAAGAAGGTAGATTGCAGACTTTTTCTTTTTCTTTTTCTTCTGCTACTGCAACTGCAATGCAAACATCAAAAATACTTATCAACCCATGTAAAGCAGGTTGTTCGAGATAAAAACAGACCTGGTGGATTTGGTATAAATGAGCCGGGCATACTATCCACCCTTCTTTTGCTGCTATCCACCTACAATGCTCTGTCGAGCTGTGCAAATATTTCTATCATCTATGATAAATTTTATTAGAATGGCTTTTCACTCACATTAGTTTAAAATAAAAGATATCCAGTCGCTTTCTTTGAGTAAGAATATACGGTTTCTTTCGACCTTCACACCTTCTCACATTTTTACTCATTAAAAATAACATTGTTACTCCTCATATGTGCTTGTTAACGTAGCATGTTATCTTTGCATGACTGCGGCATTAACTCAGGTATTCTAGAGCCATTTTATTGGTAAAAAATAGTTACCCGGAGTTGAAACACAGCTATAATAGTTGAAAAACGGCCTGATGAACAAAAATAATATTTTTTTATGACAAGCTAGAGAAATACACTGTGAAATGGTAGGTAATAAATTTGTAACGGAAAGAGCAATATCAATGAAAGCAATATAGGAACTAGCAATTACTTGGAACCTATTATTTGGAATCCCAATGGATGCTGAAGGAAATCATCTAATCTGCCGAACGTTATTTTTGCCTCTTCAATAAAATTTACTGAGGCAGCATGTTTAATTGCCAAAAAAGTTTCCACAATCAGCATGATTCCTTGATCCCATTACTGTGCGGTGTTATTAGTTATTTAAAATGACAATTTCATCCAAACGGAAGTAGATCAGCTAATAGGAAACAACTGTATGACAATTAGCTTAAACTATTACTGATATGCAACTAGAGGTTGCTTTTGGCACACCATCTTCTCTTACTTATTCAGTGACAGTCTCGTTGTTTTATCAGTTTTGTTCACTTTTTATACCACTTAAATTATCCAACACTTCCCTCATTACAATGATCAACAGTATTATTTACTTCCCAATAATGATATGTAGTGACGCAGAGTTTTGCATGGTAATTATCGATTACTAATATATACGTGTAACATATGTTCTGTACTTAGCAACAAACAGCACCCCGTGTCCACCACTACACCTACATGTAATAGTGCAGGTGCTTCCTGTTAATGGTTTTAGCTAGACATAACTATCTAGTGCTGGAGCAGGGCACATTAACTAACAATGGAGTGCTTATTGTGTGCTTAACCTAAATGCATTATGCTGTATTGACACTGCAACATGCCTCACCAGCCCTGCAGTAATTTCTACCAGTCTTGCATTATTTTCTGCCACTTCTGCATCAGTTTCAACTGTGCAGTACCATGCAGAACAAGATGGTTGCCTTAGCCGTAGGCTATAAGATAGTCCAAGTCTCCGCAACCGTTACAATCCAGGAACCATCCAGGGACCATCTACTGTGGATCAAAGGCTAATGAAAGAATAAGAACTATACTATAGAGTCCACCCTTCACTATTAGGTGCTACTGCCTTCCTGTCCTTGGCTACTAAAAGGAATTTTAACTGGCAGACAGGAATTAGAGACGTCACAACACAACTGCAATAAATAGGAATGTTTTTCAGCCAGCTATTAAACACTGGTGTATAAACCAAGCTGCCAAATTGCTTGTGATGGATAGATGGACTCGAAATTTGTGGTGGGTGCAAAAAAACACAGGAAAGTTTGATGGTGGTATTAGTTTTTTTGATGTTAGACAAATCCCAAACCCAACCTTTATTTCCGCAACCAAAGTGAGCTCTCAGCTCCGACGTATATCACAGTGTACTAAAATCTATTAGTAAATTTATCTAATACCAGCCAGTACCAGAGGAAATACAAGTAGCACACTACATAAATTGGCAACGAACATGATAAAAGCTTTGCTCATCAGATTCCAAGCCACAGGAAACTACTGGCCTACTAATGAGTGACCAATCACGCATAACATAAATGTAAGTGAAAAAATGCACGAACGTAGTATGAATACGATCTATGAAGCAACGTACAAAACATTAAACGTGTCTAACGCTCAGAAGTCTGGGGCAGACGTACTGGCCTAGTATTCAATGTAAAAGGAGGCCGGAAGTTTTTAAATTATTTAGTCGACTCTTAAGTCTTGACCAAGCTTTGGGTACGGAATTTCTTGCATCGGGAGATGGTGATAAAGTTGATATAGAGTCTAAAGTCATTAGGTTGTCTTTTGGCTTCTTGTTTATGGCAGAAATTCTGATGCTGCGACGGAATGCCCTCATAGTATTGGTGTACCCGGAAGATGCTGTGCTAACTTTGCGTTTCAAGACTAATACTGGGTTCAGTACTGTTCATTATTACAGGCTCATGGGATCTGCTGTGCAAATTCTAACATTGGTGTGTTTAATGTCAAGTGACTGCCAGAGGCACCTCTTAAACACACTGGTTACCAAATAAACCTATTGAACTTCACCAAGGCACTCATTTTTTTCACATATTATTGGCTACAGCTTTTATGTTGATAGCTACATAAAATGTTCTCTTTCATATTTAGTGTTGTTGTCTACTACTTCTCTTGATCTACACATCTCAAGACAATCGCTTCCCTGGAGAGGAGACTATACTGCCTGAGCCATTATTGAGCCTGTTCTGAAGGTGTGAGAAAACTCTTTATTGTTCCCTGCGTTGACTCTTGAAAAAAGGTGTTGCAAGCTGTACCACAATCCATGCTCTGTGGGAGTTACTAAGTTATTGGACATGGAGGGACCCTCACCTACAAGCTACACTACATAAACATTTCTAATGTTCCAGCAATACAAACATCACAGAAGTGGTTAGTCAACAGCGGGCCATAAACGTACTAAGTTTAAATCATCAGAAATTTTTAATTAGTTCTTTTAGATGACCAAACAAATCATAAATAAGATTATTCACATTTTTTAAGTAAGCAAGAAAAACTAAGAACGGGATCATTATAAGCAACAATAGTCTTTAAAGTCGCACTTTACATTTAGTATATTCTCTGCAATTGTGATTATTTTGTAATATTTGTAGGGCAACAGAACTGGTTTACGAAAATGAATAAATTATTTTCTTTTGTCATGATTTATTCATTGTTCAGTTTCATTTGTGACCTACGGACAATATAAATAAATTCTTGTTGATTATTTGTTTTGTTCAGTGAGCTATTTTTTTTTACTCTTGAGTTCCGAATAAAATGATTACTTGTTGATTAAATTTATTGCCCGTCTGATTTTTTTTACCGCATTTTGTTTGGCCAAAAGGGGTCTAAAATGCTCTTATTGTATTAATTTTTTGTTGCATATACAAATGATTACCTATTTACACTTTCTTTTGCCTATTTTCTTCAATAGAACACTTTGTAATTCTGATTTGAGAATTATTTTTGTTGTTGATTCCAATGGGTTCCCGACAGTTTTATAGTTGGCGCTAGTAATGGAGATACCAGAAGCCTGCTTGCCATGACCCATAGAGTTAAAAGGAAAGTCCATTTATTTTAACATTAGGATTAAATCTTTTTTCTAACTTACAGTATTAAATAGGTGTTTGTGTATGATAATTACGATCCGCAGCTAACTCTAAATCACAACAGTTCATCACTACTGTTGGAGCAACCCACAGTAACTTACCGAGGGTGTAGCCACAATTGTTTGCGCCGGCAAACTCAATCATACCAGAAAACATGAAACTACGACTCCACCCATGAGCATTCGTTTAATTAAAGTTTTTCACGTTAATAAACCAAAATATTTTTTTCCAAAAAGACTTGCTAAAGCTATATTGATCCCTTGACCTTTCTTAACAACATGTTTTTTGTCGTATCAGCTGCTTAAAATATCACAAATCAGAATAACATTCAAGCAAGTCATGTGATTTCTAAAGATAAATTCAACACTAGACAATGCTACTTCCAGTTGCATTGCTAACGTGTAGCTTCCTTGCCTGGACTCCAATACAATGCTAGAAAATGCAAGACTGGCATTTTTTTCCTCAAAAAACTTCTAAAATATAATTTAACTATTTCAACAATAACTGATGTGAAAATCTTATCTTCAACGTTTAGGTTGCTTTAGTTTTAAAATTATTTGTCATGTAACAGATGCTTTAGATGCCGGTGTGTACATAATATTAGGTTTACCAATGATAACTCGTGATAGCTGACACAAATATAACTCCTTCAAAAACCAGCTGCAAACTCTACGAGTTTCATGCTCTTGAAAGTCTCTGTATTCTGATTATTGTTTAAGAGGCAAACAACTTGAACTTTTATAATTACATTTCTGGTGTTATAGAAATGGATGCTCATCAAAAAATTATCGTATACATGTCAGAATCTATTGCGCTTACACTGTAAACAAATCGGTGAAAGCACGACTTTGCTACAATCTTGTTAAAGTTACCTCCAGAATAGATTAAATAAGTTATGCCTCTCCACACAAAGCGATTTTGTGACGTAAACCGAAAGTTGGCTGTTTGTTCGACTCTCAACAAATCTGTTTTTTGACGCAGTCATTTAAAATCAGGCATGCTTGAATTTTGCTGGCCGGTCTCACAATTAGTGATTATTCCCTGATGCTAAATGGTCAATGCAAATCGCTCGTATTCACTTTTTCCAACTTTGATTTTTCAAGCCCTGACTGCTTATGCGCTCACTATAAACTGTTGATGAGCACCGTCATGTGCATAATCGTTGTGCGTGGAGTGTAGCAACAAACTATAGGAGGAAAACATCCCTCATAGTGCCAAAGTAATTGAGATAAATCACTGTGTGTAGAGGCCTTTACAGTGATTCCAGTTAAAAATGCATTACACAGCACCAAACTAAGGTATGAGGTAACCGTTACGATGTATTAAACTGGCTTTAAAAAAAACACCATTTAAAGGGTGAGGGAAATCTGGAACAGCGGGCCCTACAGGGAAGATATTGATATGAAATATTGTCTAGACCAAAATTTGATACTGCATTAATTGAAGCAGTAGTAAAAAAAAACGTAATTGTCATGAATGACCACTAAAGTTTTCCAAGTCATTTAAGTAAAAATTTCAATGTTGTTCATTTAAAAAAAATGCATTTAGATGCAAAAACAGATTTTTGTTGACTGACTCACTCACTTGAGTGCTTTTATATTAACCTCAGATAAAGTCAACAACTTGTCTTCATTTGGTTTACCTTCAACACATACTGCAGGTTCTCCCTCCCATTCAAGAGCAGATGTACAATTCAGGGTACTGTCACCGCTGTCTTTTTCATAACCAGATGAGCATGTATAACTTCCGATAGATTTGCCTCCATCCCAAACAGCATTTTCTATTTCTGGCGGTGCAGAGCACTCATATATTTCTATGAAAATGCAACAATCATTCAGTATATGAACAGCAGCTGTTACCTCAATATTAGACTGTCAGACTTGAGTGAGCCAAGTTTTGAATCAAAAAGTATAAAAGCCATTGCAATGTTGCAAAACGCATCTCGTCAAAACTGCTACATAACAACATATGATACTACTAAATCGAGAGCTATGCGGGAACTCCTAGAAAGTTTGAGAACAAAAGAAGTTCAAACTGGGTTCCCACCATCAATTAATCATGTGATAGCAAATCAAGTTTTGAGCGTTTGATTGTCATTGAGGAAAGATTTTAGTTATAACGTGTTACAGTGAACTTATCTATGGTAATAGATATTTTCAGGGGGGAAATTATAGTTGCATTTTTACAGATTTAAAAAACATTGCAAAATTGGACAAGAGTCAAGTGCTTAATGGTATCCCTTAACACAAAATCAAGTACTTGTAACGCAACTTTTTGAATCAAATTCAGATAATGATGTGGTGGATTATGGTTTGGTTTAACACATATACCACTATGTTCAAGTATTGTGTTTCTCCCTGGAAGGTACAGTGCCTGTATGGCCTGTGATAACTTGCCATTATCTTAAGTACTACAAGAAACTCTGGGCTTAGACAAACCACTGTAGGTTGTTGTGCATGGACACATGTACTTGCACTCTGTACAAATCTTGGGATGCAATTCTTGAGCAATAGTACTAATGTACAAGTGTATACCAGAGAAACCAATGGCAAACAGTGACATAAAATACCAGTTTTATATAGGCTGGAACTCAAAAAAGATAACCTATTTAGTAGCATAAGCAAAAAAATCCGCGGAAAGAAGTAACATAGCCCATTAGTTGCACAGAAAGTGATTCAAGCAAATGATAAGATAAGGCTAAAAATGCTAACAAATAATATAATGAGTGCAAGAGTGTGAAAGGACGAGGCACCTAGTGGCTACAGAGAGCAGGCTCAATTGTCTGGTCTTCTTGGGTTATCCCAGTTGCAGATAGGGTCTTCTTCACCCCCAGGTTATTTTTAGGATCCTCAGGTTAGGTGACGATTTTTTAGAGCCGTGCAGAGGTCAGCACCAGCACTACATGGGTCTATAACTACACTGCTGAGGTCAAATGCCGGCAATGCATTGCACCCACTGCCTTGGTGGTAAAAAAAGTCGTGAGTTACAGACAATAGTGGCGATCAGCCACTTCTAAGCAGTAATAATTAGTACAGAAGGCTGCCTCTCTGAATCAAAGGGCAGCCTTTCATTTCGTGATCACACATGTATCTTGGTTTCCACAACTTTTTTGACCAAGTACACCAACCGCATTGAAGTAAGAGATTTTACCAAACTTTGAAGCTGATTTTTCATATTGGCTTACATGGGGTATACCATAAAGCCGTGGCTACACACAGCTACGTTTTGTCGGTATGCGATAAAAACGCGTTTTTTTTCTTTGCCAGCGTTGTTCTATTTACAAAAAGATGCTCAATTTCATAGACCAGCATGTTGGTCTACGAAAACGTTTTTTGCCTGACGCTTTGGTGATTGGAAAATTATTAATAAATAACCACTCTCCATTGGATAAAATATAGGGACAAAATTTGACGACTCCAGTGAACTTTGTTATAATTCAACCTTGACCTGGTCATTACTGGTTGGGCAACAGATCCATTTGTTACTTCTGGCAAAGAAGATAATTTTTATTTATAAACAAAAAATTATTATTAATAAACGTTAATTATTTATCACAGATAATAAATTATTTATATACTATTTTAAAGAAGCATCATAATTAATTAATTATTATAATTGATATCGATAACAGTTATTATATTGACTACTTTCAATAATTATGTCCTCTTTGCCTCACTGCACACTCTGTAGCGTTGCGGTGATCAATTATCTGTGTGTGGAGCCACCAGAGCGAAACGTTTTTTTCGTCATATTCCTACAAAACGTAGGTGTGTGTAGCCACGGCTTTAGAGCTTTTTCATCTCCTCTCACATTATATATCATTTTCGTGAAATTTCATGGCTAAATTATAATTTGTCCCAAAAAATACTTGATGTAAGGTTTAGTGGTTTCGTCATGAAAACTTTTTGCTTTTCTTGTTAACATGAACTGACTTCATACCAACTTTTCACATTTTCTAGGCAAATTAATACATTGCAAACACTTCGCAGCTTTTTTGTTTAAAGCTTTTTGTATTCCTTCACAATTTGTTCTTGACTTTAAATAATCTTACTTACCCCAAAGCTAAAAAAGTTACAAGAAGCCCTAGGCTTTTTTTCAGCTCTACACGTTTGTTTTATGGAGTGCAAGTTACTATGCAAATATTCAATCAAGCAAAAGCCAGCCAATCAACCACAATACTACCCGCGGGCACACATCACTTATAAAAAAAATAAGTTATAGTTCATTTTAGTGAGTGGATTTAACACATGTGCTACTTATTTACATGAAGAAAAAGTATGCAATGCTGGTGGTACCTTACTTCCTTCTTAGAAGTTTGATTGCTTGGCTAATAAAAGGTTGTCGATTAATAATCAGATTGGCCGTTCATTGTTATTATCAATCACTTACACGCACATGGCTATATAACTCCATGACATTCAAATAATACTCATGCAGAGAGCAGTTTGCTCAGGTTGTTTCTGAATGTGGCTTGTTTATAAATGCCTAAAAAGGATTTCTGATTTAATTTACAGTACATTGTTTACCCGTTAAAAAGGCCTATTGTTTTTGATGAGAATTTGTTAACAAAAATCGATAGCAATGTTAAAACTCAAAGATTAAGCTGCAAAAATCTTTCCAGTGGTAGGTTTTTTTAGCCCGTATTTTGCCTAACCCTAATATTTTAAAATTTCACTCTCTCCAGCTTCAGAAGTTTATAGTGGTGTTTATTGCACTATTTTGATTACCTTTGATTACCTTTGATTACCTTTGATCACCATGTTCACTTATGTGATGCGTAAAATATTCACTAAATTGGAATAGTACCACACATCCATGAACATTGTATATAACTTGTATTTCCCAAAAAAATATCATTCTCATAAAGTTTAATATTTTTTCTCTCCAGGAAGCCCATATTTAGCCATAAGTAGAAAAACAGAACAAAGCTACCTTTTTCACAGACAGGAGTCTCGCCGATCCATGTTCCATCGGCTCCACAAAGAATTGTGTCATTTCCTGTTACAAGTTTATAACCCACATCACATTTATACTTTATCGTTTTCTCACTTATTTCTTTAGAACTATGTGGTACTTCTGGAGGTTCAGACACGCATTTATAAGTTACTGAAACGTAAAAGTCAATTTATCAAGTAAGTTTATATTACTCTTGATTTTCAGCAACAGATGTTAAGCAAAGAACCGAGCAAAAAAACTTTTGTGGTAGATTTCACAATGAGATTGTACATGGGGTTGATCAACTTGAATTTAAAAAATCTCTTTCAAAATTTCATATTTCCATTTTGAGCAAGTCCTTATTGCAAAACTATTTTTTTATGAGCTCAGAAATTCGCCTGGGTCGATCTATTGCCCCTTGGAACCGCAACTTTCACACTTTTGATTTAACATAACTTTTACTCCCCATGAACATCAAAAACAAAAAAGTCTGCCTTTTCTTTTTCGCAAAAATCTCTGAATAATACTAATTTGAAAGTTTTGATATCATTTGATATAAAAATAACTTTTTTCAACTGTAGTATTGCATTAGATTTTGAGCTATTGGCCATGAAACTAATTGTGTGAATGCAAGTGTCTACGCAATACTACTTCTATTACTAATAAATTAACATACCGATTCAACTAGAACACCGCCAAAAAATCTCAAAATATTTGCAAACTTAATTTTGTCTACTCTTGAAAGTCTGTGCACAATGACTATTGTGGTGGGTTTTGCCAGCACACATGCTTTGTACATAATTATACCCTAACCTATGGGAGACTCTGACACTATTAACTAGCCAGACAGGCCTCCCAGAGTGATGTAATCTGCAGCCATTGCTTAGAAGTAGATGATTTGTCACATCGATCCTGCAGCTTACCGACCCTGCAGCTTACCGACCCTGCAGCTTACCGACCTTGCAGCTTTCCTTACCGGCCCTGCAGTGACCTTTACCGACCCTGCAAATGCATACCTGGTTGGCAACAAGATGGTGGCCCAAGCCGGAGTCATAATAAGATCTGTATTAACTTCCGAGGACAAATCCAAGACCTAGCTACCTCCACTTACCGTCTACCTGGATTGTAAGGCTAATTAGACTAAGGTTTTGATTGTTTTATTCCTTTTCACTAGGCAACTTATCCTTTTAACATCGGGTGATCTTGTATGTATTGTCACTTGATTGGTTGCAACACTTCCTGTTATGCTTTATTGGTTGCACCAACATGGCGCAATACACTTCCCCTGATCATCCTTTAAAAGGCTGCTTTTCCATAAATACTTTGCCACTTATCACTTACTGCTACTGCTGTGGACTTCTCTAGGCGATTGCCTCCCTAGAGCTTGATATGTGGAGAATAAATCTATTTTATTACATAAAACTATACTTAGTCTGAGCCGAGGGCTCACTAGTAGTGAAGTCACTACCGACTTTTCTGTTGCACTCAGCAGGTCTGACCGACCCTGCGTTACCTCTAGGAGAGAGGTGTTGCTTTGCTGTTTCACAAGCTAGCGCTGTGAACAGCTGTTGTCAGTGGACGGTAGTAGGAGCCTTACAGACAGCATGCACTACACTATTACTGGGCAGCCCTTTTTTGTGCACTCAAGCCAAATTCTTGCAACTCCACTTTCCGGCCATATATAAGTTGTTGCATATCGCAGACAAGCTCGCAAATCAGCATCTTTTGCGCTTGCACTATAGGTTAAATCAACGAGAGCACAACTTCTGAAAACGATTTTTGGCAAAATTTAATAGAATTAAATAGATTACACTTAATTGAGCTCAAAATCGGTGGCGTAGCACCTTTAAAGCTCTTTTCTGGAGTCATTTCAGCTAGCAATAGGGGCAATCACCCAGCTAAATTGTGGTTCTTGATGACTGGAGAGCTTTCACATTGGGGGAGTTTAGTAAATTCCAGAACTCACAACATTTTTGCAAAGATAATGCTCAGTATTACGACAGTTTACTTCCTCTTCTTTCAGAAGTCTTTTTCATGAATGCCACCCTTGAATGTATTTATGTTTGTGAAATATAAAAACTTGAAATAGTTATACTTTTAATCATGGTTTGTTTGGCTTGATCTCAATTAACTATGATTGAAAGTGGATAATGAAAAACTCTAAAACTAATTTGTGTGGACAGTTCTTACTACTTATTCTTGCTCGCAGTATTGCTTTTGAGTGTAAAGGGGAAGTAAAATTACCCAAAGTTCTGGAATAATTTCAGTAGCTAAGCTTCGAGATCAAATGAAAGGAGTGAAAAATTGAAATGGCTAGTCACAAATATCACAAAAATATCCCATTTTTGTACAAAAAAAGTAAAAATCACTAAATAGATTAACCTTACTTCAGATTACTATGCGAAATGAAAAAACTTTAATTTCATAAATTAATAAAAACTTGAACGGTTCATTTTTGTCGTGAATTATTTGAAAAGTTGAAATTCAACTTTGTTATGGGTTGATTATAAAACTGCCAAATGCATTCCGCTAAAAACCAATGTTTCAGTCATAATTTTAAATTTATTTCATTCGAGAGGTAATAATATATGTAACTGTGATTGGTTTTAAAAGTAAGTCTTTGAAACACTGGTCATAAAAGACTGAGTAACTTAGAAAGAGAGTCTATTGAAGTTCCATACTTACTTGGTAATTTGTATATATTCATCATATCTCCTACGTATAAATCTCCTCTCAAGACAGCTATTCCTGCAGCTCTAAACAACAGACATTGATCGATTGGTCCAACTCGGTTGACATCAGGCAATGTTTGGTATTGACATATTGATGAAATAGTTCTCGTAACAAAGTCCACCACTCGAAGCCTGCCCCTAAATAACCTACCAGGTATAACGTACACACCATTGCCCAAGCTAACAATTCCGATGGAGCCGTCAAGTGATGCATTTGCAAAACTTCCATCATTATAGCCTGTAGAAGCACTTTCATAAACTGAACTAGTTACTGGTGGATTCTGCGTCACTTTTGATACCCTTTGTATGGATTTCGCAGTCAGCATCAAAATTGAGTCAGCAATTTGATTGTCGTGGACCAATCCTCTGACTAGAGCTCCGCCAGGCACGCTGACTAAAGTCCCAACAGTTTCTGCAACTATATCGATATACCGTATTCTGTAACCATCTGAAACATATATCTTTTGCTGAAGTTGGCCCTTGTCATGTAACATGTACAAAGGATTGCCGAATCTTGAACTATCAAAATTGCCATTTCTGAATCCAGAACTTGTACATTTGCCAACGTATTGTGTAACTTGCTGACTTAATCGATTGACGGTACGCAAACATGCGTTTGACCCATCAGTTACTAACACAAGCGTTGAGTTTAATTGAACGAACGATCCAATCTGTCTGAAGCGAGCTTTATCTCCAACACCATCAGAATAAGCAAACCCGTTGTTCGCTCCTGCAATTTCGGTAGTCCATGTTCCATCTGTAGTTGCAATTTGATACTTCGTTGAGAATAGAACGTTGCCTGACACATAAAGGTCTTCCGCTAAATCATAAATGAATTGGTTTTTGTTTGTTGATGCAAATAGGCTGACTTCACCAAATACCAATCTAGAATTTCAACAAAGATCATGCTGTATACCTTGATATATCACAATGCAGTAAGAATAACAGGAAAAACACAAATTAGTTAAAAAACGCTAAATTTTTTTACCACAAGGTTGCTGAGAACAACCAACTAACTAACCAACCAACCAACTAACCAACTAACCAACCAACTAACTAAAAATTTCAAATGTTCAAATGAAAATGAGTTTCAACGAAAAAAAATAAGTGGGTAGAAAGCTTGCTATTATTTCATTAAAAATTAGCACAAAATGTACTTACTGTGAAATAATTGAAGAATTTTTTTTTAAACTGTGTCCCAAAAATATAATATAACTTTGAAAATATTCTACAGCAGAACATTTTATACTCATACCACTTCCTTCCCTGTAACATATACAATTCTTAAGGCCTAGCCATGCACACCAGAATTTTTCTCGTCTAAAGTAAGCATTCACCGTAACAATGGTCCGGACGGCAGCTAGTGCACAATTAATTTTCTGTTTATACGTGGATGAGGTTGATGCGAACAATAATTATGATGCAATCACAATAAATGGCCAATATCTACAATCCAATCAATTTAGCTCATAGCACTCAACAAATCTTATAAGCCACGCCCATGCTGATGTAGTTTCACTAACAGCAAGTGTTTCACACCTGTGTTTCACACCTGTGTTTCACACCTGTGTTTCACACCTGTATTTCACACCTGTGTTTCACACCTGTGTTTCACACCTGTGTTTCACACCTGTGTTTCACAAGAGCTTTACCAGCACTGTTGGTAAGGTCACCATAGTGGTACGATGAGAAAATCTCATGTGACTGGCCAGGCCTTTACCATTTACATTTACCACATGCCAAGATTTTTTCTTCAAGATATTAATGCACTTTAGCCACCTGACTCAAAAAATCGTACAGTTTTAAGACAGCCATCTTTGTTAAAATAGCTTTTGTTTGGACTGCATTTTCTCTTCTTTCCATTACCACTCCACCAACGAAGCCCAACTTTAGTATTGTAGTGGATTTTGGGGGCTGAAAATCCCTAGCTGATGTTGGTAGCGTGCTGCCACCAGTTGTTAGTTTTTCCTGTTACAACAACGGAGTCGGTGATGTACCGAATGAATACATGACAGAGTATTTCTACTCTACAACCAGTTGGGAGCCCTCGGCTAAGAGGCATAACTCAGTGCTAATGAGTACATATGCTTTTATTCCTCCAGAATAAACGAGTTAGTAAAAGTTTACAATTACAACTGACAAACATGAGCAAAGTTCTGCCTTTCATGGACAGTGCACAGGAAATAATTATCCAATCACAGAGTAACCGTACAATATGTGCCAATGAAAGTGATTATATAAATACATGACAAATAGGGTAATCAGAAAGGGCTTAAAGAGAATAGGCGCCCTGTAATACTATGTGGAGTCATAGGCTCATGCACCAATCATAGTTAGTCTCTGGGTCCTTGGTCTTTATAACTTTAGTCCATCATCTTGTGTAAGGGTTAGGGGTGGATATTTTCGGTAGATGGCTCTTAGCTTCTCCCAGGCTACTTTTAGGTTCTCCGGGTCCACTGACTCACTTCATGCCGGCTCAGTGAGGTCGGTATAGGTGTATACAGGGTTGGTATAGGTCGGTATAGGTGTATACAGGGTCGGTATGGGCATAGATATAGTTATAGTCCATTCGGTTTGGTAGTTACTAGTTATTCTGGTCGACTAATGGCTATTATAGTGATGCCAGAATGAGGTGTAATGTGTACCCGGAGAGTATGTACACTAAAATCCACCACAATATTCCCTAGCCAAGATTGGCGAGAATGTATCAAAAGATTGATTAGTTAAAAATTAATCGACAAGTACTTTGAAGTTTTCAAAGGAAACATGTCCTTCTGCCCGTTTCATAAAGGTATACTAGTATCCGATGTGATAGTGATATTGCCAGGGAGTCCAGCTGGCTTAGTGGTTGAGCCTCCAGGCTTGTGAACACTGTACATTCAGAGTATTGTAATGGAATTGCACAGCGTTGCCATCATCTACAGCCGGCACCATACCTATATTAATCAACTTATGCTACTCAAGACTACCTACATACGCTTGAATGCCTTCAGTAGTGTAGTTGCACTACAGCTAAGCTTCAGCCAGCAGGAAGGACTTTTCCCGTTTCTATAGTTATTTTTATCCTGGCATGTGTCTCATGCTGTTTTGTTTATGTAGTTTCAACCAATCATATATTTATACACATCCTTGATTTTGTGCCTTATTTATATAGACTTGCTTTAGCCCAGCAGGACAGTTAGAATTAGGGTTCAGTAGTGCTCAGACATTGTGAGATATTGTCTAGGAGTACTGCGTACTCAGCTAGTGGGATACTAGCCAGCTATAGCCAAGACAGCTGAGGAGACGTTCAGGACTACAGAGAAGAGGTTCCTAGAAGTGTATCAGAAGAAGACGCTATTAACTCTCGTAGGAACGCCCAGCTAAGAGCCTATACCGCCAGACGCCTACCTCCAGTATTCGGACACCAGTATTTAGAGGCATTACAATCACTTCTTATAGTTATACCTAGTAGCAATTTTGTGCGTGTTGAGTAAAGTGAAGTAATAAAGTAATTGCTAGCACTTTCAATCTACTAGAATCTGATTGGCCGGTTGCCAAATATTGTTGTGTCCGCTAACAAACAGCATCCTGTCCTCTCTAGCTCAGAGAGACATTCAAGTCTTGCACTCTGTAGCCACAGCTACCACTGAGATACAGAGTCAGCCATTGTAACCTAGCATCTTGCAGTACCTGTTACCGTATTACTCTCTCAACACGGGGAAAACAGTTACAATATTGCTTAGATATAGAGTATTAAACAAAAGACATCATTTTGTGCCTTTTGGTCAAGAAGGTATGCTAGTGTGCTAGTAATGTATAAAAGAGGGCTCAAGAAATAATTGGTAATGCTCCGTTAGGAAAATAAATCCTGGAGTATCAATCTGTTTCTAGCCAAAAAAGCACATAAAAGATTTTAGTAGATTTCACTGAGTACTACTGGACACAACTACTACCTTACTGACTACCGGCTGTACAAAGTCTTAACCCTGCCCTGTAAGCCCTGTGCGCTAACCTGTCTACCCAGTCAAGACTGGTTTAGCAGGGTAAATCTGCTCCTGAAGCCCTGACAGGTATGCAAGCCCGCTAGGTGACTACTGCAACTCCAGAATAATCCAAGGAAACAGAGAGAGAGATGTTCACTAGTATAAAGTTTATTTACAACTGAGCTCTCTCGCCCAAACCTGTCAGTTTATGGGATAGACAGCTCAATGCATTATGACTTGATTACTCAAGCAGCATTCAATTAGCCAATGCTGTTACTAGAATTCTTCATTGTCCAATCATTATACTCCAAGTAGTTAGTGGGCGGAGCCTTTGTCATCTCCTAACTGCAGTCTATGTTAGCCTGTACTTGTCTAGGCCTGTCTGATTTTAGGTAAGGGCACACAACTGCTACCAACGCTCAGGGGCTGACAACTACAAAAGTCCCCCACATAACTAAATAAAATCTTGACTAATAATTTTACATAAAATCCATTTAGAAGATTGCTAAAGGGATCAAACACCGATCATTTACCTTTACTGTTGAAAGAAGCTGGGCAAACTAATACTTTACATCTGTGGTGCCAATAAATTTTTGGGGCTTGAAGTTATGTGCAATTTAGAGTGAAGAGAGTTGTAGTACTTCTGGAAATGTCACTGCTTCAACAGTATTTTCTGGTACTCTACCAGCACATGTGGCTTCCTGGGTAGCCATCAATGGGCTGTAGCAAGTAGTGCAGAGCAAAGAATTATGTCAAATCTGCTACGACAAATCAAAGTGCATTGTAGGGTGAGCAGGAAAACAAATACCAAATCAAGATTGCCTGTATGCTGGTCAAATACAGAGTCAGAATTTGCTGTAGGGAGGTGTGGGAAACAAATACAGAACATTAAATGGTTGTATTCTGGTCAAATGTGGAGTCTGTATTTCCTGTAGGGTGATCGGGGGGGGGGGGGGGGTGGAAGTACCAGTACAGGGGGCTAAGGGGTATATGAGAGGGATACTGACAGATAAGTAGGACTTGGTGGCATTTTCTAGTAGTGCCTGCACGATCCCACTGCTGCTACCAATGTAAAGGATATGCACACTACCCCTACCAACAGTTCTAGAGTTTTTCCACTGAAAGCAAAGTTCAACATTATGGAACAGTGCCAACACAAAATGTGAGTCAGATTCTAACTAGTACTATCAGTGTGGCATCCAGCCATTATAGTAAAATTTGCATAAAGTTATAGTGATTGTGTTTGCCTTTACAATCTAGGTTCTACGATCAACGCACAGAGTTAATTGCCCACCAACCTCAATGCTCAAAAGCCCAAACAATTCCAACATTTATGCAGTAAGGAGCTATGCTTATAGAGAACATGGTGCCAAAATATGCAAATGTGCCGTTGAAATCCCGGATCAGTCATTGGTCTATTCAAATCTCAAAAGGTGCCAATAATCTATTTCTGATGTGCCAGCTTGCTTGCAATCATCATATTGTGGTGGATTTTTGTGACCACTATCTTTGCGCAAGGTCCCCCTGACAACTGCTGGGTGTCAGGCACGCCTAAACTGAGTCTGGCACAGCCAGAACACGAGCTAGTAAGCCAGTAGAAACACTACCGGCCCTGCTGTATTCACTACCGGCCCGGCAGCATTCACTGCCAGCTATGCAGGGGTACCACCGGGCCCTACAGCACACACTGCCGGCCCTGCAGCATGCACTACCGGCCTTGCAGTGCCACTACCGGCCCTATACCGGGTCGTTGAGGGAAGAACAACTATAGCCTGAGAGCCCAAAAAGATACCAAAGATGCAGGAGCCCGACTTTGCTGCTTAGCTATCCTCAGACAAGACCAAAGACAAGGACCACAAGCCATAAGGACCAGGAACTAGAGCTACTCATTGCACCATCATGAATCAGCAATATTGACTGATAAGCTCTGCCCCCCACTTCTGGGCGCCTTGCGTATTTAACCTTATATTAGCCAATGATGCATCACCTTAAATATATCTCATGTTTTGATTAGTGCAATTACTTCCTGCTATTGCTGATTTGTTGCCTCCTTATTTGGGCCTATGTTTTCCCCTGTTCTGCCTATAAAAGGCAGAACACTTCTCATTATTCCTTGTATTGTATTGGGATTCTGCTTGTGATTGAGCCAAGTAGCATAATACATTTACCGTTATTATACCTTGCTGGGTTATGCTTGTACAATAAACTATGGTATACTCACTGAGACATTGAGTTGTGCGTTTGAGCCGTGGGCTCTGGGAACAGTTGTGGAGTCGGTATACTCCTCTGTTGGAAGTTGACCTCTGGATTGAGGTGTTGTCGGTGGACGTTTGGTGGGCCCCCCAAAATCCACTACAATATGCGTGGTATCACTGTGACTGCTTCTAGCACTAGTACACCCGCAGCTGTCCTTTTCGTTGCCTCCAGTACGCCCTGACTACTACTAAGTCCTTTCCTCTTCAAACTAAGATAGCACCCTGCCAGTGAGTGCATACCTACTGTACTAGGGAAGCCGATATGCCAGTGGTCCAGCCATTGCAAATCCATGACAGTATTGCAGGGGTTAAATAACTTTTGTCCAAAAATATCATAAAAATGTTTGATTTGTGGACTGCCGCGTGCAAAAACAGATAATATAATCGATTTGTTTTATAAAAACCGTTCCAGCATTTGATCAGCATAGCTATGAAATAAATATTAATATGGAATAAGTCTGTGAGTATTAGTGTCAATCAGTAGTGAAAAACAATATTATACACTGAACGACAGAGAAAAATTACTGTATGCTCAGAGCTTGATCTTATGTGACACAAAACTCTTGTCTAATGTAAAAAGTAAAAGGTTTAGAATAATTTTAACTACCTAAATACTGTACAACATACCCTGAATGCGAAATTTCTGTTCTGTATATAAAGGAAGCTTGTGCGCCTTGGCGGTAAATGGTGGGAAATCTCATTGTCAGCAGCCATACCTATATATAACATACATGCGGTAAAACAAAAAAAACTATACTGGCTTTAGTTATAATTATCTGTATTGTAGAAGATCTAAAACACACTTGTACTGCTAATTTTTCAATCGCTTCCATTACTTTACGAAGAAGTCACTTTTACTTCAAAAAGCGGAAAAGGTGGAGCAACGAGGTTTTTTTGCGTTTCAAATTTAATGTATGGGAATGAAAAATTTTGAATTAAAAAAATTGGAGAGAAATCCGAAATTGTACTGGTTCAAGCTTACAAATGTTCCACAGCCAGTTTTTAGCAAACCAAAAGATTATTCAATGAAAGTGAAAGCTGATTAATGAAAACTAAAAAAAATTTTGTACAAGGTCTATTAATAAAAGAAACGCATGAAGTCAATGCAAAACTGCCAAATCGAATTTAGATATAAAATTAAATTTTTAAGGCAACGTAGCTTCCTGTTTAAAAATTTAAAAATTGGTTGATTGATTCAGGTAAACTGTAGGCTGGTCCTGTAGATACAACTATATATTGCATAAAGGCAGGTAAAGCTTCTGAACAAATGACAGAATCTTTAACCTGACTGCCACAGTGATGATTGGGCGCTTCCTGAAAATTTAATCAAGAAGACAACCTGGGTAATTCTGAGCAAAAGCATGCCAATCAAGGAACTCAATTTGAGAGTCATCCGATGCAGGAGTGGTGTGCACCCAAGTGGATAGAGAAAAACTGCACTACACTTTATCACCAACAGGTCAACAGGTTGTTAAAGTAATAATGAAGTTCTAGGTAATTCTCTCCAGTCCTTACTGCTGAACCACTGTACTTGTGACTGGTACTTGCAGCTTCCTCAATTGATGAGAGCTTTTCGACCTGCGCCCATTCCACTATCACTGATGGAAAGAGAGTTCAGAAAGATCCCTTCACTGGCCCTTTACACATTCACCTTCCTAGTCATCCTCATTTCCCACCCACTTAATTATTTTTCAATTTTTGCAGTGCACTAAAAGGATAATTTTTTCAGAACTATTTTGCATTTGAGAAATCATGAACTTTGGTTATTACACTGATACTTACAACTACTGTCATATAGTCAAACATTTCTCGCTGTTAACATAAATATGATACTCGTAGAAGACACTATATTTTAGAAAGTAGTTTGGAAGTTAAAGTATTTGAAAAATTTCCCACAAATTGTTTCATTGTTGTAAAAAAAAATCAAAACATCATAGCAATTATATTTTCAAAATAATATTTCATGTTTGCTTAATAACCAAATCTCACCAATATTGTAATGAAAATGCACAGGGCAGCTAATTCATCTCTAGCCGGTGCTGCATCTACATACATATATTTACTCAAGACTAGTGACTACGCTTGGATGCTCAGAGTACAGCTGACCTGCCACTCACCCAAGCAAAGCAGGAAGGATTTTCCCTCCACTAGTGACCCTTTGTTTACATCTCTATTACCTTATGACTCATTATCTAGTGCCAGCTATTGTATTGCTTTTTTGTACCTCGCTACTGGTAGTTATTTTATCCAATCATATATTTATACGCTTGCATGATTTGTTGACTCGTATAAATAGACCTGCATGAAGCCCAGCAGCTCAGTGTTAGTTCAGTTCTTGGTTAGCGATTGAGGAAGACGCTTGAAGATACAGATACACAGAGGAGACTAGCAAGTGGACTGTTAATCCTTGCCCATAGTCATACCGTTTATTCTGTGCTTGTGCAAGAATTCATTTCTGTGCGTATCGTAAACACTATTGTTTTTGTGAAGTAACAATGAAGTCATTGTTGTTGCCATCGACATTGTGGAATCTGTGAGGCCGGTTGCCTTATACACAGTTGTGTCTGCTCTAGTAGCAGCATCCAATTCGATCCCATATCAGGATATAGTAAACTGCCTTGTCATTTCTGTTGCCACGCTATCACGTAAAGCAGAAAAAAGCCAGTATAAACAGCACTCTTGCACGTACCTGTAACCGTTGTTTCCTATATATGGGAAAACCGTTACAATATGATGGTGAAAAATGAAATTTTATGCACTGAAAAAAGAGCGTGCTATTTATGGTTTTAAATAAAAAAAAAGAGCAAATTTATGTTGTTCTGAGCCATTCGATGTTTTCTAGATGGATATGGTAGATGTATACTATGTTTAGATGATGCAATATAGCATCTGATATAAACATTAAACCGGTAAAAATAGCCAATCATTTCCATTCAAGACTATTAAATACATTAGGTTTTAAGTGGTAGAAGAAATCTTTTGTGGTAACTTTTTTTCTACATTGTTGTAAGAATTATGTTAAAATTGTTCCTATCCAATATGCTGGCTGACACCTATATGTTTGTTCAATATTCTTATTTCGTTTTCAAAGCAATCCATAGTTTTAAAACTATATCCTCTTACATCTTTCCTGCACAAATACTTAGATGTATTGTCTTCACCTAACTCGGTTAGTTTGCTCAACTTGTCCACCTGTTTAGTTTTTGCTTTCCATTTCTCTCCCTGATTTTCCTTCTCCAGCATATCCAAATTCCCTTTTCCCTGTTGCCCATGCCTCTGCCAAAATAAATGCGAAATGAAACTTAAGCTTTTGAAGTTGTGTGCCCTTGAAAATACCGCCCATTTGTAACGCCCTTCAAACTCCGAAACTTTGCTTCATCATTTTTTCCCACCGATAATCTAACCTCGTTTCTATAACACTTTTACGGAAAGTAACAAAAGAAGAATACCGCTTAAAGCAAAGGATTGTCTCCTGTCGTCTTTCTTCAAAGTAACTCTGATGAGCACTTTCCATCAGCAGTGTAAAAAATTAGCGTTTCCTGAAAAAAAAATTCAAGCCAAACTAGGATAAAACTTTAGGCTTTGTTCAATAAACGTACTATTTAATTGTAAGTGGATAATATTGTCATGGAATGTTGTGGGGCTCGTCGAAATCCAAAGATTACAATGCCTCTCACTTTTTAGAGGGTATTAAATCAGCTGAGCTATGGAGGAATCTTGCTCCAACTTAACAACTGTTGGGAGCTCAGGGTTCAGACTCAACACTCAGTGTTTCAAAGTATAAAAAATCTAATAGTATACATCACTAATGCAAAATAGTGGTGATAATGTACTTCCTTAACTTGTTTAAATTGCACGTAGAATCCTGTTACAACACAAAGCATACAGCCAAGAACTCCACTTCTGTAAGCAGAGGCACAGAAAGTAAATGTACATGTAACCAATAAGAAAAAAACTACAATATAAATAGAAGTATGAATACAGAGGGTAAATATAGTAGGTAAGCAAATGTAGTAAATATAGTTAAATGAATTAGGAGCTCAGAAGTAGGAGGCAAAGTTTAGGAGCAATAATGCTTAGTGTAGTTTGAAATTGCACCATCAGCGTCATGTGCTAGATTCACAGGTTTTTATAGCTTACGGTCGAAGGTATTAGGCAATTCTGTGAGCGGATTGGTTGCAGTGACTCAGGCGGCTGTATCCTCTGAGTCTATTTTTAGTACTCAGACTATACTGGTTCTCTAGTCACTGGCTTAGCATAGTTTGATTGTAGGGTAGATCAGGTGATTACAGGGCCAGTTGGGTTGTTAGAGTGGTTCTGCCAGATGTTAAATGTTGTAGTGAATTTTCGGGGCACCCATTAAAAAACCACCAACAAACCCACTCCCTCTCCAAAATTTCTGTAACAAGCACTGCTATGGAGGAGTCTCGCTTAAACTCCACAGCTGTAATGAGCCCACTGCTCAGAATCAATAATAAATGCTTTAGAGTATAGTAGCAGTGATAAGGTATCTCGCTAACTTGATTTGATCACAAGTAAAACACTGGGAAAATACAGGTTGTGAAGCCAAAAGCTCTGTTTTTTATAGAAAAAGTACAGGAACTGATAGTCCTAATTATGTGTATGACCAATAACTCATAAGTCAACAGAAATACACAAATAAACAATGAAAGTGAATACAGCAAGGAGCCATTTAAAAGAAGCAGTGTTAAAGGAATAATGTGCTAAGAAGTAGCAGACAGAGTTTATGAGCAACACTCATTAATCATTGTCTGTATCGCACCATCAGCTTCCTGCGCTAAGCTTTGAAAGCTCAGCTAGCCTTTAGTTCAGCTTTTGGGTTGTCTTGTGGATCCAGGCTTGATAACATCTGCTGCTACTCTGGGTTTCCAGGCTATACTGAAACTTTGGTCACTGGCCCTGCATAGGTTGGTTGCAGGGCCAATCAGGTGGCTGCAGGGTTGGTGGTGGCAATTTCATGGCCAGTCAGGTAGCTGCAGGGCCAGTCAGGTAGCTGCAGGGCCTGCATGGTATGGTTTCTGGCAGTGCCAGTCTTTTGGAAAGTGTATCTGACACTCCGAAGCTGTCAGGGGGACCTGGATGTTCACTAAGTGTTGTATAAGAATCCACTGCAATGTTTGTTCATGTCAAGGACTATGTCCTCGTCTCTGTTTCCATTTTGGCTCCTTCTACTATTGTAATACCTGTCAATCAAACAAAAAAATTCTGAATGATAACAAAGTTATCCCAAGTCTGCTTTTTCTTTATCATTGGATTAAAGTAAAGCACTAAATGAAATGTTGCATGTTGTTATGTATAAAACCTGATGCTTATTAATATTATTGTCATTTCTATTTACTTCCGTGGTAATAACTGTTATGTCGTCTTGAGTTACCAATTCATAAAATAAGTGTTGACTTCTCTTGCTGTTGGCTTCTCTGGTTTCTACCTACTGCTGTTGTCACCTCCTCCAATTTTTTTATTCTCCCATGGTTGCCTCTACCCATGGTTACCTCTTCTCATGGACTGCTCTTCTCATGGCCATCTCGTCCTATGGTTGCTTACTCTCGTAGTCAGCTCCTTCAGTGATCGCATTGTTTGATTGTTGCTATTTCCAACTTCTGCCCTTCCCCATTGTCACCTCTAGTGGTTGCCAACTCTGGAAGTTGCCTCCTCATATGGTCACCTCCTCCTGTGGTCACTTAGTTCCGTTATCGACTTTTCCCGTGGCTACCTCCTCCAGCGGTTACCTTCTTCAGTGGTCGCTTCTTCCCATTGTTGTCCTCCTCCAAGATATACTCTTTCAGTGGCCACCCCCTCAAATTTTATATTTTTTTTGCCATGAATGCATATATTGAGAGTGGCTATCAAGATTAATGCAGAACAACGGCATTTGTGACAATAATAAAACTACAAAACACTATCATTTGATAATAATGAATATATGTTTTGTTTTGACTGGTAAGAAATTGCTAGGTTAACAAATATTTCCAGCTGAAGAACATATAGCAAAATCATAGGCTGTCGTTGCACCTAAGCAGTCCATCAGACTGCTTGTGCAGCACATTTCTCCTCGTTCAGTGTAGTGGAAATAGGGAAATATAGAATGTACAGACATGTTTTTCAGTTTTATATATAGACATCAAATATCATTTATGTGTTACTAATTTATGGTTACTTTCTCGTTGATTTTTCAATTTTTACTAATATGCAGTTTTTCGGTGACAAATAATTTAATAATGGTAAGTGAGAAACTATTGATGTGAGAGCTTGAACAGGATGAAATAATTGTGTAGGTTTTCTCAAACATGTTTCTATTATGGTCAGCTAGGAATACTGCGTTCTGTCTTTGACCCTTGCAGCCATTAGTGCTAGTTTGATGACTTCACCACGTGATGACTTATAAAAGGTAGTAGGCCATAAAAGTTCCACTATGCTGCTCATCCTTTCACATCAAAGCCGGTTAAATAGGTACTCTAACAAAATATTTTATATCTGTAGCAGGAGAAACCTGTTAAAATATTGTGCAGGATTTTATAGGACCAGTTAATCAGTTCCCAGGTAGCCACGTGCATTACCTCTTAGGCGTATATGACGAAAGCCGTCTGCATTGTTAGGCAGGCCTGCTAGCAGTCCGTCCAAATCACTGCCTTGCTGTCAGCATCGCTGGCTGGCAGCAGGTCAGGATGACGAAGCCTGTCAAAGAAGTCTGCCTGTTGTCCACTGCTCGTTTGGACAATATTAGGCTATTTCTACAGTGAGTCGTATAGCTATTTTCTTCCTGAGCAGTGGAGCCTGTCCTTATTGTATGTGTCTGTAGATAGTGGTCAAGTAAGAAATTGAGTGAGTGTTATAAAGCATTTATTCAATAGAATAGATTCAGCTCCAAGGAAACACTGCCTGAGCTAAAGGCTCGCAGCCATATTTATAACAATCGTTACATAATATCCTTCTGTTTGAAACATAATCCTGAGTAAATGGCAAGAGAAGTTAAAGGTTTAATTTAATAGTCTTAGCATTTCCTTGGTAACTATAATACAAGGAAAATGCCACTTGTTACCCTGAGGTTCGCACTCCTTCCTGTGCAATATGACTATGGAGATTGACTCTTCAATCTAAGCACTGTCTTGTTTTTTAGATTGTTAGTGATGTGTACAAACTAAGTGTAATCTCTATCAAAAGGTATATAGAACATGGGTTTAGCATACTTTACGAAGCTTCTAATTTTAATTGTAACTTATCTAAGCATCCAACTGAACTAAATGTGTTTCCTGAAACATAGCTTTGTAGATGCTACAGAAAATCAGTTAGTTGTTAAACGTATTAAAATTGACTTTAGAATTCTCTGTGGGTAACTTGTATAAAAATGTGGGCTACGCCTGAAGGTCTACTATTTAATTTGTAATAATATTTTTAAACTGTTTCACTGAACTATGACAGCCCTGTGTGTGAATTGTGAACGGGTTGAAAATTTAATTTTCAGTTCGAAACATCATCTTGGTACAATAAAATAATACTACAGTGTTGTTTTTGAAGGGACTTTTTTAGATTAAAAAGGTGTTAAATGCAAACCCTTGCGAACATATTAAAATAATTATACTGAGAACGGGCCTTTTCCCACAGCTTGTATCAAAATCTGTTGGTGGCAAGCTACAGCCATGATGTATTACGAATAATTCAAATAACTAGTTTGTGCATGTAGTGTAATTGCTCTAATTTTTCGATTGACCCAATGCTTGGTCACTGCGTTGAAACTTAATAAACAGCCTATATAGCCTCTAACAAAGTGAGCTAGCATTGTGGACTTGACCGCTCACAACAACTAGTTGTGGTGGATTTTAGTGTACACTAAGTCTGCGCACACATTACACCACATTCTGGCATCCTTGTAATAGCCATTAGATGACCAGAATAACTAGTAACTATCAAAACAAATGGACTATAACTATATACATGTCCATACCGACCTATACCGACCCTGTATGTAGCTATACCAACCTCACTGGGCCAGCAGGAAGTGAGTTAATGAAGCCTGATGACCTAAAAATAGCATGGGAGAAGCAGGGAGCCAGCTGCAGGAGATATCCACCCCTAACCCTTACGTAAGATAAAGGACTGAAGCTACAAAGACCAAGGACCCAGAGACTAACTATGATTGGTGCATGAGCCTTTAACTCCACCTACTACTACAGGGCGCCTATTACCTTTAAGCCCTTTCTGTTTATCCCATTTGTTATGTATTTATATAACCACGTCCATTGGTGCATATTGTAACGTTGTTCTGTGATTGGTTAGTTACTTCCTCTGCATTGCCTACAATAGGTAAAACTTTGCGTATATTTGTCAGATGTAATGGGACTTTTACCAACTCGATTTATTCTAGATGAATAACAACATATGTACTCAATAGCACTGAGTCATGTGTCAGAGCCGAGGGCTCACCACTGGTTTTAGAATAGAAACACTCTGTCTTGTATTCATTCGGTACATCACCGACTCTGTTGTTGTAACAGGTAAAACTAGCAACTGGTTGCAGCACCCTACCAACCTTAGTTTCAGCCCCCAAAATCCACTACATAGCGCACTAACAGCTTCAAGCATTGCTTATCTTCCACACAGTTTGTGGCCTTCAAGCTTCCGTAAAGCTCATGACCTATATCCACTTACCTCAAGCCCCTCCTTCTCCAGACAGCTTGTGTTTAGCTTCAGTAAATAGCAGACAGGTTTAAAGGCACGGCTTCACTATTCATAGTTTATTTCAAGTAAATCGGGGTTAATTTACGATTACCACGTTGTATTTTGCTAATTTAGCCAGGAAGACACGAAATTTTGTAGCGATATCAAAATTTCATGTTTTCACACAATGCATAGATAATAAATATTTGTCATTGACTTCTTCAGCGACTCAATCATTGGAAACTTAGGAGAGCTTCATTCTTCATTTATTGCATGTGTGATGGAATAGCTGAAGCCTCCTAGCAACATTCAATAACCAAATAATCATGGAATAAATCAACATCATTCCTAATGACAACATAGTATATACTATATATCTATCTACTGTATCACTGAGCAAATATAAGCTTATACATGTATACTAATAACGACAGCCTTTATCTTTAGGTGGCTGAGTAGAATTTGGTGTCTCTAATTAATTAATGATTTTCATTGTTATTACAGACGAATTATTAATTTCAGCAAGAAACTGGAGTTCCTTCAGAATGATTATTATTGTTTTGCCAAAATCAATAATTAGTTTCGGCATGAAGAATGCGTTTTATCTAAGTAATTATCATCGTATGAAAAAAAAATATAACCATTTTCAACCGAAAACTGAGACTAGGTTTGAAACTGTTTATTCAGGTTGATTCAATTGGATAGAAGATCATCAAAGAGGTGACAACTGTTCATCGATCAAATGTCGTTGTAGAAAAAATGAGACCATGTAGCACCAGCCTCTTTATACGATGACCTTGTAATATGTGTAACTTCTACAATCGTGAACCCAGGCTTACGAGACATCTGGATGTTTATAAAGTTTATAGTCACTAGGATATTAATAAAATGAACTTCAAAGAACGAGCTACCATATAGCTTTGTGTGGTGATACTAGTCTTTTAGCTTTCATACAAGGTGACACCCAACACCATACTCATCAAAGTAAGCATACAGCTATTTACACCAAGTTATTGTTATAATGCCAAAAATCGCAAGTATCAACAATATTAGTTAGCGTAGCATATTTACAATGCACCAATAGTACTTCTTTAAACAGCTCTAGTAATCTTTGTCACTTCCACTGAACTTTTTATTCAGTAGAAATGATTATGCAAGAATTTAATAAATCCCTGTGATAATGTCATTTTATGAAAACCTGGTGGCATGCTTTTGGTGACTCTTGAACTGAATGTACATCTATATAGCAATTAACTTAGCAACTAGTTTAATGATTGCTAGATTTTTCCTTTCCTGTTTTTAGGGAAAACAATAAGTGAATCACAAGCATTTTGTTGGAAGTTTTTGGCCAGGTTTCAATCAAAATCAAAAAGTTGGTTCTTTAAATAACCAATCATGTCAAACAAATACCATACTGCAGGTGAAAAATTATAGTCAAGCTTGTGAAGGCTGGCAGTACGGCTGTTTTGACAAAAGTGAGGTCTGTCCCGTTGTGACTGTTAAGTGGAACCGCATCAGAATGTGAAATTAACACAATTTGCTTACGCACAACAAGTTTTTTTCAAAGTATTCTTCAATAAACCTCTTCATAAAACTGATTGTGTACAGTGCAGTTACCTATGTGCTACTAATTTAATCGGATTAGCTATACATGACCTGTTGTAACTGATGAAGAAGAGTAACGGCGATCTGAGATAAGTTTTTAGTACGAAAAAATGTTGGTTAAGGTTTTTCAAAAGTATCAGCGTTTTTCATTGGTTTTTCAGTCGTTTTCTATTACAATTTCGAGCTCAAGGCAGCTCAATCATGCTGTGATGAGATTGCATGGTAAATATTTTTATTTATCTGTCTTCCTCCGTTGGTTGTAATTCCGTTTTCTCTTTACCCTTTCATCTTTATCTTAGACACCTCCTCCTTCTGCCTATCTACATGTTTTGGATCTCCCATTCTTATCTAAAACCTTTCATAAAACTTCTTTCTTTGCCCCAATTCACAATTATAAACAGCTACATCAGGTAGTTTTGGGTTTGCGGATGCTCTTTAAAGTTCTTTAAAACTGTCCGCGCCACCAAACATTAAACACCGCTACCTTAAGCAATTTTAGAAAAGGCTTTGACACATTACCCTAAACAATACTTCAACATCTCTTTCTTCACTGTCCTACTAGATGTCTGTAAATAAAAAATACTGGCTAATATTATGTGTCATTCTTTCCTGCCATTGATTAAAGCACTTTTGATTAATCAGAGGGTCAATTCAAACCTGGAAAACTAAAATGAACATTCAGCAAAAGTTAATTTCAAGTTTTCTATAAAAAGTTAGTATATGACCTAACTTCTTATAAAACCAATTTGCAATCAAAGCATAATTTGGATATTTTGATTGTTTACCCAGATGTTCACCCATAATTATGTCATCACCGCTAACATACATAAATTAAGCTTACTGATTGGCTGGCAGAAATATTGTTGAATGTTACAAAGGAACCTGCAATCTTGTTTAATGCAAAGTATAAGCACTTACTCAAGATATCTGAGTTATTTTGGTATCGATAATTGTAACTCTCTTGGTTTACCATTTCACTGCCCATTAGCCTGTTTGCTCCTTATAAAGCTGAAGCCAATAATTCTTCAAAAAATCTTGTGTTTTTTGGGAGTCTTGGAGTGTAATATTACAACAAACAGTGTTTTAGACAAGTCCTCCGTTGTTTGTTTGACTAATAGATAACTTCTTACTGAGTTGAGTTCCTGAAGAAGTCGTATGAATAAAGGTGAGAAAACTGACTCAAAAGTACCCTGTGGTAAGTATTATGACTTATGTTGGTTGCAAAAGCAGCTGAGAAGTTTTGAAGAAGCGTTAAAGAAGCGTTGAAAAGCTTGAAGATGTGTCGAAGGGTCTGAATTGGAGCAAGTTAAGATCTAAGAGACAGGGACTGCTATGGGCAATGCCTAAATTGAGTAATATCAAAGCAGTTAGTGAGCTCTCTTCATGTGAAGTTAGCAGGTTTTTCTCTCAGTTTGGTATGAGAAGAAAAAATGATAAAAAGGAGTATATTATTAAAATACTTCGTAATTACAGCCTTGGGAAACAGTGACCTTGTTCTAATAAATAAAACGTAAAATAGTGGCGAAGAAAGCGACAATTGTTTTCTTCATTTCAAGATATGCTAAAAACTGCCAGGTTTCACCGCTACTCTGGATTTCAGAATAAAAAGCTCTAGTTCAGCAGCAGGAACTTCTTCTAGTTTGTTTTTTGCATTTTGAAAAATTCTTAAAGATTGAAAGTAAATCTACTGCAGTTAGGTTTTACAGTCATTAGTCATTAGAGCTGTTTTGCATGATACAGTTTTGACCAACTGAGCAGCTAGAGGTTGATTTTTAATCACTTTTAAAACAATATAACAACAATCTTCTTCTTCATTACCGTTTTACTTTTCTATCCGAATGTAGCTCACCAAACTTGAGAGCTGAACAGCGTAAATTCTTGAGGTTCTGAAACATTGTTGTTTTAAATATTTATGGAGCATTCATAGAAAAGTATAAACACTTAAATTTATCAGGTAAATTTACCTACATTAAAGAATAGAGTAGACTGCATTTAAATATTGTCAGCAAGAATCGATAAAATTTTAAGCATTTATTTTTGTTAAAATTTTCTTCAGAAATTGACATAAAACGAAAGTGTCAGATGACACTTCAAAAGCATGGCGCGTATTTAACCTGTGAAGAGCTCTTATTCTCTTCGCGTCAACGCTGGTTTATTGCTCAATGGGAGCTCATTGTATGATTAGACAGTTATGATTTACCACACCCTTCTTTGTCCAAATTAATGATTGTTAGTGGTGCTTTTTATGAGACCGATTCGATCGTCGGGATGACCTCCGGCTTGCTTTACTCTCTTTTCGTGAAACTGATGATATGGAGCTTCCGCTGCTTCGTCTGCGATGATCTCTGGGTGGCATATCGCTGTGCGTTGTTTGTAAACTGTTTCCAGTGTTTCCAGCATTCAGATCAAGGTTATCTTGTGGCGCTACGTCATTTTTCATGCTTGTGGTATGTTCCGTTTTAGCTTTGCTTGAATTATCACGTTTGTCATCTGCAGCATTTTCTTGATTTCTAGACCCTCTATTGTCATCCTTATGCCTCCTATTTGATTGAGGGTCTCTTCGTTTATTAACATTGTGCCTTCGATAGGTTGTACTTCTCTTTCGGCGGCAGCAAAAAACTAACAGTACAATTGGTATAGCCAGGATAGCAAGTCCAACAACAACTACTATTATCAAAGAAGCTGCAACAAAAAAAATCAATGCATTGAAGAGCCGAGTGTTAAAAAAAGCTATTATGTTTACGCAGAACCACTTAGCTTGAGATAAAATAAACTGTTATTCCATATACTCCAGTTACTTAACATCAGCTGTAACCAAAGAGATTAAGCCTTCACACTCTATTGTTAGTGTACGATAGTTTACCTGTGCAACTTTTGGTCCATCTCAACCATGATGGATACTTGCAACTTTTTACTTTGTTCACTAATTCTTCATCTATAACCATACGAATATAAATAAAACCTTACAGGTAAAATAAGCTAGTTTCCCATGCAATCACTATACATGTTTGGAAATATCTAATAAAAACATAAAGTGGCCAATATAAGGTGGATGCATGCAAACAAGTGCTACCTTGTTCCATTTTTTGTGGCATTTGAAAGCAAGAAATGGGTGATATCTATTATTTATTGTTACGTGAAACCATGGCTGCCACCAGAGAATTTTAAAAGGAGTTCTACCAGTTGGGTGGGAGAATAGAGTGTGCAGAGGTGGAGGGTGGTGGGGGCACCCCACCACCGTCCTCCCTTACAGTACTCCATCACACCCCTCCCCCACAAAAGCTCTGGACTAGCAAGAAAACTACAAAATATGACCTCTGAGATGCCTGGAAAGGCTTTCTGAGGTCCAGGATGTACAAGTAAGTTAAAGATGAAATAATTAATAAAATTGTATAATGATTATTACCTTAGCAAGACAAACCACCTTCAGCAATCTACTTCACATAAAACCTGCACGTTTTGAGGCCCATGATAAATTAAACTTTGAAGAAAGTTTGTTGGCTTTCCTGAACAAATGACACTTTTTAGCTATTTGTTATTACAAGGATTGTTATAAAGCTGCGGACGCACTAGAACGGTTTTGCGGCTGAAATTGGCGCAATTCCAAAACGGCCTAGTGTGAATGCAATAACGGCCAATTTTGTATCATATCGGCCGGCGTTATTGCCATTTGAGCACTGCTCAAAACCACCGACAATTTTTAGCAGATTTTCAAAAAAACTACAACACAAAATCACTGCAGAATTTGCTGACGATTTCTAGTTATTTCGAATTATCATTATAATAATAAATGAAAATGATGGTGATTGCCAAGTTTTATATTGCTGCTCACTTCATTTGTTTGTTTTTAAGTGGCATTGTGGACCATGTTCCAGAGAATAGCTGATTATTGTATTATCAGTCTATTCATAGCAAAAGAATGGTAACCCTTAATAAATGCATCTTTAGACAGGCTCTAAGTTGACACAAGCATACTCTATGTAGTTTTACCTATAACACACAAAGTAGGTTCTCCTTGCCATTCCAGCTCTGATGTGCAGTTTAAGAAATCGTCGCCATCAGCCTTCTCATAACCAGATGAGCATATATAACTGCCAGTGGAGTTACTGCCATTCCAGGCACCGTTCTCTATCTCTGGTGGTGGAGAGCATACATATATTTCTGTAATAATATAGAAGATTTTGCTATAGTGGAGTGAGATCACCATTTTTTGATAAACTTAACAATTCCATAAGCTGCCACAGCCTCTTCTATTACTTCATATTATAATGAAAAATTTAATTTGAAATTTTTCGAAACTTCAAGTTTGACCTTGCCCTTTGTGCTTAAGCAGTATCAAAGTGTTACTGTCATATCTCGACTTCTCCCCAGAAGTCACTCTGGCAGTGTGGCACTGCAAACAATGCAGAGATGGTAACCTTGACTCCACAACTAGTTTGAACCCGGCTCGAATATGAAAACTAGAGTTTTATAGTTTTCGACTTGTGGTATACCAGTTTCTTGCAACAACACCAGTGTAAGCAGATGAGAAAATTTTGAGTGAACGAATTGAAGTAAATTAATGCACGCAATGAGTGGCAATGAGTACATGAAAAACTCAACCCTTTATAGTTTGAGTCACTGGAAACATTGGGACTAGTTGAGGTGGAACTCAACTATACTTGTAACCAAAGTGAATAATAATAAAGGCATAATACAAGGAACCCAAGGGAAAGGGATAGAGCCAGCGCCTGTTAATCAATGCAACAGCTTCTATGAATGACTTGCCATTTTTTTCGCTTCTCTGTATTCAGGCCGCATTAAGTGCAGGAATCTCCACATCTAAGGTTGGTAAGGCGGTATCTGAGGTTTCCAGTCTGTATGGTAGTTATGGAAGTCATTTTTTGACTACACAGTACCGCCTCCGGGTAGGTATGCCTGGTTATATAGTGCGCAAGTATGATCGCTAGTATGTATCATATTAGTTTATTGCCTATGGTCTATAATATTGTTATTGTACATTTTACGCCGATGCTTTGGACATATTTGCCTGGTGATCATATGCCATCAAGAACATGTTTAAAGGTAAATGCATTACGGTGAGTGGTAAAACGCTAAAACAAATTTTCCAAATTATGTGCCTGTTCTCTCATTGTTAACTTTCTATATTGAATTCCAACAAGTCAAATATTGTATAGGCTCAACGACTACTAGCTTAGCGTCGAATAGAAATTTCAAAACCTAAGTAATTACTTATTGCTAGCTATTCCATTGGTTCTGGTCCGTTCCAATCCCAATATTTCTATCAATGCCAGAATGGTTATTGTATCTGGATAAAAAAATAAATCTTTTTAGTTGCTGAAAGAACCAGAATGTTCAAAAATTAGTTTTGCTCAAACATGTTATGAAAGGTATTGTAATGGATTTTGCCATGTCATTATTGAAGAACTACTAGACAGAGTACTGGGTTGTAATAAGAAACAAGTGTTATGTTTTTTCTATCACTGGACACCTCTTTGTCTAGAGAGCATTACTAGAAGTTGTGTTAGAATTTCCGTTAAATACCAATGCTACTAAGTAACACAGGGTTCTGCTGGATTTGGTAATCCACAGAAAAATTTAATCAGTCAACCTGCCAGACTAACTGCAGCTAGCTTTAGTTATAAGTCAGTCTAATCTCACAATAATAATAACACCACTGTATTGTACAGACAATTTTCCAGCACAGATACACAAACCAGCTCTGCCTCTCTGGGCTAAAGTCCACAAATTTATAAAGTACAATATGCAAATGATGCAACTGAAAATAAAACACATCTAATTGGGCACACACCACATGACATCATGGAAAAATACCACTTAGAAAGTTGCACAATTGGGATAGTGAGGTAAGAGTGCATACGCCAGGCGTCGCTACAGATTCAAAGTAATTTATTCTATTGGCTGAAAATAAAAAAAACTGAAGACCATTTACAGCTCTCAAGTGGGAACCCCCAAACAAATACTATTGAACTGTGGAGAAATGTTGTGTACATCAATTCTAGTACCTACATCCACTCTTTGGACCTACCCCCATTTCCCCCCCCCCTGTACATACACCCCCTTTTTCCCAATCCTTAGTGTCCTAGCTCCGACTGCGTTGCTGACTGTTGCATAGAGAATATAAACTCCAAATTTATGACCACCTTGCTCCCCTTAATCTGTAAATCCCTAATTGGTTCAATGTTCTTCTGCTCTTTGCAGTTGAAAGAGGAGTAGCCGTGTCAATAATGGACAGATTTTGATCTGGTTTTTACCATTAGAAAGCTCTCTTTCTCCTCTAAGCAGTTACTTTTAGCTACCCCAAGTTGTATCATATCTACTCACAGGATGGTGCCGCTTCCCTTATGGCCTTACTCCTTAGCAAGTATGAGGAACAATGACTAATGCTAATGTGATGGAAGAGGTAGGGAGAGGAGCACAAGCTAGCGAAAAAGAGATGGCAAAATGGCGCAAGAGAGGCAGAGCTTACAGAGAAAGAGAACGAAGATTACTCGTGGGGTACCATGTTATATTGTCTGTAAGTATATATTGTGTTATTTTTATTGGAACATTATTTGTAATTGTTAATTGTGATTGGCTATGCCTTTATTTGGTGGCATAGCTTCCTATGGGAATTTTATATAAGCCTGGTCACTTGTACAGCCAGGTAGAGCACCTTTAAGCCTCAGTAGGAATTTTTAAATGGAATGTATCATGGAGGAAAAAACATTATTTATCACCACAACACTGTGGAGTATGTCAGGCCTGTCGGCTGTTGCGAGTAGGAAAAGTAATAGGAGGACGATGAGAACTGCTGAGTGCAATCTCGGTAATAGGCTCTGGGAGCAGCTGGCAGCTTTGAGCCTGGAGAATAGCAGTTGAGGAAACTGTTGGAAAAATCTATCATTTCAGCTTGTGCAGTAACAGGATGATTTTGTTGTTGTTACTGCTGTGTAACCCGTCGGTTGCATCCGTAAAGTGTGAGAAATTTTTCACAGAAGTAAGTGCAATGGATATCATCTGCGAGCCCTTTTGTGACATTTAGTTCTAAGATGACAGGGAGGGTAGTTTACATAAATTAACGACTTTGGCGTTTACGCTCCAATTAGACAACTATAGCAAGATTTTAAAATCTATAGTCACGGTATCTGGGGATATACGCCAAACCTGGTAAGACACGCTAAAGCTGTTACTCATTGATGCATCCAGCTAGATTGTGCTTCAAGTGGCAAAGGCCAAGTAGTAGCATCATTTTTGGGGTCGTCAACAACAACATGGAGCCAGGTTTGCACGAGAATTTTCACAAGAAGCTGTCAGACTAAGTTTTGAGGATAGTGCTTCTGCTTCGAGGAAATTGACAGAGTCAAAAAATGCATAACCTATAGACAGTAGAGCAATCTGCGATGTGACTTTAGCTGATGCTATCTCAACACATTTACTAAGTTCAAACAACCGAAGAAGACACCGACATAAGACAATCATGTAATTGAGGCTATTGGCTCAGGTAATATCAATATAGCTATATTTTTGAGCTGATATGTAAAAATGAAATATAACCTATATGGTGTGCTCCATGTGCCAGGCCTATGTCACAATCCGTTCTAACTTCGGTCTGCTGCTAATTAGGGTACAATTATAGTACGGTTTGACCACTCAAGGAGTTAGATGAAAAACAAGTATGGCCAAGAGCATTGATGGAAACATTGGTTGGTTTCCTCTACTTTTTGGATATCAAAATTTCACATCAAAGAGCAAATCTACCATTACATAACTCTATGTGATACAAGAAACTTGCACATATCAATCAAGCTACATTCAAATAAATGATCCACCGCAAACTGAAAATGGATACTGATTTTTCGGTTTTGGGACGATATCTCTCGGTCCTGAAGTTTTCTGGGAAATCTTAAAGAATTCGTGAGGATTGCCTTTTTAGAATTTGTGTTGTAACTTACCATATTGAATTTAAAACTTTAAAACAATTAAAGATTTTAGTTTATTTAAATATTATTTAAATTTTACTTGTCATTATTAAACAATCAAATTAAATTAATTTTACACAACAGTTAATTGGAAAAAATTAAGAATTCTCAAGTATTTCTCAGGACTTCAGGACCAATAGATGTCATCCCAGCACCGATTTTTTCTAATGTAGGTGTAGATATATATGACTCGTGTATTACCAGAAAAAAATGGTACTGAAAACCTTTAGACCTAAGAATGATATCAAATCTATCCCCCAAAACTCTTGAAGTTGTTCATACTGACGTGTTAATCGATACAGAATCAATCAACTGGTGACGGTAGTTATTTTGTAAGCGTTATTTATGGCTTCAGAAGATATACATATGTTCATTTTAGCAATGATGAGACTTATGTATTTTTTTATTCAAAATTTGTTAAGGGTCTGTCGCCAGAAAAACTTACTAAGTCATAGGAACTTTCCAAATAAATGGTGGCGGAATGTACTTGTAAGTGTAAGTAGGTTAAATAATACCGGCACATCTACAGTGTTTAGCATCAAGTCGCAGTTCGATATTTGCAACAGCAACTGCAATTTAAGTGTACTGGCTATGAATTAGCCTGGGCACTGGTTATCAGTGCACAATTGCCAAAATTTTTCTGAGGTGAGACAGTGTCAACAGCTGTAAACTATTAGAGAATCAGCTATTCAGGAAAATGTGCTTTAACAGATTCTCCTCGAGAAGCAATAAATCCTTACCAGCGACGGTACCAATGTAAACCTGATGTGAGTACCCTAAAGGTATTTGGGTGTCTAGCTTTCCCATGTGTACCAAAAAAACAGCAACAGAAAATTGGAGGATAAAGTGGAAGAAATGAGCTTTGTAAACCATAGCTAGAGGCCAAGGCATACTGATAGTAAAATCCGGCTACAAAGAGAGTGGTAGACTTTAGATATCTTTGGATTGATAAAAGTTGACTTGGGTCACCAGTGTATGTGGATGACATTGTTATTCTGAGTGATACTGCACAACTGATGGGTGAATTCAAGAAATCTCTAAACTCCAAGCTTGTCATGAAGGACTCAAGACAACTTTCCTTTTGTCTCGGTTTGAGCACTAAGTGTAACGTCATTGAAACTTCACCAGAAACATTATCTCTAGGAGGTATAAGAAAAGTACAAAATTTGTTAGTTTAAACCTATAACGGCACCTCTTGCCACTGCTGTTCAGCTTGTCACAAATGGTGGAAGCAACCTGGTGAGCCAAATATCTTTTCAGCCTGTTTTGGCAGTCTTTTCTATGCATCCACTGCCACAAGTCTGGACATGAGCACACTACAGGAGTACTATCAAAGTTCAGCTAGCCACCTATCGAGACCCATCTAACCAAAGAAAAATTTGTTTAGGTATCTCAAGGGCACGCTGGACTTTGGTTCTATGTTAAAAAAATCCATTGGCTAATCACATGATAACTGGGCTGAAAATTGTGAAAATAGACATTCCAGCTATGAAAATGTGTTTGTCTCCAGCAACTGACCTATCAGCTTGGCCGGCAAAAGACTATTTACAATGGGTCCTTTCTCAACTGAAGCGAGTATATTTCTGCCTACAATGCTACAAGAGAAGAAGAATGGGTGAAGCAGCTCTGTACCGAAACCACAGAAGAAGTGTAACAACCTCTCACTCTGTACATGGAAATCAGTCTAGGATAAGGGTAGCAAATAGCACCGACATGAGTAAACAACACAATTAAATGAAAACTAAATTTCAACTTCTGAGACAAAAGATTCACAACCAAAATTGACACAACCTTTTGCTGCAGAGAGGACGGTATCGGGGACATTTTCATAAAGCCTGAAAGCGATGTAAGAAGTTCAGTGGTACGTTATTAGGATAAACTCACGTTGAGCAATTGAATTTTCTACTGTTCACTCCTTTTTGAGTTTTTTTTAACCATATTTATAGTTATCGACTATACGTGAGTGTTAGAATAATGTGTTGCTTATTAGATTTTTGAGTTACCCGCTCTCTTTAAGTAGGAAAACTCCCTACATTGTTATTTATTTGTTGGTTCCCGTTTAATTGAATGATTTTTTGCCTCCATTGTGGACAATAGCTGTTATTTGAAATAATCAGTTGCCATAACAAACTAATAAACAATTCAATGTCTGCATTTTCTTGTATGTATAATATTGTAATGGGTTTTCACATGGGTGGCCACTCCTTTGATTAGCACTACTGGCCTAGTACGCAAGTGAAGTGAAGAGTACAGTTAGTGTGTGATACTAGCTATGCGTGACTGCTCTCAGCTGAACCAGCACAGATGCATATGCCTACTGCAGTACCTACCAAGGAAGATGCTCTAGGATCTCAAGCTAGGAATTCCCGAGCTGGATAAGTTAACTGTGCGTGTTTTGACTCATTGCTATTGTTAAGTATATGTTGTTATTGTGCCTGCTTGTTTGTATTTTATGCCTACTCATGAGTGTATGGTCTGAGGCTTTTTGTACCAATCATGGTTTAGTATTTTCAACTACTCTATTTACATATCTGATTGCATAAATATAGTGACATGTGGCCCAGTGGGCAGAGTTGATTGTGCGCTTGCTGAGGGAACATCTTTGAGTAAGCTTTTGTATCTTGAGCTAATAAAGTATTCATATCTATAACCCGGTGTGTTTAGTTTGGCAGGTTGCCTGATGTTGTTAGTATATCTGCACACGGCAGAACCTGGAGCTATCTTGATGCACAGATAGTTAGTAAAGAGAGCCATCACTACTAAAGCAGTAGCGCTCTATAGCAATTATCGTTACATTGCTGTCTCGGTACACTTCCCTAGTAGCTGTTCGGTGAAGGTGTGACAAAATCCTTTACAATGTGTCTGTAATGGATTTTAGGGGTATAAAACCACTAGCTGAAGTCGGTAGCAATCTGACAGTATGCTACCACCAGTTGTCTTAAATCTCGATACAAAAACGGGTTGGTACTACACGGAAGCAGGAGTGGAGGAGTGATTTCTACTCCACAACTAATACAGATCCCTCGGCTCAGACGCATAACTCAGTGCTTTAGAGTAAATATGCCTTTATTCTTCCATCAGAATACGAGTAAGTAAAAACACAATACAAACTAATTTATCATGGCAAATATTTTGTATTTGATTGGAAGATCACATGAAGTAAATATGAGTGATAACCAATAACATGAGAAGAAAACAAAATGCACAAATGATCAGACGAGATGTAAGTAGTAAGCAAATCAAGTAGGTTAAACAGGGCTAAATAGATATGGCGCCCAGAAGTAGCTTGCAAAATCACAAGTCAGTGGACCAATTCACTTCCTGTTGTTGGTCTTTGGTCAATTTAGCCTCTGGTCCTTGACTTTCATTAGGGTTACGGGTGGTCAACTTCTAGATAAGATATTTTATTTCTCTTAGACTACTTTCTATGTCTCAGTCTATGCTGACTAAGCCCTGCATGGGGTCGGTACTGACTCATACAGGGTCTGTACTTCAATATCAGTTATTTTAATCGTTCTGGCCATCTAATGGCTATAGTAAAGGATGCCAACATGTGTGCGGATGTTTGTAACATTAAAATCCGCAACTAGTCTACTTTGATAACTACATAGAATATCTAACATGGAAGACCTACGTTTTTATCAACTTTCAGAAGGCTTTCTTATAATTTGTAACAAGTTGTATCTGTAATTTAAGTCTAAATGTGGCTAATTATATAAAATAGGTAAGTGGAAGATTTATCGTAATATAACCCTCAGAATGCGTTTCAAATCTTTGTATTGTTTTGCATACACAAATTAATTTATACCCATATATAAAGCGCCTTGTTCATAGCACCCGCAGGGCTCATGTTAGTACAATGTGTAATTAGACAAATCATCAATATATGAATGTGTTCATTTAACTTTCTAATAACTTGTAGCTACAGGTTGCTACGAACAAACTTAAAAAGAAAAAAAAAATATACTGAATTGTACAGGTCAAGCCGTTCAATGCACCATTTAAACAGCTGTGGACTTAGAGATTGGTTTGGTAATGCGTTGTAACTTGAAATGTTTCAGAGTATAGTGAGCTCAAAGGGAACTATTTCACCATATATTATTTACTTTTACTGTTGCCAATTTATTGGTGCATTATTTATTATAGATCATCTACATATTGTAGTTTTGTGCTTTCTACTACCGACACAACGGTATCCACTGTCAATTGTTTGCTATGATTCTGGGTCCACTCCGAATTGACGTTGCCGACATCACAGGGTCTTCTACTCAGACAGATAATAACAGAGTTTCTATGAATAATACTTTATTTACTCAATCTATTTAGCAATACAAGGTAAGGTATTTAGCAAGCTCCTCAAGGCTTCTGCTTGTAAGGCAGCACATGAGCTCCTTTTATAGGAGAAAAAGGAGGAAAGTTCACCCCCTTCTTAGGGTGAACCAACCACATAATACAATCAGAATGATGCATCAATCAAAACAGGTAATACAAATTTGGTAAACAAGGTAATCCAATAACAGTAGTGAGCACATGGCAAAGTACACTGGGCTTCTTTTCCCGCTCTTTTCCTGGGCTTGGAACTTTTCCACTCCTTACTAGGGCATGTGACTCCTTATTATGGCATCTAACTCTTTAGTCTGTACTCCAGCCGACTGCACTATGCTCATTCACTTTCTGGGGTGAGCATCCAGTCCTATAGGTCCCAGGCTATCTGAATCAACTTTTTTGGATACAGGCCCTGGGTAACTGACCCGGGGTAACCCGGGGTAGGTTATGTATGTTACATAGGGTCTATACAGGGTCTATACAGGGCCGGGTTCCTTGGTATCCATTTTATAGGGGAATTTGTATAGATATGGAGGGAGGAAGACTCAGGGGCTGTCTCTCACCTGGACGTTGACAGGACAAGGAGTGGAGGGGGATCTTGGGGTAGAGGGGGGGGGTTGGGGTGGTGGGGGTAGACTTATCATGCAAATCTCTCACAATATGTACAGAAACTAATCCCTTTAGTGAAAGCTATTTTTCAATGAAAACAAAAGTACTTACAATTCTTAGAATGAGCTAGCTACACTGCCACTTTACTATTCAAACAAGGTTACACATCGTTGAATTTGCTGCACTATAACAACACTATTGTCAACAATGATATGACAGTAAATATAAAAATTTTATGTTTATTTTTCAAAGCAAAGACACATTTTTTAACTATTTTTCATGAGTCAGCCTTTAGTGTGACAGAACTATTTTGCAGCAATGTACTATTAAAAAATTAGCATAAAATATGGCGCTTCATTTAAAAAGAATTGTTGAATTGGAGTTTACACTTTTGGTTCCCTATTGTATAAACCAAAAAAGTCTGCTTGTGAATTTTTATGTACGACACCGCTTTGATATATGCCTAAACTACTACAATGAGTATAGAAACCGCTGGAACTACGATAACTATTTGATGTATGCAGGGGGTTTTAACTGCCCATTTGCTTTCAATCTAAAGAAAAGGTTCGATAACTTTTTCAACAATGTAGGTGACTGAAAAATTAAAAGAAGTAATCTCTAGATGATACCTGACAGTTTGAGTGTCAAATAAACAACTTCATAGGACTTTATAACTCATTTTATTTCTATTGAGTACGCATAGATTCAAATATTCTTTCATATCTCTGTTTTTTTCTTAATTTAGTTGTATTAGCACAAAATGCAATGTGCCAACAGACTGTTTTCCGGTGCCGCCTTTCAAATTTATGATAGAGAGAGGCAAGAGGAAATATGGCAGGGTAGAGCGAGACAAGGGTAACAGAATTTGGGGGTTGTGGCAAGGTGTAGGGTGGAAATAAAACGGGCTGGGTGAAGGCTAAAAGGCGATGTGGGGGGGGGGAAATGAAGAAGACCAAGGAGAGAACTGAGTGGTCCGGCAATTCCGCTAATACAATTGTAACGGTACCTTTTTCACACACCGGGGCTTCGCCGATCCATTTTCCTTTTTTGTCACAACCAAATGTACCATCTCCTGATACCATTATATAACCCACATCACATTTATACTCAGCACTAGTCTCATTTACTTCTTTGGCACTATGTGGCACTTCTGGTAGCTCAGACACACAGTGATAGCTCACTAAAATGTATATGGTAATTCAGTATTGAAAACTACAGTATTAACCAGTTTCAAGATGAAACCTCAAAACTAACTGAGGAGACCACAGGATGCTGTCAGGGACTTTATCCTGAAAAAATGTTTTTTTCTCGTTCACAATGGCTACAATGTACTTGCTGCCATTGAGAACTGTTTAATAAAAATTTTCATCCAGGAAAGACCTCTCCCTTTTTCAATTTCCTTCCTCAAAGCCTTGACTTTAAAATTCTTCAATAACAGAGTGTCTGGATCAAAATGAGAGTTTTGCAACTTGTGTGAAGCTTACCAGCATCGTGGGCTTGTGGTTTAAAGAAATAAATCTCCGACGTTATGAATATTGTTACAACATTCAAACCGAGACACTTTAAACCCAGTGTACATAAAACATGATTGATTTTGAGAACTAAACTTTTTACACCACAATAATGATTTGAAGCAAATCACTAAACTTACTAAAGCTTTGCATTTCAATAAATATTTAGCTACATCAGTTAGCTTGTAACCCTGTTTAGCGAAACTCCTAGATGCCTTTGCTATAACTTACCAAAAATGATCAGCTTTAGCAGTTTACTTATCCAGCTAAGCTCTACAAACACCTTCAAATAGTATCTTACTTTAGCTATTGCTTACTAACTACACCAAGATTACTCTAGTCTACTACTACTCAAGGCCCTCATCACCTAGAGTCAATACGGAAGAGTACGCAGCTTAGATTGACTAGACATGAAATCGTATATAAACACTCGTCATTGTATTGGGTTCAGCATATGCATGCGTATCGATACAACAATGCAAGGGAAAAAACTGAGCTGTGCTATGGCTCAGATGTTCATAGATGTGTAATCTCATAATTTGCAATCATTTAATCATATTAAATATGATATAATACAAGGTATAACACACATACGCATGTACTGTGCTGTACCACCTCGAGTTGCACTCAAAAAGTTCAATCAATACTCCAGGAAGTGGCTACTTTTTATTAATAGAAAGTCTCCTTCCTTTAACCTTGACTTCTTTCGTCTTCTAATGGATATCTGCTAAATGCATACTGTAATGGAAATGCACAGAGCGGATATGCGATGGACTGGTGCCCGCTAACAATCAACACAGTAGTTGCGATGGAGGAGCAGTGGTTTGCTAATGAAGGGTAGTCAAGATCAAACGATGACAAGTATAGCAAAGAATCCTTACTAGACGAGCCAGATGAGCATAGGACCAGTAGATGTAAAGATCCAATGCTAGGAGTGCCAGCCAAGGACTGTTGAGTGACGCCATTTTGTGTATGCCACTATTATTATTATTAGTATTAGTATTATCATTATCATTATCATCATCATCATCATCATCATCATCATCATCATCATCATCATCATCATCATCATCATCATCATCATCATCATCATCATCATCATCATCATCATCATCATCATCATCATCATCATCATCATCATCATCATCATCATCATCATCATCATCATCATCATCATCATCATCATCATCATCATCATCATCATTATCATCATCATTATCATCATCATTATCATCATCATTATCATCATCATTATCATCATCATTATCATCATCATTATCATCATCATTATCATCATCATTATCATCATCATTATCATCATCATTATCATCATCATTATCATCATCATTATCATCATCATTATCATCATCATTATCATCATCATTATCATCATCATTATCATCATCATTATCATCATCATTATCATCATCATTATCATCATCATTATCATCATCATTATCATCATCATTATCATCATTATCATCATCTTATCATCATCATCATCATCATTATCATCATCATTATCATCATCATTATCATCATCATTATCATCATCATTATCATCATCATTATCATCATCATTATCATCATCATTATCATCATCATTATCATCATCATTATCATCATCATTATCATCATCATTATCATCATCATTATCATCATCATTATCATCATCATTATCATCATCATTATCATCATCATTATCATCATCATTATCATCATCATTATCATCATCATTATCATCATCATTATCATCATCATTATCATCATCATTATCATCATCATTATCATCATCATTATCATCATCATTATCATCATCATTATCATCATCATTATCATCATCATTATCATCATCATTATCATCATCATTATCATCATCATTATCATCATCATTATCATCATCATTATCATCATCATTATCATCATCATTATCATCATCATTATCATCATCATTATCATCATCATTATCATCATCATTATCATCATCATTATCATCATCATTATCATCATCATTATCATCATCATTATCATCATCATTATCATCATCATTATCATCATCATTATCATCATCATTATCATCATCATTATCATCATCATTATCATCATCATTATCATCATCATTATCATCATCATTATCATCATCATTATCATCATCATTATCATCATCATTATCATCATCATTATCATCATCATTATCATCATCATTATCATCATCATTATCATCATCATTATCATCATCATTATCATCATCATTATCATCATCATTATCATCATCATTATCATCATCATTATCATCATCATTATCATCATCATTATCATCATCATTATCATCATCATTATCATCATCATTATCATCATCATTATCATCATCATTATCATCATCATATCATCATCATTATCATCATCATTATCATCATCATTATCATCATCATTATCATCATCATTATCATCATCATTATCATCATCATTATCATCATCATTATCATCATCATTATCATCATCATTATCATCATCATTATCATCATCATTATCATCATCATTATCATCATCATTATCATCATCATTATCATCATCATTATCATCATCATTATCATCATCATTATCATCATCATTATCATCATCATTATCATCATCATTATCATCATCATTATCATCATCATTATCATCATCATTATCATCATCATTATCATCATCATTATCATCATCATTATCATCATCATTATCATCATCATTATCATCATCATTATCATCATCATTATCATCATCATTATCATCATCATTATCATCATCATTATCATCATCATTATCATCATCATTATCATCATCATTATCATCATCATTATCATCATCATTATCATCATCATTATCATCATCATTATCATCATCATTATCATCATCATTATCATCATCATTATCATCATCATTATCATCATCATTATCATCATCATTATCATCATCATTATCATCATCATTATCATCATCATTATCATCATCATTATCATCATCATTATCATCATCATTATCATCATCATTATCATCATCATTATCATCATCATTATCATCATCATTATCATCATCATTATCATCATCATTATCATCATCATTATCATCATCATTATCATCATCATTATCATCATCATTATCATCATCATTATCATCATCATTATCATCATCATTATCATCATCATTATCATCATCATTATCATCATCATTATCATCATCATTATCATCATCATTATCATCATCATTATCATCATCATTATCATCATCATTATCATCATCATTATCATCATCATTATCATCATCATTATCATCATCATTATCATCATCATTATCATCATCATTATCATCATCATTATCATCATCATTATCATCATCATTATCATCATCATTATCATCATCATTATCATTATTATTATCATTATTATTATTATTATCATTATCATTATTATTATTAATGCTTTAGTTATTTGACGGCTAGCTAGTTCTCAATGAGTCAGCTTGTAATACTGTGGGAGATTTGCATGATGATTGAGTGATGTTGGATCCCTCCCAACCCTTCCCACCCTAAAAAGCCGCTACACCCCTTGCAAACTCAGTAACAGAGTTTCTGGTACCGTCAGAACTCCCCCCCCCCTTGGTAGTTACATAAATCCCCCTAAAAAGGGATACCGGGTACCCTGGGCCTGTATCAACCCGGTATCACTCTATGTAAACATATAGTAGCTACCCCGGGTCTACCCTGGGTCCTGATCCTGGCCCTGTATCCAAGTTAATTGAGTCAGAAAGCCTGTGCCCCTAGGAATCCGAAAACCTTAACTGAATGGAAACCCGAGCCTCGCACTTACCTGTAGCAGAGACTAGGAAGTGGTGCTTCCTAATAAAGAGTGGAAGAGTACCACCACACTAAAAAGAGCGGAAAGCACAGCCCAGTGCTATTTTACCATGTGCATGTATTCTTATTGGCTGGTGTTGTTGTTGAACTTTGTACCATGTCATATCATCTGTGGATCTTTTATATCATATTATATTGTTGGTTTCACTTAATAAATTATTTAGTTTGCCCCTTATCTCCTATAAAAGAAGCAGCTGTGCATTGTGAGAGTCTGAAGTCTTCAGTAGTTTGCTAAATACTCTTTTTATTGTGTCGCTAACTAGATTATGGAATAACGTATTTACTTGATAAATCGATAGTAGTGTGTTTGGGTCATGGACCCCATGCATGTTGTTAAAGTCTGTTCGGGATAGACCCCGAAGTGTGAGAAGAGAAGGAGAAAATTCTGTTGTGTCAGTGATAGAGGACAGAAATCTATCACAATAGTTATTGTATTTTTTAATCAACCACTGTTGTGATTACATTTCCAACGCAATTGCTCCTATGCTTAGCCAATCATTGTTGTTTATTTTCTACTGTTGTCTTTTGGTATAAATAGTGAAGCAGATCGCCAACTGGTCAAAGTTTGCTTAGCTTTGCTTGAGATAACATCTAGTTGCTCTGGAGGTGTATTCAGCGATATTCTTGTACCGTTTTAGTGTGTGATCCAAGGGGCGTCAAGTTTTACTGTACGCTTCGAGAATTATTATTTCGCAAGGTTGTGTATGTTGATAATATATTTTTATTAATTTGAAACTTGTATCATTAGTGTGGCCGGTTGCCTGCAACACTAAGTTTGCATACTTTGTTCTACCGGATCTGTCTCCTATACAGATCTCCTACAACAGAGAGCCAATACTACCTTTTGGTAGCGCCTGCTGTTCGTATATATTAATGCTTTATGCGGTCAAGGACATTACTACCGTACGGGTAGCATTAGATAGTTGTAATTAAATGCCTTGCACAGAGAGCTATCGCTACCAATTGACTTGCACTCGGCAACGCTGTATTGTCTGTACTCACAATACGGGCTACTCTCAAAAGTGTTGGTAAAGATATTTCGACATCACAATTGCATTGGTAGCATTAGGATATTTAAGCTTGCATGGCCCCACACTGCAGTGCTCTCTGGGACTGACCACACCAATAATATGGGAATCTGGGTCAAAGACAAGCAAGCGCTACTGCTGAGCTTTATCAGAGTGTTTATGGTATCCATGTGCATAGGTAGGAGGCAAGAGATTGATTCTGAGCTGGAAAAAAGTTGGGCATAGTTTTACTTCTAAGAACTCTGTCATGCTTCTGATGCATTGGGGTAATTTGATTGCTATGCCAATTTATGACTGGTGAAGTGTTGTGAACACTGTTTATTTTACAAGTGAGAAAGTGAGCAGTATAGGATACAAATAGCAGGTAGCGTGGGCTGCAGTCATGGAGGTTGTAGCCAAAGGAAGGAGTAAAGGAATGCAAAAACTATCAGTTGACAAAATCCTTCACAGTCTAAAATTTTGCTAAAACTAGAGTTACATAACTGCAGTGAAGGGTCTAGGTTGTTTAATTTGAAACCAGAAAATTTATGCAAGTTTTCAGGAATTGATATAATGCTTTACGTTCTGATAGTTTTAGACTGTGAATAGATTTTGTATGATTTTTGGAAATTCCTAACACTGGTTCATTATTTTTGGTGTTCTTAAGTTTATGTTTATATACTTCAAATAAAATAGATCAGTTTGTAATTTGAAAACTTATTTGTTCTTTTGAATATAATAGGCATGAATGAGAGAACACAAGAAATGGGTAAAGTTCACCTTAAAACCTGTTACAATCCCACAAAGCCCTCATCCCCCACCCCCCCCCCCCCCCCCCCCCCTCTCCCCTCCAACCCACACACACAGAAGTGATTATACCATAGCAGTACCTGACAATGTCAACCTAACATTACACAAATTTCAAGTTGCGGTGTCAAGTCTTTTCTGGTTTTCCTATCGAGACTGGTGACAGCTCTAACTTGAAATGGAGATTTTGTTTTTTAGTCTGTTTTTGTATTTGAACATTATTTTGTTGGAGAATTTGTTGGCTTCTCTCTCCAGCATGAGAGAGGAGCCCACAAACTTTTTGTAATTAGTCACTTCCTAGCAGGCAGGTTTGGGGAAGCAGAGGATTGCTATCAGAGACCACTGCTAGGTAGAAGGCAAGCTCTTCCCACTTGATAGAGTATAGTAACCAGACAAGCATGTGATTAGATTAATGTTATTGGACAGTTAGCTAAATGGATGAGTGCACATTAAATAATGATTCGGTGCACACTATATGGTAAATATTGTCATGGATTCCGGTCTGGTTCCACGGGAATCCACTATGCTCAAGTATTATACCTCTCTCAAGAGGGGACACTGTGCTGCTCGACAGTGACAACTGTGCAATCAGGCAACCGAATTACCCGATACAGTCAGCACCCATGGCACGCACAAACAATCACAGAGTGTGAAGTTTGAATACTGACCTTATTCTCACAAGTCAAAGTCATAGGGTGGCAATCCATTAGGGTTGTTGTGGCTAGACATGAGAATGAATGCAATGAATCTGAAAAGGGCCAGCCGTTTTATAGGTAACTGGCAGGAAGTAATTAGCATAAAATCATATAACAGTAAGAGCACAGGAAGTGATTAGACCAATGCAATTACATGTATAAATAAACAATCAATCATGGGACATACAGGGATTAAATAGAACAAGCGCCAGGTGGCTAGAGGGGTAGTCCTGTCTCCCATTGTCCAATAAGAGTGCCCTACAGGGTCCCAAGGCTCTGAATAGCGTACGGTCTTGGCTACTTCGGATATTAGGAAGGGTATCTTCTGTTCTTGACTTAGTGCAGGATCTTAACTAGTTTTGGAAACTCTCCGCTATGACAGCCATCTTTGACTGGCCCTGTGTCCCAATACCAGCCCTGCAGAGGTCACCACCAGCCCTGCAGGGGTTACTACCGGCCCTGCACACTTCGCTTTTGGCACAGTACAGCTTTGCCACCAGCACCGCATCTTACCGATGGCTGTAGGTGGAACTCTAGCGCATTTAGTGTGGAGATAGTGTAGTAAATTCCCAGTGTACTATGATTGTTCACCAAAATCTACCACAATATGTTATGGTGTATAAAGTGTCATGTAATGGCTTATTTTAGTCAGTCAGATAATCAACCTTGGAGCATAAACAATACTCGCTCTCATCACTTGCCTTGTTCACAAGGACTTACAGTTGTCACTGATCGGTACTCACACCGACCTAGTGTCTAGTAGGAGGAGCGCAGGGTCGGTCAGTCTCTAGTAGCAGCTATACAGGGCAGGTTTTAAGCCCCTGTATGAGCTTGCATCACAGCAGGGCTGTGATTGAAGTGGTTGCACACAAACTCGGTGCCTGTCACCACTACTTAGAGCAAAGTAGGAAAGCAGATTGAGATAGCCTTAATAAAAGCAGTTGTGTCCAAGTAGTAACAGGAAATTCTGCTGCAATATTCAAGTTATTTGTTGCCAAAATGCTGCAATGGTAGGAACAGAAGCGAAGCATTAATTGCTGCAATACACAATCCCTGCAAAGAGTACCCGATCAATCATACAGCTCAAAGATATATCTTGGTGAGAGCTCTCATTGAAATTTTTGCAAACTCCGGTATGAGGTCTTTTTTAAAGCTCGGAATAAACTTCTTCTTGGAAAACGTTTGCAATGATAAATTTGAAAATAATTTACTTTTTATCAATGCCTCAAAAGAGACAAAAGCACTTAATTGTGTACCCGCTCATTTTTCTGCATTGAGACAGTTGGAAAGTAAGAGCTGAAAAAGGTTGCACGAAATATAATACTCTTAGAAAGCTACAATAAATTAACAGTGAAAAGCTTCCAATAAAACATTGAGGCAACTTTTTCAGAGACTGGATCGGTCAATTATAGCAATCACATTTTCATACAAAATAGCTTCAAGTATAATTATGCATGAACTAAAAACTCTGTTTTTTTCAGCAACATGAAAAAAGCAAAGTTTTTGGTAAACCTTTGGTAAACTGGCAAAGTCGGGTGTTACTGAGTTAGTCGACCACTCAACCAGTTCCTTTCTTTTCCTTTTTTCTTTCGATGCTTAGATGTTAAACTCAAGGCTAATTAGTTAGCATCAATACCTTGCTCTGTACTCCTGACAGACACACTGTATGCTTATGATAATGTTAACTCTTCAAAACCCATCAGCTCGTAACTGGCTCTAGGCAGATAAAACTTCTCCACAATTAAAGGAACTATGGTTTACAATTAAAGTTTGGTCATAAATTCAAAAATGCATTGATAACGGTGTGCTCAGATAGTTGTCATGTGTCATGAGATCAACAGCTAACACAAACAAATCATACCCTTTCGATCATCTACATCTTTTAACCGGCAAAAAATATTTTTGTGTAAATTTGTTTCCTTATCATGCCGGTTCTACTGGTTTGTCGCCTTTTCAATGGAAATGCATTCAAATATTTTCCATTTGAGAAATATAAAGGTTTGAACCAAAGTCTGATGAAACTGTTTTCTCAGGGTTCATACTAAAGCCTAGACACGGATAAATAAAATAATATTATACACCTAGATTTTTATGCAGTGCGTTGCTTTTTTATTTTTTGTCATTTTTCGTAGTCTGAAATTCTCTTTAAAAAGGTTTCCACTTTTTGAAGAAAAAATTTTTTCGGCCTTCATGCAGGAAAAATAACTATTATGTTTTCTTAAGTTTGTATAAACTCATAAACTTGCAAATAACGGAAATTGTAACACTTCAAAAGATAACGATGTCAAGCTACTCTATTTAAAAAGTGAAGCACTTGCAATACATTCTGAAGGAGATTTGTTTCCAGTCTAGATACCAAATGCTTCAGCATACTTATTTTGATTTATTACAATGAGCAGTCAAAACATCTTCAACAAATTTTTGCTCAACTAATTGTACAAATTTTTTAATTCACCTTTTTTGCAGGTGCAATAAGTTTAGTTGTTTTTTAAGTCCTTCTTTTTCATTTGCATAACAATTCTTTCCATGAAAACACTTGGTAGGGAGATCTGCTCATATATTATTACTCATAACAATTCTTTCCATGAAGCCAGTCAAAAATCCAATATAACATGAAAACCAGCGATACAAATACAAGCATTTCTGATCTCATGAAACTTCAGCATTTTACCTACTTGGTTGATGCTAGTTTTTTCTGAACAAAATTCGACATTTTCTTCTTTACACAAACAAACAATTTTTAATACAGAAATATTTTTCAAACATAAGAAAGTGAAGTGGTTGAAACTACGAATATAGTTCTATAAAACACTGAGCTCTGAAAAACATGTCTAAAACAACTGCGAGGATTTTTGCTCTTTAGGTGCACGAACACATGGTTTTCATGAAATGATACTGAAAGCAGCTACATTATATAAATGAGTGGCAATTAGTTGAATAATTTGGAAACACTAAATAAGAAAGTTGCTCTGCAGTTCGAGCGAACAATTGTTCAGAAGTTATGGCTTACCTGCTATCTTGTGTATTGCTCCTTTGTCACCCGCATAGATATATCCACCTATAACAGTTATTCCTTGTGGATTATTCAATGTACAAGCATCTATTCGTCCAATTTCTCTTTGAGTTGCAGATCTGCATATAGATGAAACTTCTTCTGATACAAGATCTATTACTCTTAGCCTTCCATTGAGAGTTTTACCAATTACTAAAAACACACCGTTTCCCAGTCTTACAATTCTCTTAGGGTCATCAAAGGATGCTTCAATGAATGGGCCATCGTCGTTCCCGACTGAAGAAAATTCATAAACTACTGTAAAATTAGGATTATTTTGCTCTATTCCTGTTGCTCTCTCAATAGATTGGCTTCTCAAAAGCAGCATTGAGTCTTCAACTTTTGCATCAAGAACTATTCCTCCAATGGGTCCCCCTATTCGTGATATAGTTAGCGTTCCAACAGTTTCTGCTTTTGTATCAAGAATGCGTATAGCGTAATTATCCACAACAAATATTTTTTTTTTCGTGATACCTGTACCGCTAGTCATATAGGATGGAGCATTAAATTTGGCGGTTGCAAAATCACCGTCTCTGGTTCCAGTTTGTTCACATGTACCAGCATATGTGGAAACTTTTCGAACACGACGAACCACTTTTCTTATGCAGTTGTTTGGTTTATCAGTTAGTAATAAAGAAACAATATTTAATTGAATAAACGACACAATTTCTCTGAACGATGCCTCGTCACCAGTTCCATCAGAGTATGCAAACTGATTTTTATTGCCTGCAATATAAATAGTGTCCGTCCCATTTGAACTTGCGACTAATCTACCAGTGACGAATAAAATGTTGCCTGGAATAAACCAATCCTCAGTAATGTCATTGACTTGGTCATCTGTGTCTAAATATACAAATCTGGTTGCTTCCCCAAAAGTGATTCTACAATGTCAAAAAAATGGTGGAGCGTTAATTTATCATTATATCATGTAGATCATCAATAAAAATAAAATGAAAAAACATACCAAAAAAAATACCAAGTAATTAAAAGGTTAAAAATACGACTTCTCTTCATGTGTAATCAATGTTAAAAATTTATTCGAGCATTTCTGGGTGACACTGTAGTTAGTTAAAAACAATAGATCCGTGACAAAGTGTTTGAAATCGGCATTAGCTACGAAGGTCGCCAAACTTTTGCTCCAATTGCTGTTACATTAAACTACAAAGTACATGTATGTGGCATTAGGCAATTTTAGCGTAACTTTATAAAAAATATCGTCAATTAACAGAAAATATCATTTTCCTTATTTGGAAAAAGTTGTGTAGTTGATTCAAATGGAATTAAAACGTGATAAAATGCCATGATTGTTCAGCCTTACGTTGGCGTCAAAAAACAACAGCTAAAATGATTATGTAAACATTGGCACTCGTATTTAGATAAAACAACAATTGATAAATACCCTGACATGGCCAAGACATCCCTTTACATAATGATAACAAGCGTTTTATAACGTTGCTGAATAGTTAATACACCACAAATTATTGAACATGTGGATAATTATTCAAAATCTCAAGCTGTGCAGGAAAAGACACTGGTGAAAAGCTATGTGCTTTGCAATAAAAAAGCTAAAACTTTTAAAATGATCTTTGATCCTGGTATTTATTGTTGCTGATTTATTATTATTACCAATCTTATTTTTATCCGCACACTGACATCCAAATGTATAGTGCTAAGTATTAATTATTATTGCTGTCATTATTATTACAATCTGCTATAATTATTTTATGGCAGCATTGATCCATTTATTCCTTCATTCATTTATAATAATTAATAAATAGTAATTAATAATAAATGATGATGATAATGATAATGATGATGATGGTGATGGAGATTGTGATTGTGATTGTGATTGTGATTGTGATGGTGATTGTGATGGTGATGGTGATGGTGATGGTGATGGTGATGGTGATGGTGATGGTGATGGTGATGGTGATGGTGATGGTGATGGTGATGGTGATGGTGATGGTGATGGTGATGGTGATGGTGATGGTGATGATGGTGATGATGGTGGTGGTGGTGGTGGTGGTGGTGGTGGTGGTGGTGGTGGTGGTGGTGGTGGTGGTGGTGGTGGTGGTGGTGGTGGTGGTGGTGGTGGTGATGATGATGATGGTTGGTGTACAGATGATATACTTTTTTATTGGGTCAAGCCCTTCAAAAAGTGATTCATGTCGTTGTCACCAATGTAAGCCTCGAACTTTAGCAACTTGTCTAAGCTGTTAACAGGGTGTACAGTATATATACAACCCACATGCGTCTAGCTTGTTTTTCCATGATAAGCTCCAATTGTGCGTAAACCATGTGAGTATACCTTTTCCAAAATCATAATATTTTTTTAAAGTTCATCATACTGATAAGGACAAGGACACAGGTGCCATGGTCAATTAGTAATCACTTTCTACTCTGATTATGATTATTATGCAGTCATGTTCCGTCCGTTGTTCATTACCATTTGTGCGCTTAATAAGGTACACATGCTGCCAATCGATATGTAGTGGCCTTTGTACATAGGTAGCCTCACCTCTTTCAGACATTCAACCTTTTATAACCAAGATTTTGCATGGATAATCTCCCACTTGTTCTTCTCTTTTTTGTTGCTTTTAATCAACTACATGCATTTAACCATACAATTATTTCTTGTTAGCGAATGTTTGTTATCTGATGTTCCTATTGCATCACCAGCTATTTTAACATAGAAGTTCTCAACTTGCTCTGATACAATAAACACTCTCTCAATTATGCAGCATTTCATTTTTGTGGGTATCAATTTAAAACACTTGTCATCTTCCAAAGGTCTAGATCTAACCTCTAAGCCTTCTTTTTCCGGTTCGATTTTCTCCTTGTGTTAATAAACAGTTGGTCCAATACATTGGCAGTTTTGTTTAGTATGCTACATGACTTTAGCATCATCATTGTAAGCAACGACAACAGATTTTTGTCTGCCAAAGTCTTGGGCATGTGGAACTGTGTGATTGTGCACGACACATGAAATTTACACATTCTTTTCAAGGCTAATAAATAATATTGCTCATTAAGTTTCTCTTAATTTCTTTTGATTCTTTCCAACTCCTCTTTCATTTAGCTTTGAAGATTATTGGGGATACAAAAACTTTACCCCAACTTTCAAAAGAACCCAAAGATCGCGTCGCACTCTGGGTGTTGCACGTGCAAATTCCTTGCTCAAGTGCATTTTTTTTGCATCAGTCATATATCTGGCATATCCAGTTGATGATTGAATCGATGGTCCCACACAAACTCGGGCTTGCAGTGTCATAACTAGATGTGTCCCTAGTAAAGCCATCAATGGCAAAATAAATACAATAGAATCGATAGATTAAACAATTACATGTGCCATCCAAATTTCTCTTTTCATTTAGAGCCAAATTGTTCAACTAATTCATATTTCAACCTCTGAGGGTAAGACATCAATTATCAGGAATATTCGGACCTCTGCTTTCTTGAAACTTGGCTTAACTTCCAAACCCTGGACCTCACGCACCCTCCCTTTTCTAGCTAGTTGAGCTACTATGAATGTAGGCTCTTTGCTCGTCTACTGGATAAGTACGCTGAGAGTGTTCAAGTTTCGCTGCTTTTATGGATACTACTAGTGTACCCTGGGGGGTTTGGCAAATGAAGTTTGGTTGATCACCGATTATAGAAAATTTCAGCTCTGCTCTATCAATGCAACTATACCATTTTACTCCCATTTCCTCTGCATTTTGTTGAAGCAGGCTGCTGTTATTTCTTTACACAAATCCATTAATCTGGAAAAATCCCCCTTTTTCGCTACAGATTCCTCTAAATCTAGGTTTTTTGGTGGTCAGTGTTTGCTTGTTGTTTTAAATTTTATGCATTATTTTAAAGTGCTACAGCACAAACTCAGCCTGAGTTACGACTTATGCTTGAATGCAAGATCATAATTGATAGTTGAAGGTGTGGGTATTGCCATAAAGGATGGAGAGCAACAATCAAGTGCAACCAGCAAATCTGTTTGGTAGTCGTGTGTCACTATCATGGTAGCAATACACATCCAACTTTTGACTCTGTGATATATATCTAGGCATCCACTGCCTAGCCCTGGCTGTCTTAAGCCATACAGCTTTAAAACCTTCACCAAAATACTGATATCTGAGTGGTTTTGGTAAGAGCAACAGCTGAGACAAAACCAGCAAACTGAGTACTACTTTTGCGTTTTTAAAATGGAATATCAGGTCAAAAAAGTTTGATGCAATACTGAAGCATTGTGTTCTATTATGGATAAAACTGCAAAAAAAGTTATTTGATGCTGGCCAATAACTAAGATATGTAAAAATTCAAGTTTGGTTGAAAATTTGTTTGGATTTTCTTTTAGAAAATTGATAATGACCAGCTATATAATAATAATTTTACTGTGTTATAGTGTTATAGATTCTAAAGTTCACCACGTCTGCGCACATATTGTATCATATTCCGACATCCTTAAACTAGCCATTCGATGACCGGAATGACCAAAAACAGTCATACCGAACTGACCGAAATTGTTTATAAAGCTGTACCGACCCTGTATGGAGCTATGCCGACCCTGTATGGAGCAGGACCGACCTCACTGGGCCAGCAGGAAGTGAGTCACTATAGACTATGGACACAAAAGTAACCCAAGTGAAGCAAAGAGCCATCTACCGGAGAAAACCACCGCTAAACCTACAGAAAGACAGAGAACAGAAGCTAGAAAGGCTGAGGACTAAAGGCAGGAAGTAGGAATGACTGTGATTGATGCATTAATCTCTAACTCCACCTACCACTGCAGGGCAACAATTACCTTTAGCCCCATATAACTAATCTCATTCGTTGCCTATTTATATATCTGTATTCATTCGTGCATATTGTAATCTTGTTATGTGATTGGACAAAGTGCCTAATCACTTTCTGTGAATCGCCTATAAAAGGCAAAACTTTTACCCTAAGTAGTCAATTGCAATGTGCCTTATACTTTTCGTTTTATTCAGGAGGAATAAATGCATAGATACTCAACAGCACTGAGTTATGTGTCTGAGCCGAGGGCCCCTTTCTGGTCGTAGAGTGGAGATACTCTATATTGTATTCATTCGGTACATCACCAACGCTGTTGTTGTAACAGGTTAAACTGACAACTGATGGCAGCACGCTACCAACCTCAGCTAGTGGGTTTCAGCCCCCAAAAATCCACTACAATAGTAGTCATTGCTTAAAGCAACCCGAGCTTGAATATCTACAGGATATTTGGCGCAATTCAACAAAAAAACATAACTGGTTGACCAGCATGACGCCAGAACTTGATTTTCAAACCCGACATTGCTGAGTTGATCATGTTCAGCCAGGGACACCCACATCTCTACAAAGAGTTTCGCAATTTTTTGTAAACTGCAAACTTCAAGGGAAAACTACCACATACAAATGCACTTTCAGACGAGTTTGGTGCTTCATTGGTTAATAATAAAAAAAACCAGGAGCCATTCATAAAAGTTTCTCTAATAGCAATACTAAATGCTTATTAGAAAAAGGTTAAAAAAAATGTGCAAACAATTAAACTAACTTCCAAATAACTATAAAAAAATACATGGATCAGCTAATTTGAAGGTGCACCTTTGCCCATTACATTATCGAGAGGTTGGTTATTAGTTATTTTTTATGTTATTGTCTTTAGTTAGTCCGCAGGTTACTGCTTAAGATGCCCCTAAGCCTATCTTAAATAAGCAAACACTATTGCGATAGATTTGCCTAGCAGCCCACTAGCAGTCAGTATACGAATAGAATGCCCTTCCCCTCCATGACAGTAGATGCTTTGAGTAAGATAGACCACATAGCTGTGTGTTTGTTGGCTGTGCTGGTGTCGGATTTTTGCTTACAAAGAAGATGAACTACAAGCGAGTTACTAACCATGCTCTTCCTTTAATATAGAAGCTATAAGATATTATTATAACATAGGCATGGCAAACTCAAAACAGCTTATTAGCTTATTCTACATGATAACAACGTGCCAGTTTATTTAAACTGGCTCATTAGCACAAATTGTTTACGTAAACACTAAAATACTGCAATGGATTTTGGTCTGGTTTCTACAAATATCCACAATTCTCGAGTATTTTGCCTCTCCCCAGAGTGGAAACTGTGCTGCCCAACATTGACAACTAGGTAAACACAGCTGGATCATTCGACATAGGCAGAGCCCAAGGCTCAAACAAACTATACAGCGTGTGGTTTGACTATTGGCTTTATTCCTCAACAACCAAAGTCCTAGGGTGGCAATCCACTAGGGTCATCGGCAAGACATGAGAAATGAATGCAATGAACAGAAGCAAAGTCAGTCCTTTTATAGGTGAACTGACAGGAAATAATTAGCATATACTATATAAGATTAAAAGAACAGAAAGTTGATAGGCCAATACAAAGAGGTATACAAATAAACAGCGAATCAGGTAAGGCAGATATTTAAAGGTAAATGGTGCCAAGTGGCGAAAGGGCAGAGTATTGTCTCCGTTTTCCAATCGTACACTCTAAACGGCTCCCAAGCTATATCCAGTTTATAGTCCACTCATCCGGTAATCAGAGAAAAAAAAACTTCCGGTTCTCGGCATTGACTAATTTCATAGATGAGTTTGATGTGCCGGCCCAGTACAGAGGTCAACATCAGCCCTGCAGGGGTAAAAACCGGCCCTGCATATCATGCCACCAGCACAGAATAACTTCCCACCTGTACAGCAGTCTACCGAAAGCTGTAGGTTGAAGTCTAGCGCATAATTTTCAATGGGTGAAGAGTAAAGAACCGGTCTCTGTCAACTTTCACCGAAATCTACCACAATATGGTTATTGTAATCAAGTCTTGGGCTAAAGTTCTCAGATAGTGCTATTCATAGCTTCGGCTCTGTGTCATCTAGCAGCTTGTTTAGTTCTACTTGTTATACATCTAGGCAATCGTATCACAAGTGACAAAACAAAGTATCACAACTGTACTTTTCCTCTTGTGATACCTAGTGTCACATGCGACAATGTTCTAATATGTTACTTCAACAACACTACCTATACTGTCTAATGGGATACCGTTCAAACAATAACGATAGAACATCCTATTCAGGATCCAATTCAGTTCTTGTGATTAATAGATAGATGACACTTTTCATATAAGTATTTTTTCTAGTGTGGTTGGTAAAACACGAGTGCAACTACTTTACACTATAGTTCAACAAATGCCATAGTTTACAGCTGGATTTGGGTTTCTCCTTGTGAGAATACTCTAGCTAGTTATTGCTACCCAGGTGCAATTACAGTTAACCATAAATACATTGGAACTAATAATGAAGTTTACATTTTCTGAACCATGGGGCGGTTAGCTAATATGGCAAAGAGTTTAGTAAAACTGACTGCAGTAGCAATGTTAGTAATAGTAGTAAATACACTATAGGAAGCTGGTACAGAAAAAAATATTGGTAATAAAATTAATGGAAAGAGCCAGCAGCCGTTGCATTTTTAAGAACACGAGCAAATAACAATTGGCAAAAGCTACGGCAGCTACCACTTTGCCAGTTGTTGCACCTTTAGTGAGAGTTGCTGCAGCAGTGATAAAATTTATAGTAATGGTGATGTTACATAAGCCTTAATGTACCTTGAATTCATTCATCAAGGTACTTTGTCACGTTTTTGTCTCTATAAAATACTTAGTTGTTTACAAATAAATCTGGTTACCGCTATTAAATAATACTTTAAATAAACATACCCTGCATGTGGAATCTCTTGTCTGTATATCGAATAGCCCATACCTGCTGGAGCTCTCATAGCCAAAATCCATATCTAAATGCAACAAAAGTGTATGTATAAATTGTAGCTAGTGGAAATATGGCTATTTACCATCTTGTATTTAGTGAGCAACCAACTTCCGATGCAAGATTTCAAATGAGACGTTTAGGATTCAACACCTTACTACGGCAACTATTGCTTTGTGGAAATTTTTATGCCAAAATTTACCATGCACAACTGTATTCCGAATGTCTTTATTGGATGAATTGAGTCCATTAGAAAATTTACCAGCTGACACTGCTATCTTTGAGGAAATAACACCAGCTTGATGTTGGGTGCTATGAAATATCAAATTGCTGGATGAGTATTTCAGCATGGCACACTTGGTGTTCAGTTGGCATTGCATTGTGGCAGTCCACTAAATTTTCTAAACCCAAATCTTATGAAATTTTGCCATTTATAACTAGTAGAAAAACTTCCCCACCAACTTTTAGAACAGTCAATCACTTTTGAAGGTCTGCGGAAAATAATTCCAGTAGAAATAGGCAATTTGCGTATAAAGACAACTCTGTGCTGTCCCAGCAACATTCATTGCTAGCATGGTACACTTTTCTTCCTGGCACAGGGTCCTTGGCCAAAGTTGGCAAGAACAATAGCCACCTTTCTGGACACCCTTCTTTAAACAGTGGTAATGCTGACACTAATTCCATGAAAGAACGTATTGGTACCACAGGGATTTCAGAAGGAGGCCCGAATTTTTCTGCATGTTCTATCTCTGTTCGGTATATGAGAAACAGTGCCGGAAGCATACACTTCATGAAAAAAGAGAGCCAAAAGTGAGGTACTTTAATCAGGAAGACATTGCATCTTGACAGCCCACCCCCAATATATAATGTTACCTACTAAAGTCTAACTACCACTCACAGATCTCCCAACTTTTTCCTACCACTCCACAATGCCAGTTCATACCACGTGTACTAATCCTAACCAGCATATTTTTGTTGCAGATGCGTATACTATTGCAGATGTAAAACTGTAGTTAACCATCCGGCTTTCCACCCTCCACCCTTTCAATAGTTCTCAAAGAATGATAAATTTTAAAGAATACCTCTACTCTCAAGGAAAAGCCAACCAATTCCTGGACAAAGGAAGGGAAGAGCACCCCTACTCATTAGTGTATACTGCAGTGGATAGCAGGCGTCACATAGGAGGGCATCGATTCCTTGATGTAGGCCTCCGTAGACTCTTCATGCGTAAAATGTTGCTACTGGACAAGTTACCCTAGACAGCTTTGGATGCACATCTCTCAGCATTACCAATGACAGCATTGATACTAATAATACAGCAGCTACGTAGCGATGTTTTCAAATCTCACCAGGCCAAGTTTGATTTGTCTGTGGATGCTGTACTCAAGTTGAAAAAAAATCATAAGCAATGGAAAAACCGTGTTTTAGCTAATTTTGCTAGTTTTTGTGTTGAACGGATCACCCAAAATTTCGAAGGGTCAGCCAACACAATATGATAAAAGAAACATCACTGCTAAGCCACCCTGCCAAAGGGAAAATTCATCAGGCAAAATTCAGCCATGAGATCTGCCCTAGCATTGCAAAAAGCTGTGAATTTTTTGTTGTCACTGCCTTTCAAGGCATACAAAATACTGATGGGAAGGATGTGCACCACTACAGAGCTGCCCTCCGCTGAGCAATCATATTGAGCATTGACAGGGCCAATAAACTTGAAGCGAAAGTCCAGCCTGTAGATCATCTAACTTTTTTAATTAGATAGGAAGTTTGTTTTTCTGCACTAAAACATGATAAAATATCATAGTAGAATTGCCTGTTACTACTTGGAAGCAATTGCTTCCTTATCAAGGCTATTCCAATCTGCCTTCCCACTCTGCGCTGAGTAGTGGTAAAGGGCACCGAGTCCGTATACTACCACTTCAATCACAGCTGACCCTGCTGTAATACAAGCTCATACAGGGGCTTAGACCCTGCCCTGTACAGCTGCTACTAGAGTCTGACTGACCCTGTGCTCCTCCTACTAGCTACTAATTCGGTATTGATACGATAGGCAACAACTACAACTCCTGGTATGGCAAGTGAAGAGAGAGAACATTGTTTATGCTCCTATGTTTATTATCTGACAGACTTAATGTAGGCCATTACATGGCCTTTTATAAAATATACATATATACAATATAATGTGCGGTTGTGCGGTCAGGTATAATGGCCTCCCCTGAGAACCTGGATAACTTTTTAAACCATCATGATAATGGTGCCATTTGTTTTAGAATTCCATTCTATTAGTTCATAAATAGATAATACAGATTTTGTATCATGATGAAGAATGTTGCTGTAGTTGAATGCACGAGTAAATTAGTGTAACAGACAAATATATATGTTTTTTGAGTGTGTGTTACATAATAATAACCCCATTTTCAAGTTTGTTGCTGATTTATAATAATAAAATTAAACTCAAACAGCATATTCATCTTTTACACTTATCTTTTGATGCATTAAACTACAGCATTCTTCATTCATTATAATACAAAATCTGTATCATTTATTCATGAGCTAGCTAGTAGAATAGAATTTCAAAAAAATGGCACCATCATCATGATCGTCTAAAAAAGTAAACCAGGCTCTCAGGGGAGGCCATTATATCAGACCATAATGTGCACCCAATCATTATTTAATGTGCACTCAACCATTTAACTAACTGTCCAATAATATTAATGTAATAATCTATCATCCAATCATATGCTTGTCTTATTCCTCTACTTCATCCAGTGGGTGCAGCTTGCCTTCTACCTAGCAGTGGTCTCTGCTGGCAATCCTCTGCTTGCCCAAACCTACCCAAACCTGCCTGCTGGGAAGTGACTAATTGCAGGAAGTTTTTGGGCACCCCTCTACTGCAAGATAACTGGCTATTGCAGTCAACAAGTTCTCCCACAATATTTCATCACACACAAGCTCAAACCAACAATGACTTGATTAGTTCTCACTGCGGGTCAATTGTACTTCTAACAAACTCGTTGAAAATAGATGTCACCGTACTTTTTCAAAATTTAAAATTGCTGCATTACATGTGATGGCCATGTAATCCTCAAGTTGACACAGTAAGGTGATTATTGGCTATTATCCCACGTTTAAACATGAGCTGCTGCTTAGTTTCCCGGAATTGTCTCTAATTTCGTAGTGGAATTTTGTACATTTGTTTACTATTATCCATTAGCCACAAACAATAGACCTCTCAAACTCTGCATGAAAAAATATCAAAACACAAAACGAACACTCAGCTTAAGCAAACCACTTGGTGTTGCAAGTTATTTATAATAACTTTTTTTATTGATTCCAACCTTCGCGATGAAGTTGTCCTCTCCAGAAAACTACAGAAGTGCACTAGTGCTTAGCTGTTACAGCGATAAATGATACAAAATTCCAGCATTTTGTGGACTTCTGGTTCAAAGAGAACAATGGACTTAACTGTAAAAATAACCAATAAAATATAAATGACCTCATAGGTAAGGGGACCAAAAATATAAATAAACTAGACGAAATTGTATTCACAAGTGAAGACAAGAGTATTTTAGAGAATAAAAATTAAAATTGATGCCAAGTGGATTTGAACACCTGTACCTCATAGGTAAGGGGACCAAAAATATAAATAAACTAGACGAAATTGTATTCACAAGTGAAGACAAGAGTATTTTAGAGAATAAAAATTAAAATTGATGCCAAGTGGATTTGAACACCTGTACTGGCTGCGTTGAATCACACATTTCACCAACTACTCCATCAACGTCTCACTGGAAAAGCACAATTGTAACACTGTCATTATTCCAAAACATTATATTTGGCAGCAAAGTTGTACTTGCAAAGACTTTTTATGTGAAAAAAATTTCCACCACTGGGAATCATACTTCGACCCTTGAAACAGCAGATGACAACCTTAGCAATCGAGCTAGAAAGACATGTTGCTGATACACAATCTAATTTAGTACATATTGACAGCTGTTTTACGATAGCTGTACTTTTTGCAAAGAGCAGCTTTTTCATGTGTGTAGAAGTTTTTTTTGTGCTGGGGCCACACAAGCACACGATTCACAACTGCCAATACAACATGCACTCCTGTTACTACAGTATATTCATGCTGAATTGGCACCTCCCTTCTGACAATATTTATTTTTATGCGAAAAAGAATTCCCTACCTGGGAATCGAACCTGAACTCTGTCTACAGCAGGTCACAATGTTATCCATTTATACATCTAGCAATGTTGAATGTGGTTCATAAACAGCTTAAAATAAAAAGAAGGTGGCGAAGCCTACATACAAAAAAATATTTCGGGTTCGGACATTGCTAAATACTTATCGAAACTTCTCAATTTTTTTCAGATTTGTTCAATTTGTCACCTAAATACTGTTTGTGCTAAAGTTTTGAAGGAGAAAAATTTTTCCGCGTTGAAAACAGTAAATAATGAACAATTTTGTCACACATTGAAAACCGTGTGGGCTTTGACTCTTTCACCAGAGATCACAGACTTGACGGTTGTTTATCTGAAAGACGGTTACAATGCGATCACAACCACGCAAAATTTATGCAAATCGGAGTAACTGTTCCCGAGTTATGGTCATTTTCCCGTTTGGAAGACCTATTTTGAAAATGGAATAGCTGTGTTGGGGATATTGCGAGAACCCTCGGATTTTCAATTTTTGTAAGTTCAGGCATCGGGCTATGTGGCCAGATATTTTACTTTTTGCTGACTTGTTCTATTATGGTCACGGAATGCATTGAAAAGTGTTGTTTTTATTGAGATTTTTTTAAATGAAAAATGGAAAAACTTGAAACGGTTTTGTGCGATCGCTTTGAAGTTCAAAATGGTACATTAATACACTATGGCACATGCTTGTTGCAAATTTCAGCTACTTTGGCTTGTTGGTTCTCCAACGGGAACCTGTTTTATGCTAAAAACTGTAATTTTCACAAAAATCCAACATGGCCGCTTCCGAACAATTTTTTATTGACGTGTCATGATGTCGAATCAGAAGATGAGCGAAATGCACCATCTTTCTAAAGTTCGTAATTTTTCGTCAATCGGGTCCCCGTTTTTTTTGGTCATTTTCAGGCTTTTGAGAACAACTTTTTACCCGATTTCGCACTTAAATTGCGATGTTCTGGAATGTTCTGTAACTTCATAACTAACTTATTTTTTGGCCCGATGCCTCACAACTGTGTCCCAAAAAACTCTGTAGCTCTATCTGTAACGGTTCTTGAGAAAAACTCGACCGAGTTCGGCAAGGCTTGCGCGAAAGAAGAAAAAAAAAAAATAATAAAACCAGGCAGAACAATAGTATTTTAGATTCTATCTAAAATACTAATAACAACTAACCATACAATACAAGACAATTAACAATACACGACACCAAGTTGCAAAGAGGTGCAGTTACAGGCTAAAAGTCAGGTTAACTGGCACCTGAGTTTTCTATACAATCCATGATCTGTCTACTACCTAGGATGAGCAAAGTTTTGTTACCCAGAGGCAGTAATGTCAAGGATACCGTTTATTGAAGACCCTCGAGCTGTTCAAGGATTTTTATCCACAGCAGCCATCTAGATGCTGCCTCGGTTTTGCACCGAGTGCTGGTGTAGATTACACCACGCTTTTCCAGTGTATTTTACTCTGTGCTGGGTAGTTCTATTGACTACTATGCTTCTAATAATCGCAATTGGTTTAACCAGTAACCAAGCTCCCCAGTGTCAGCATCTAAGGAAGACTGGCTGGTGTAAGGTAACTAGAAAAACTTTTAGGGACAGAGTATCAGTGGGTGTTGATGGCATGACACTTTAGTATACCAAAGTCTGTCACAGTTATTTTTAGTTTAGTACCATGAAAGAAAAGTTTACTTATGAAAACATTTAAGAAGAACTTTGCCAAACACAAGCTTTCACTTTCCCTTATACCGATACCACTACAGTTGGAGCAAAAATCAAAACTTTAAATAAACACACGAAACACAGAGTTTAATTTACCTATCATAAGAAACAATGTAGATTACATTTCAGAGTAACAAAACTGTTACTTCCTAAAGTTACTTTCTGTATCAACTTTAGCTTTGAACATTTTCGTTTTCAAAGCTACCTCATATTTATAAATAAAGAAATAACAAATTATTTTTATGCAATTCTCCCATTTTTTGTGCGCCTTTGAACAAACCAAGGCATTACATTGTGTACTTACTATAGCTGCAAACTCTTTCAACATATTTTTTTAGTTGGCAGTTGGTAATCCTGGCAAGCATTGCACATTCAATACACTCATTTCAGTTTTTGAGCGACTAAAAATTTCCAAGCAAGCCTTCGGCATTGTTGAAAATAAAATAAGAAACAATCAGATAACAAGCTTGAAAGAGCGATGCAAAATTTTTCGCATTTTTCATTTCAACAAAGCGGAATAGAAAAGTTTTCTGAAACTTCCTTATAGCGCCATATAATTAGTCTTGTTTAGAATTTTGAATCCTTAATGGACTTTCTACCAAAATTTTCTGCATAAGGGAATGTCTTGATTCTGTCATATTGTAGACATATTCCAGGCTTTCTCTTGCACAAAATTTGGGAGAAAACGGATGCATTTTACCGTGACAGTAGCTGCTATATTAAAAGCAGTGGGCATAACTTGCTTTTTTATGAATTAGAAAACATTTTACATGACTCAACCTTGATTTCACCTCAACTTGACCCAGGCTCAACCTAGACTTGACATAGACCCGACTTTCAACAAGTTTACCAACTACCTGATGTAGCTGCTGCTACTAACCAGATACATTAGCTAAATATAAAGATTGCATATAGTTTAGCGTGTAAGAAAGCACTCAAAAGCACAAATTCACTTAGCAAAGCTCACAACTTTCTGCTCTATACAATAAGTGCAGCTATGGTGCACTTAAAACTGTTGCCATCTGATTTTTCCTTTAGTAACCAATCACGTCAGTGTTTAATTTTACATCTCCCGCATCTGCTTGGCTTCAATTTTACATCTTTTTGCATAATATATCTCTCATAGAACATTGATGGTTCAAATACTTTCATTAAGCGATGTCATGGGCGTTGTCTCAGCAACCGGATAATTTCTATACAACAAACAATATTTCCACACAGCCACTGATGCTCTTCAACATTCAATGGGGGAAAAGAGGCCGTTTACTCACACTAATAGATTAAAATCTGCTGAAGTTAAAGAAGGGTATGCAGTGCTTGGACTATGGGAATGTTCTAGAGGTTTTTTGGGTCTTTGTGGGAGGGGGATCGGAGCTCCTTTTCACTATGGGTATGGGTCACCTAGTCAATAAAAGCATGGAGAAATAGACTGTCCAGGCAATAGTAAAGGTCTAAGAGGTTGGGGCAACGGGTAGGGCCAACATGGATGTATGATAGAAGGGGTAGAACAAAGGGTATAGATAGTGATAGGACACCAAATTTTACCAAACTATCAACTGTGTTTCAAAAATCATTGCTCAATTTTCTTTGAACAGCAGGTTATGAACACAATAGGTTTTGTACAAAACTACGAACAATTTTGTTAGCACTACTTGCACAATTTTGCCGGATTTCAGTCAATTTTTTCAAATGTGATTGAAAGCAGTGAATAAAGGTTTTGTAAATTTATATAAAAAATTTCAAAGTAAAAAATAAAAACAATTTTCTTCACATGTCGAATCAATTATACTTCAATGGTACATGTAGCATAAAGTTTTTGCAACAAGAAAATTTCAAAACCTAAATGGGCAATTACTAATTTTATCCACAACCACTACAATGGCAACCAAACTGTTGCCAAAAAAGATTATTACATAAAGACAATTTGCAATTCCTTCACAGATGTGCAAAGCTTACAGTAATTACAAAATTTAACACTTTACAAACTTGTTTAGCGCACATGAAGTAAAAAGTCAAATGTAAAAAAGAAAAAGATTACTAAAGTGGAGGGTAGTGGTACAAAGATGGAAAGAGGTTGGAGGTAAAAACAAACCAGCAATATATAAAGTTATTTCGACTTTAACACAATCTGTTGCTCACTTCTGTATAAAATATCTGCGACACTTTTTTACATATATTTTTATTTCAATCGATTTGAATCTGTGCACAAAGTTTATCTAATGACCTCTAACTTACCTTCATTGACGGGAACTGTATTGTTACTACATAAGCCAGCGAAGGCAAGCAAAGAGAAAGAACAATGGTTAAATTGATAGTTGGAGAGCGCGTTACATTTATATATGAACTTAATTTCAAGTCAGACTCTGGTATATCTTTAAAATGAACTTATCACTGTATCATTTAGAAGGTGGTTTCAAATCACCTGGAGTAAACATGATGCTCAACAGCTTGCCTATCGTAACAGTATTGATATGTTTGTCGAACTAGATTGCAATCTTCAAAGTTTCAGAAAAGCAAGCTATGCTTTTTTTAATCTGTGACGCAACTTTGTTCTCTTATTAATTCTCTGCCCTCAAATCTAATGAAGCCTGGACACCCTGAGGCAAACTGGCTGGAAACTTTATTAACCGCTTACGTACTTAAAACAAAAAGGACAACAATCTACTGTTATGTCATATTAATGTGCTTAAAGCATGACTTTGATTGCCATTAACTTAAGCCATACATTAATGTGTAAGATTAAAATGCTAAATCACTGCATTGGCCGCTTTTGGGTTAATTAAAATTTGAGTATGAAAAACTTGCTAATTGTCTGATCTTCTGGACTTGTGGGATTTGACAGATGAGCTTCTGCCAGCCTTTTTCTGTCGATGAGAAAGAGAACTTTTGGAACTGTTGCTACTTCTGTCATGGTTTCCTTCTACTTCCAAGTTACCTGGGGAGTGTTGTGGTTTGTTTGCATGATGTGTAGAGCGTGAAGTTATTGAACTGTCATCACCTGTTTGATCTTTTGGACTGTGATCATTGCTAAATCTGAATTTCCGTTTCGTTGCTTGTCCAAGACTACCGCTAGGATGCAAACTTACATTTCTTTTTGGTTTTATATCACCGCTTGACTTGGTGCTTGGTTCAGGATGGCTCGGAATTTGAGGATGTGAACTTGTATCAGGAGCGTGATATTGATGCCTAGATATTTTTTTGTGTTTTACCATAGGGGCTGCGGGTTCACTGACATTACTGTTCTGTTCTTGAACTCTTGGATAGCTCTGTTGTAAGTTCTGGTTTCTTTTTTTCTTTCGGCACCAACAGACAAGGAGTATAATTGGTGCAATGATGATAATAAGTCCAACAACAACAGCTATTATGAAGGACTCTACAAAACACACTTGAACTAATCACAATAAGCAAAGTTGTTTATGAACTTCTTTAAGTAACAAAAATATTTTTTTCATTAAAATAATAGGAGTATTCTCGACCTCTGTGCGCCACAAAATTTGCAATAAAAATAATCAGCTCAGCAATAAATTTCTTCACTAAATATAGATCACTGAATAAAAAAAACATTTATTTATACTGTTTGTAGGTTGCTAAAAAAAACTGAACACTGATAAATTATTGCAAGAAAGTTTATTTTTTTTCCATTTTTATTAACCGGTTTTATATCCTTAAAAGATAATTCAAAATCATTGCAGCATTCAAAATATACCAAATTGAAGGGCAGCTTTGCAAACTTTCTCAGTTTATAGCGGTTCAGTTTTTATTATTTTCTTGAATCTTTTGAAAATGGGAGTTATCGTCTTTATGATTGGTTTGGTAAACTATAACAGTTCATTACATAATTATGATGTTCTAAACTAATGCTCCTTTCCATTTACTGCAAATTGACTTTCGAACACCTATTATTTTTTTAGAATTTGTTCGACAGAAAGGTCGCGAATACTCTTAATAAAATACGTTAGTCCATTTAGCTTCAAATATCAAAGTGTTCAAGTTCAGTATTCCAAAACAGCTTACCATTGCAGTTATTTTTCAAAATGAGCCAGGTTGGTAGAATGCAATCTCTTTTGGATTTTTCCACTACAAAAATGCCTAACATGTTACCTGATAAGCGAAAAGAGGTTCTATGTATGCTACTTACGCCGTAGCTGCAGCTTACAAAAAACGCTTTTTGGATTACAGTGTAAAAATTTGTGGAAATCTGCAAGTAGATTTCCTCCAACTCAAATGGCTTCCAAGGTTTGGTATGAAGTACTGAAATATTGAAACTTTATTCTTGAACAAAAGTTTTTAATTAAATTGCAACAGCAATTTTCGATATAAAGAAATGCAAACAAGGTTACATAGTCTTTACCGGGTCGGTCTCAAGTTGCATCATTCAGCTAGCCTATTTTGTGTTAAAACGATGGGAAAACACAAGTTTTTACCTCTTACACAAACTGTAGGCTCCCCTTGCCATCCTGACTCAAAAGTGCATTTGTAGACATCATCACCGCTAATTTTTTCATAGCCGGGTGAGCATGTGTAACTCCCAATTGACTTATTGCCACTCCAGAGGGCATTCTCTATCTCTGCTGGTGCCGTACAGTTATGTACCTCTTTCAAAGATTCTAAAACACTTTTTTGCATCAGTTTTGAGAACGAATGATACTGTAAAGATTTTAGTTTATTAAACCCCTGTAAAAAATAGTTATCGCTGTCGCATCACTAAAAGCTGAGCTGAGTTCACTTATTTCTGTTTTCACTTCGATATTTTTTAGATTAATCAGATCAAGACTTTACACCTTTTTCACAAACAGGTATGTCACCAATCCATTGATCACCATCTCCACAGTTTAGTATTCCATCTCCAATTTTTATCTCATATCCAGGGTCACATTTGTATTTCACAACTGTCCTGTTTCCTTCACTTACGCTGTTTGGTACTGTTGGTGGTTCAGTTGCACACTCATGAGATACTAAAACACATATGTTAGCTCGTTGTTTCTAATTATTTTTGGAGCCGGACATCACTATAAAAACCAAACATGAAATAAAAGGCAACAAAGCAAAGATATCATAATTTGGTGTTTGATTTGATCAAATTTTCTATGAATTTATTGTTGAAATCAAATATCAGCAATTTCTTTGTGTCATGATTGAAACTGACCATTAGCTAGAATTAATTATTATTTCTTTGCTTTTTGTAGTATACTAGCGCATACATGTGCAATGTAAAGTTTTTCCCTCTTTTTTTGCATGCACCTCTCAAACAACCATCCAGTTTCCTCAGTCTTCTGTTAAATGCCCACCACCTTCATCAGACCTTTCCAGAAGTTTACAGAAATTAAATTGGCTTTCCATTCAAGTTGAAAAAATAAAAAGAAATTATGTATCAAAGTTTATTACTTTCATTTACCCCTGCTTCCTTGAATTACCATAAAAACTGGCTCAAAGCAGTCACGGCATGATTATGTCCCCGAATAAGATATTAAATCCTAGCTCCCTTGCCCCTTAAGAATTTGCTGAACCATGCACCAAACTTGTCTGGCACTATGATGCAAAATCTTTCGACCTTGGACTGAGAAATTAATGTGAAGCAAGAACTCACACACGAGGCCTGCAACACATGGAAATTGTTTTAATAGTAACAGAACATGACTCGTCACCTGAAAAAAACGTTTGGATCCTTATAATGCATGACCTAATTAATAAACCCTGGGGACTCGTAAACTTTTATCTCGTTCACATGATTAACCAATATCAGCCGCAACCTATATTATATATATAAACATGGAAACATCTGTGTGCATGTCGATAATTCCACTGGAATGAACTCTTAATACGGGATACTGATAAAAATTAAAACTGATGTAAGAACATTATGTTGAACTAGTTGGAAGTATGGCAAAGTTTGAATTTGCCATTCGTTCTAAAAGCAGAGATATTTGTGAATTTAATGGTTGTTTCAATATCGAAGGCGGAACCATTGCAAACATTCAGCTGCATGAGCTTCAAATAAACAATAGATTTGATTTATGACTTATACTAATTTCTTCCAGTATATATGAATAGCAAGTTTTTTTTTGTTACCTTGTTATTGCAAGTTGGTTGTTTCAGTAGTGACTGCAGCGTGCCAGTATGTTGTTTTCTGCTGACGCCTCTCAAATTGAGGAGGTTGAGAGAAAGGGATGGAGAAATGGATAAGGAGAACAAGGTGAGTGTGAGATGGGAAAGGAAGAATCTGTGAACTAGAGTGGGGCGGGCAAAGGGCCGATCGCGGGTGGGGGGACAGCGGGAGCTAGCATGGAGCAGTAAGGCGTATTTGAACTTGACAAATATTTGATTAAACTATTCTTTTCTGTGGAAGGGGAAACCTTCGGTGAATAGTTGAAAAACTAGCAACAAACCAATTGTTTCAATATAACTAGCACTTGTAAAACCTAACAGGATATGATGTCGACCTACAAACCAGTGAACATAAGTGTGATGGGAGTAAGAAAATGGCAAGTTTTCTTTACAACATTGGATGTTTGTAGGATATGTAATAGGCAACCATAGTTATGAGTTTTCCAAACTTGTTTTTGTGTGGTCATAACCAAAAATGGAACACACTACTCAGTGAATCTTCGGTGAGCAGTGTACGCTTTCTACAACAATTAGGCATAGTTTACAGTTTGATGTATACCAGTAGGCATGAATGGGTTGGTTATGGATGTTCTCTATTTTGTGTAATAAAACAACTGATTAGCAGGGCTAACCAAGCAGATAAACAGGTAGAAATTAAACTATTTGTATGCTAAAAGCTCTTGCGCATAAGTAATTTGATATTCACAAATTTCAAGGATTTTTTGTGAAAAGGAAGAATCATATTTTAAAAACAAAACCTGAAAATTTAATTTAAATCGGTAGAGTATTTTTGCGTATTTCACAAACCAAAAAATTGGTTTATTTATTAGTAATTGAAGTCATGTGTGAAGTTCTTCCTATTATATTGATTCAGGTTATGTATTGCACACATTGAGCATTTATTCTGATTAGACTAGTGAAACCATTGATTTTATCAGCTAAGCTTACAGTAAGTAACCAAACAACATGTACAGTTAACCCCTGAAGACTTTATTTTGAGCTAAAATTGTATGGCGTTACTATAGGAATTTTTACTGTTAATTGAAAGCGCTACCTAAATATTAAAAATTGAGATGTAGCTATACTCTATGGTAAGTTTTTCCAACAAGTCAGACAGATTCACTACACGGCCTTCAATCAAACCTAATAAGAAAGTCGCAAAGTGATTGCCCGGTGATGAAACAGCTATGGCATAGCACATGAAGTCTTGAATAAATTTTAAAAATTTATATCTCGAAAATGATTGGTCGGAGATACGACAATTTGCCTGTACAATAACTACCTTTAGCAAATTTCTTGGCTTGAAAATAAGCTAAATTCAAAGCTTTATCAATATCTAAACACTTGGGTGTTCTGTTCATCTTTTGATGATGCCTACTAGGAATTCATTATCGGACTTGCAACAAAAAGTTGACAGTAATGCTGCAGAAAGTTGTCCAGAAGCTACTCAATATAAGAATATACCAAGTTCAAGGAAAGAATGATTAAAGATCAAATATATGTCTAAAGACATTTCTACAAAAAAGGTGAAAAAACAAATAAAATCTATGCTACAGATGCTTGACTGTGCAGACTGACTGTTTCTTGCATAAAATAGTAGGCCTCATATTAGTATGAAACTATGAAGATTCACAAACAACTTATGTCACTGAAACCATGCTGCCTTAACTCACTAAACTCCAATACACCCCATCCCTCCACCTCTTGACATCTCCCAACTCTTTTACAACTCTTGAAGTTCTCCTTTCTGAAGCTACTTCTGCCTCTGATTAAACCTAAACTGAAAGCCTATGTCTTTATAAAAGTCATTCAATATATAATTAATAAACTGGGAGGTGACTGTCAATGAATAGGCCCCAACATCTACCCCCCCCCCCCCCCTTCAACCTGTTTTTTCACCAACCGCGCCCCCCCCCCCCTCTCCCCCGAGTCTCCCACTCTTGCAAGCTCAACATAAACACTATGTAGTGAAATCGCCAGAAGATGAACAAAGTATTACAAAAATGGTTTTCCCAACACGCTCCCACCCAAAAACCAACTCTGATTCAAAGTTTAACATCAACTTTAAGTTTGGATAATTAATTTTTAAACGTTTACTTACAAATTTTAAAAATGCCTCAGAAATTTTGGTATCAAACTTTTGTCAAAGCGGATTTTAGAAGTTGTGAACAGTTTTAGAGTTAATCCTTAAAGATCTCATATAAACCAATGATGTCCAACATCCTCCAACTAACCAAGATACAAGCCGATTCCTTAGAAGATTAGCGGGTGCCTTAGAGTGTGGAGAGACTGTTTACTAAGAGCCAGCCAACACTTTTATACGTGCACTTGACTGCAACTTCTATTTACTTACATTATTACTTTGTGTGTTGTGTGAGCAGTTTTAATCGCTAACTTCTATACTTTTTATAATGTGCATAAACATGGCCATTATTATTATCACATGCGGAGCTATGTTTTGTTAGTCGATAGCTTGATTAACATCAGCTTGAAAATAGTTTGAACTTGAGTCCAAAAAAAAAAAATAAGCAATGTTGCTGAAGACCTCCATAATATGCCTTAGAGGTTATCATTCAAGGCCACTTTTGCACCGGCGAGGTTATAGAAACTGAATTCAGAGAAAGTTTTTTGTATGTGAGGATCAACCTCATGGTTATCTGGCAAGGTTATACACACACAGTTATTTTAAAGCCAGGTTTGCAACAAAAGACTTGGCTCCGTTGGTGTTTATGGCTTTGAAGTTTAGTGCACTTCAGGATGCATAAACTTTTAAGCTTAATTTTTACAGTTTATTTACATTATAAGCCAAGTAAACTAAAATTGGTAGGGATGTGAACCGTGGGAAAATAATTCCAATTGCACGTTACAGTCCTAAGGGAAACCTGAAGTCACTTTAAACACTCAGGATCCGTCTATTCCTATATATCTGCATCTTTAACACAAACTTTTGGAGCACAATTCTTGTTGACCATGCGGTAAAGGTTGTGTATTTGCACATTTAACAGTTTTCACAAGCTTGGTGTAAAGTTTGGCCCCACCCTCTTCAAGCAACGGAGTTCATTTATGCATAATCGAAACAATTGCTAAGTTAGGCAAAACAAAAAAGATAACCAAGTATTGCATTGAGTCAATTCAAGACAGTTTCCACTAGAGATGAATTAAGCAACCTTTTACAGTCACAAGCCAAAGTTTGAAGTACGTTTAGGTAGTTAAAATATTAAGCTAGCGTATATTGAGTTGATATGATACAAGAAACATTTACAAATTTTCACCTCTTACGCACATCGTAGGCTCCCCTTCCCATTCCGACTCAGAAGTACATTTGTAGACATCACCGCCAATTTTTTCATAACCAGGTGAGCATGTATAACTCCCAATGGACTTGTTGCCATTCCAAATGGCATGCTCTATTTCTGGTGGCACAGTGCAGTTGCGTAACTCTTTCAAAGACTCTAAAGCACTAGTTAAAATGTACCATTGAAACTTTTCATAATAAAAGTGTTTTGAGTCACTGACAGCTTGTAACATAAATGTTTCCTACTAACACATCATCAACAGCCTAGGTTGCATTTACTCATATTATTTCCAGATTATTGAGACAAAAACTGACACCTTTTTCACAAACAGGTGCATTCCCAATCCATTGATCACCATCTCCACAGTTTAGCGTTCTATCTCCAGTTTTTATTTCATATCCGAGATCACAGGTAAATTTCACTGCTGTCCGGTTTCCTTTGCTTACACTATTTGGTACTGTTGGTGGTTCAGACACACATTCGTAGGGTACTGAAACACATGCACTAACTCATTAATTTTATCCATCTGGCTGTTCCAACCTGATTTTCATGTATTCCATGAATTTGTGCCATTGAATATTGATGAGATAGCAAGAACCTATTTGTTTTCACTCATGCATTCCTATTCAGTCAATAGAGTAATTTTTTTAATTCATCATTTTGTTTTAAACTTTAATAGCTTCTAGGTTATTAACGTAAAGGTTCAAGACCTTTTTCACAAACAGGTATGTCACCAATCCATTCATCATCATCTCCACAGTTTAGTATTGCATCTCCGGTTTTCATCTCATACCCAGGGTCACATTTATATTTGACTACTGTTTGGTTTCCTTCATGCGCACTATTTGGCACTGCTGCTGGTTCAGACAAACATTTGTTGGGTACTGAAACACATGCACTAACTCATTAGTACTACCTACCTAGTTGTTCAACATGTATTTATTGTCATTGAACTGCATTAAAGCCCTTGTGCATGAGTAATTTTGACTGGAAAACATTCCAATGATTTTTGGAAGGAGGGAAGAATTATGTCGTCTGAATAGAACTTGAAAGTTTGCTTTTATAAGCTTAGAAGCTGGTTTATTTATAATTAATTGTATTGGTGTGAAGTCACCCCCTACTACTGCCTGCATTATGTAATGTGTGCTATGAACACTCATTTTGATTGGACAAGTGAAACAGTCCATTGTATTTGGTTAGCTGTGTCTTCAAGACGAATCACAATCATACACAATCAAATACTGAATGTAGGTTTTTGGCTTTAAAATATCATTGTCGTTAAATATAATCATTTATGATCATCAACTGGCAGAGCTAGCCGTTACTTTTTTTTTAGGTATGATAGAACTTGCAAGCTAGTTAGTGTTGCTGAAAAAATTGCAGACTCGTTACTTTTCATTAAATGTTACTGAAAAGATGGTAAAGTCCCAATCATGCAATGTAACAGCTATGACATTACATGTAAAGTGTTGAAAACATGCATCTTACGACAATTGTATCTTGAGATGGGTTCTTCTTACATAATGAAATCCTTTCTTGCAGTATCATAATTTTTTTGGATCTATAGATGGTGCAAAAGCCGGCTTTACCCAAAACTTCATCAATGCTTATGTTCAAGGGCTTTAATGAATTAAAGTGAGCTAGCGGAACTTGATTTCTTGTCAAATTATCTATGGTGTAAATTTGCTTTTGATTCAATGACTTGTAATTGTACTTTATCAATTCATTAGCTTGATCAGGTAATTTTTGAACACCTTTTTCACAAACAGGTAAATCACCAATCCACTGATTGCCCTCTCCACAGTTGAGTATCCCATCTCCAGCTTTTATTTCATATCCAAAGTCACATTTGTATTCTACTATTGTCCGGCTTCCTTCACTTGCGCTATTTGGTACACTGGGTGGGTCATACAAACACTCAAAGGGCACTGCAACACACGCACCAGTTTATGTTTTACATATGTGTTTGCACAAACCTGAGTTTTTTGTATTCAATGTACTTATATTGTGAATAGTTGAATTACAGTGAACTAGCAGAAACTTGTTTTTGCTTGCCAGTGCGTCACCAAACAATCTATGATGTCAATATTGCCCTATGAAAAACTTTCATTATGCTTTAGGATGAGAACATAAAGTTGTACACCTTGTTCACAAACAGGAGCTTCACCAATCCATTGATCACCATTGCCACACTTCAGTATTCTATCTCCCCTCTTTATCTCATATCCAGTGTCACATGTATATTTCACTACTGTCAGGTTGGCTTCGTTTTCGCTATTTAGCACTGTGGGTGGTTCAGACGCACATTCATAGGTTACTAAAATAGTTGTAGTCTATTTTGTTGCTGAAACTTCATTTTAATGTATTTAACCTGTGATTAGATTTCATTAATACATCATTGTGGCTGGCAGCAATTGATTTGTTTTTGTTGGTTGTAGAATATTAAGAGTATTCACGACTTATGTTTGCTGAACAATTTGCAATATAAAGAATAACACAGGCAATAAATTTAGTCAATAAAAACTCTTTTTGTTCAGAAGTCGGGGGTGAACAAAAGGTAGCTCACTGAATAGAAAAAAATAGTCCACGGGCATTTATTCTTATAATGTTCGCAGGTCGCGATTGAAACTGAACACTTATAAATAAATTACAAGCAAGTTAATTCTTTTAATTTTCATGACTTGTTTGGTATCCTTCAAAATTAATTAAAAATCATTACAATTGTTCGAAGTTAACGAAATTGAAAGGGCAGTTTTACGAACTATTCCAGTTTATACCGATTTATTTTCTATTTTTTCCTTGATTTTTTTGAAAATTGGAAGTTATCTTCTTTATGATTTGTTCGGTAAGCTATACCAGTTCATTGAACGAATATGAAGTTCTAAATTGATATTACGTTCCATACTCAATGTATTGTATTACAAACACCCACTGTTTTTTGTGCTTTGTTTGTTGAAGAGGTCGCAAATACTTTTTTTAACTCATGAGCAAAAAATCCTTCTAGTTTTTGCTGGGTACACTCCCTAGGATAGCTCATTTTCCTATTTGCTCTAGCTAAAGGGCACTTGTAGATGAATGCCACCATTATAAACCCTTCTGCCAACTAAAGCAAACAGTGAATCTAAAAAACTATTTACCTGCCTAGGTTCTATTAGAGACATGCTAAACCATTGACCCTCCCCTTGTTACCTTTACCATGCGTATTATTCCCAAAAGAACTTGCCATGTTGTTCCCGAGGCACCCAGGATTTGGCCCTAAAAATGAAACATAAACTCCTCTTATGCAGAGGCCCAAATATAGAGCAAAATTTAATAAAACTTTGTGAAGGAGCTTCTCCCACCTTCACAGACACAACTAAGATCTGCTCTGTCTATACTACTTGCCCTAAATTATCTTCCACTGCTAACACAAGGATTATTATGTTGGTAGTCAGTTCGACGCCCATTCCTGCTCCAGGAAACACTTGTACTATTATGCTAATAGCCAACCCTCTACTACATCCACAAAAATAGTATTTGCTTATTGTTACTAGTTATAAATATTGATAAAGATTTTGATAATTATAATTGCTTTTACACTCCCGGGGTAAAAAGAATTAAGATCTCAAGTATGGGAAAAATAATGGTTCATAAAAAGACATACTTGCAACCTTTGAAGTCTAAAAGCCACAGCTCACTCCCTGTGGTAGACTTGAACAGGAAAAGTTTACCAAACCTGACTCCCAAACCAGTAGTCTGAGAGTTGCAACAGACTGGCTACTAATTAATTATAAAAATTTGCCAGCTGCTTGCGTTGCTATAATTGACAGGTGAGAAGTGCAACTTTCAGCAAAGAGGTTTTGGTGAGGAACTGTTTACGAACCGATAATTGTTACACATTTTAAAGGACACTCACTCCCCTGCTCTAATGCGTACCGCTTTGCGGAGCTTTTGACACAGATGAAGTGGAGAAATATATCTTTGTAAGGTTAATGACAGCAGGTAAAACACAGATGGGAGATAATAGGTATACTTCGGTTATTCATTCAACAAGATCTCCCACAAAAGTAAGTGATGCAGTAGTGAGCTTTGTTGGTACATGTAGCAAACAAAAATGTGTTTCAGAAAACTGTAGAGCATCAAGCAAGAATTGTAACAAGTATTACTCAACTAGAAATGTAGTGGATTTTATAGCACTCACATGTGCACACTTGTCTTCAGACTGTTCTGGCATCACTCATATAGCAAATGGATGGCCAAAACACCAGTTTTTATCTATATCCAATTGACTGACCCTGCTTAAGTAAGCTACTGACCCTGCATCTGTCCAGTACTGACTATAAATGAGTCGTTACCGACCGTGTGAGTCATTACTGATTCTGTGGGATACACACCGGGCCACTAGGAAGTGAATCATTAATTATAGCTTGGGATCTGGAAATGGCCTTAGGGTAGTCAGAAGACCAAATCTGCAAGATACCTACCTGTATATTCAAGAAAGCTAAGGAACCAAGCCTAGAAACGCTAATTTATCAAATAAAGGAAGTAGGAAAGCCTAGGATTGGCCAGTGAGCCTATTACTCCACCCACCACTTCTGGGCACCGGTCACATTTAATCCTATATCCGTTATGTTAATCGCTAGTATTTATATATGCGTGCATATTTGATGTATTATGTTCTACTTGTGCACTATTGTTTGTTTCACTTTTTCAATTCCTGTGCTCTGCCTATAAATGCAGAGCTTCAGTCATGAACAAACAGTGCTGTACCGGATCTTATGCTTACTCATGTTATTTGGAAAAAGAATAACTGCATTTTACTCTAAAGGTCTGAATGATGCGTCTGAGCTGAGGTCTCTGTACTAGTTGTGTAGTAAAAGCACTCCTTCACTTCTGATTCGGTGTTATACCGAGCTGGGGTTGCTCTAGGAATAAAGTAGTTGGTGGTAGCTAGCCATCGGAATGCTACCGACCTTACTGTGCCAGCGAAAGAGGAGTTTGGCTGTTGACAGTGTTCAGTTAGGGGATTTAAGGCCAACAAAAATTCACTACAGAAAGACCTCAATAATCTGAAAATAACCCTGCTAGCCTCGCAGTCCACCTGTCGGCCCTGCAGTCAACTGACTGACATGACAGTCAAGCTATACCTGCATAGCAACAAGATCGTTGCCCTAACCTGAGAACCTTAAGTAGCCTTAGATGTGACAGAAGCCCATGTTTACAGATTTACCAAAACTTGGACCTCAAGCTAACCAAGTCCTAGAAATCTAGCACAAAAAGCAGATTATGCAACATGGGGTGGCATAAACTCCGCCTCCTACTTATGGACGTAGAACCTCTGTATGTGTTTACTCGTTATATTCACTTCTATTGCTCACTTCTATCCTACTTTTGTATTACTGGTTGTATAGTTAATTAGGACACTTAGTTCCCGTGTCTTCGCCCATAAAATGCAAAGCTTTCACCTTGTACTTTTCCACTCTATTGGGATTCTACTTGGGCTCTAATGACCAGTTAGCGAGATGTAGTACACCTAGCTGTTTTACATGAGTATTGTAATAGATTCCGGTCTGTTACCACGGACATCCACTATTCTCAAGTATTCTACCTCTCTCCAGAGGGGACACTGTACTGTGCGACAGTGACAACTGTGCAGGGTAACCGAATTACCCGGTAAGGCAAGAGCCCATGGCTCAGACAAACAATACAGCGTAGTGTAAGTGGCTATATTCTCAAAGACAAGGTGCTAGAGGGTGTTTATTCCTCTAGGTTGGCAATATGAGAAAAAATGCATAGAGTAAGACAAAGTGCTCTCCTTTTATAGGAGAGCTAACAGGTACACAACATATAACAGCTAGAGCACAGGAAGCAAACTAGCCAATACAATCAGTTATATAAATAAGTAACCAATCAACAATGCAATAAAGTTAAATAGGGGAGGTGCCAAGTGGCTAAGGGTGGAGTCCTGTCTCCTATTGTCCAATCAGTGGTCCTGCACGGCTCCCAGGCTGTAGATAGAGTATGGTCCATGAAGTCGGTAATCCAGGGAAGGGTACCTCCTGTTCCTGACCTTGACTAAGTTCCTACATACTTTTGGAGATCCTCTTCTATGTCGGCCATCTTGTGCCGGCCCGGTACAGCTATACCGGGTTGGTAGGGGGTCAATACCGGCCCTGCAGGGGTCACTACCGGCCCTGTACACTATGTCATTGGCACAGTAAGACTTTCCACCCAAACAGATGTTGACCGAACGCTGTGGGTGGAAGTCTAGCGTATTGTCTCGCTAGGGTGAAGAGTAAACGACCTGTTTAATACTAGTGTCCACCAAAATCTACCACAGTATTGTAAAATGAAAAATGGGTAATACTCTGAAACACTGAGTTTTGAGCCTGAGCGGTGAGCTAACCATAGTTGTGGGATTGAGCAAGAATCCTCCATAGCATTATTGTTTGGATAACCTCTGGGGGAGCAGTTGATTTTAGCAGGAAGGCCATGTCCTCGACCTTACTGCTCACATGGTCAATACCAACTAGATGCTTGGCTAGTGACAGTACACTCCAGTGTTTTCAGATGGGTCCCTTGATTGTACAATACAATAATTAACTAGTGAAACTCTATTGTTGCCATTATTCAAAGTAACTTTAAGACTACCATATCAAACAACAAGAAGCTGCAAATGATGAAGGCGAAGCTTACTTACCTAATTCGCAAACCGGTGTCTCACCAACCCATTCACCATTGTCTCCACAACTTAGTATATCATCTCCACTTCTCTGCTCATACCCATCATCACATGTGTATTTCACCATAACCTCACTCACTTCTTTAGTGCTATGTGATACTTCTGGTGGTTCAGACAAACAATCATAAGTGACTAAAATATAAATGATAATACAATAATTGTATTGAATTTTTTTTCAAGCTCTAGCTTGGCTTTGGAAACAATAAAATCAACTTGAAACGTAAATAAAATTTAAAAAGAAAACTCACTGCAACTTTAAGCACACAAACAAAATGCCGTAGTGTATGCATTAATAATACATGTGCTTTTACAGTGACACATCTTGTGCGAGGTTTAATCATTGATTAAAGTTGGTAGTAAGTATAAAGTTCTTAAGGTGTGCTCGTAAATTTGATAATTGGGTCGGCATTCAAGGGCATCAATTTTTTGGAACTCTATTTTATCGAGTGAGACTTTAAGTAAAACTAGAGTATTATACAGAACATTGTTTTTTATTTCTACGGGATACCTAACTGTCCATTGCGAGTATTTCATTTCAGACTTTCAAATTCAGCATGGAAAGTTTTATTCTTTTATATTCTGATTTTTTTCCCGGTTTGTTGAGGTCAAATCTTGCATATAAAAACAGGTGACTTAATTGAGCCAAATTCCAACAGGGGGTAAGGTTTCATTTCAAAATAGTGAGCATAATCGGCAAATATAATTGGAAGTTATTATAGTTTTTTTTGCGCATTTTTTTCACATGCAACAGATTCTGCAAACTTTGAAAAAACAATTAATTGCAGATTGGCATTTGGGGGCATAAGGAGGATCGATGACTTGTGTGAGGCAACTGTTTTAGTTTCTGTTGTAATCACTTTTAGGATTGCCTTTACATTTTTTGAACTTTTCCGGATATGGCGGCTTATTTTTCTTTTCTATGGCTAATCCAATTTTGTCACCACACAAGTTCCTTTGGATAGCTTCTGAACATCATAACTTACTAAACTTTAAAATTGGTGGGTGAATGGTAGTGGAGTGTGGTTTCTTATGGTGATTGAGGAAGATTGAGGAAGATGTATTGCAGTAAGAGAAATGGTAGACAAACTTAGTTGCAAACAGTAAATTAATTGTTTCTTGTCCGAATTGCTGAAAATACGAAAATGGAGAGAAAAGCTGGAATTATAAGAAAAAAGACTGAAGTATTGGGCAGGAACTTGTGGTGGCCTCTCACAGAACACACCATAGGTAATGCCACCTGCACTTTCTACCCTGATCGTTTCGACGCTGAGGCTACAGTCTACCATCTCTTGCCAGCAATGCGCAGTGGACAGGTCTGATAAGCAGCAGTTCCTTAGCATGACTGGCTTAGGCTGACTGCTGATCGTCTTTGTCTGTTGCTGGACACGCTGGAAGAGGTGGCCTCCACCGCCTATTCCACTACCGTTGAGTATACCCCGCAAAAATGGCTCTATAATGTTTATTTAACTGACTGAATGGCTGACTCCATTCTGTTGTCTGCTTATCTGATACCAAGAATGAGTGAGGTTGGGAGGTATATGAATGGTGTATTTGTTGAAAGAACTTAATCTTCTACTGAATACAGTCAAAACAACTCTGGCTACTAAAGATACTGCACCAGTATTTATACTGTCAAGGAATAGGTTACGCCCAGTGTGAAAACATCAGACAAAATATATTCAGTCATGCATGATAGTAATAACAGATATATGATTGCAAACACTATATAGTAGGTTGACTGTAAGGGAATTGTCTCCACATAGCATCTGTTACAAATTGTTCATAGTTGCGTTCCTCTACAGTATTTTTGCTCAGCCGACATACCTCTAACAAAAAATTAGACTGTTTCGCAGGCATATTTTTTAGGAGTGCAGTATATAAATGTTGTTTTACCCCAGAAAAAAACCGTTAGTAGATTTTTGCAATTTCATTAGTTGTCAACTAGTCAGATGTATCCATGCAAACAATCCATCTGCCGACTTAGCAACACAGTTATTCTCTACAGTCTTGGCTACCAAGTTCACCTGTTGCTCGAGAGGACACTTTGAAGGAGCCACACAGTCTCCTCAACTGTGTGCGCTCTCACCTCAGAAGTATAACTGGGTAATTTCAAGTTTATACATAAAGTTGTTTTATACACTCTGATATAAAAGCAAACTGCTGATAATTCCTAAGTAGTGCAATTAGCAATGTCTAGTAGCAAATGGTAATATAGTCATGCAAAGCTCGTCTTTTTTATGGGTCGAGTCACAGGAAAGTATTGGTCCACTTAACAAGTAAGCAATCGAGTACTATGCAAATATTGTACTGGATTCTGGTGGTAAGGCAACCAATACCTTCCACTGAACTAGTACTGTCCACAGCACACAGCTTGTGGCACAGGTTAGCAACACATTTCTCATAGAGTCAAAGCTGAGTCAGGAAGACACCAAAGCAAAATGGAGAATTTTCTCACAATGTCACAACAGGGTGAGCCAAAGGCTCAGACAAAATACTCAGAATTCAAGTTTAGGAATATTTATGCTCCAGGGAAACAATCATCTAGAACTGTATGCAACAGTAGATAAGAGTGAATGAGAACGCTGAACCCTAAGAGAAACTAGCTTTCGATAGGCTGGCTTACACGAAGCTATTGGCATATACGTAAGTGATGTGACCAATAACTTACAAATGAAGATAGCCAAACCAGTACAACACACAAGACAGCATATCATTAAATGCCAGCATCTACAAAGGAGAAGTTTATTGTCCGTCTCTTAGCTTTCGGGAAACATCAAATTCATGGTAGATTGTTTCTGGAGGTAGTAAGTTCCTGGACACATCATTCTATAGTGACCTGGGTCATACAACACCCTCTAGCTGGGGTGGCTATCTTTTCCATGAACAAGTATGATACTGAGGGTCAGTAAGTAATATTGCTGGGTTGGTACAGTTTCTGTGAGATTGGATGACATGGCTGCAGAGTGGGTAGAGACTGCTAATGGCTGCTGGAGATTACTGAAAGCCCAGTAGGGCATGCCGCACGATTGGTAGGAAATAAAAACTCTGTAGCTGTTGATGGACACTATGTGAGCACTTGAGAGAAATTTGTAGCTAAGAACATGAGTGAGAGGCTCCTATAAACGGCCTATTTTATCAAATTCACTGTGAAAGACTAAACAGCACAGTGAAAATCCTGATAGCATATCACCTATAAATCGTCATGTGGTTAAGTCATCAAACAACCACAATAGCCATCAGCGCCAGCGCAGCAATCTGTGTTTCATTAGCTTCGATTTGGTTATCACAGAAGTTTTGTATGGGTTTTAACCAAAACACTTACCAATATGATGACAATAAATTAATAAGACAGAAGTAATAATTGATATTATTATAAGGCAGGTGATAATTCAAGGTGAGAAAAAAATTGTTGTCAATAATGCAAGAAAATAAGCTGAAGTGAATTAAATATTAATAATATTCATCAAATAATTAGGGTGTTTTCGGCGGCGTCGCATTTGATTTATTTCTATTATGTCTTATATAAATAAAAATGTAAACGAAATAAAAAGAAATATAAATAAAAATGCATGAATAAACGCTACATAAATAATTACTTGGGCATGAAGCGACCTTATTATTTACCTGAAGAATACAGCACATGATAAGCTGCACAATAAAAAAATAATGTCATGTCGCTTATGGCCGAACGCCACACATATCAATTTACAGAGAAAATAAAATAATTAACCATGCTTGATGATTTCAACAACAAAAAATCAAAAGCGCCGGAGTGAGATACAGCCGGCTGAAGATGTAACTTCATATGACTGAAGCACTGTGTGCCTGCCGCGAATGTGCCTGCGCTAAAACATTTTTCGTTGACTCTCAGCCGAACGGTGTCAAATGCAATGAGAATCATTTCTGTATGCGACAAATTGCCGCATTTGTTTAGGCTATTAAAATAATAGAAAATATTCACTATAGAATAAATTCGGCACACCTTGCCGAACGCCGTTGCATATTATGTTGAATGCGACCTCTCCGCCGAACGCCCTCGCATTTATTAAATAATCCGACGCGTTCGCCGAACAATCTCGCATTTCTATTAGAAATGCGACAGCACCCCAAATGCCGTCGCTTTAACAATTCATTTATTACCAAATGCGACGCCGCCGAAAGCACCCTTAATAATATTAATAATAATTATTTTCTTTATACATCAACCTATAACTGATTATTAAATTGTGTGTTTCATTTTGATCTAATGGCAAAAATCTTAAGGACATGTGGTAACTTTTTTATCATCCAATGCATGCATCCAGCTAGCCTAAGTTTTAGGCCAACATTTGAGGCATATGTGTATTTTGCTTGGAACACAGTCAAATACATATGTATACGACTGTGGCTTGGAATATGTTGTGCATTTTTTATTGGGAGTTGCATGCCCAATTGTTTTCTTGGCAACTTTTAAATGGATTTCATTGGATGATTGGTTTGGTGGGCCGGATTTTTTGTTCTGGTTTGTTGGCCTAAGTTAAAGGGACAGTTTTGGCGACCAAATTGTTGCCGGTGCAAAGATTGTAGTATACATTAATTACCCTCTTTGGCGCTCTTTGATCAGCTATGTTTTACTTTGAAATTTTTATTAGACCTCCGTTTATTTTCGGCTTTTCCTATTATTGATATTTATTATTATTGTTATTATTATTAATATCAATTATTAATTATTTTGAAGCTAGCACCAACAAAGACAGGTTTGAAAAATTCCCATACAATATAAAGCACAGAATCTTTTTTGCTTTGTGATTCTTCATATCCATTACGAACAATAACTCCCGAAATCATAATTTTTATGGTGTGAATAACAATAATTTATTAAATAATATTATACAACTAATAAGAAATTATGTAATTTTTTAAGCCTGTCTTTGTTGGAGCTAGCTTCAAAATAATTAATAACTGATAATAATAATAAACATCAATAATAAGAAAAGTCAAAAATAAAGTGAGGTCTAATAAAAATTTCAAAGCAAAACATAGCTGATCAATTTATGGGCCAAAGAGGGTAATTAATGTATACTAGAATCTTTGCACCGGCATCCATTTGGTCGCCAAATGTGCCCCTTTAACTTAGGCCAACAAACCAGCACAAATAACCCCACCCACTAAACCAATCATCCAATGAAATCCATTTAAAAGTTGCCAAGATAATAATGGGGCATGCAACTCCCAATAAAAAACGCACAGCATATCCCAAGCAAAATACACATATCCCTCAAATAATGGCCCAAAGCTTAGGCTAGCATTCAGCAACTTACAAGTTGGTTGTTATTATCAAGCCAAAGCATAAATGCTGTGAGTGAATTGTCATTGAAATGAAAAATATTTAAAGTGATTGAAATATTTGGATGGCTAAAGCCTAATAAAACAGCTTTTACAGCTAGATAGCTCCATGAGTGTCTTCTGATAATCAGGTTGGATGTTATAGGCCTCATCTCTCAAGTATTCCTGCTATAAATGGCAATGAAAGTAGAGGTTTTCGATGCTGTTGCAGCTATGTAATCAATTACCCTTCATATAATCATGCTAGTGTCAGTCAAAGGTCAACTGATCGCGTACCTCACAGCAATGGCTGAGCCAATGCAAAGGTTATTTGTGGCTCGATGCAAAATGGATGTTTTTTTTTCCTATTTTTTTGCACAGGTAGCTTAGGGTTACACTAAATCTATATGTTGCAATTGATTTTTTTGACATCTAAATTACACTTCCCTGTTAAGATTTTATCCACTTAATTTTTAGTAAAATAGGAACATCAAGGTTGCAATATCTGTAGTGTTGGTCACATGACATGCATGACACCAAAATCTACCACAATATAAGTGAACAGACATACAATTTATAACTATCATATAATCATAGAACAAGTGCGCATTAAATACATCTGGTGAGAAGTATGGGGTGGAGAAAACAAGTCAGTAATTGATTCAAACGGGCTTCAGGGATCTCTTTGTCTGCTGCAAGTTTCTAGATTTTTTGTAAACTTTTGTTTAAAAAACATATACATTTTAAGATAGTAATTGAGCTTACTGAGATCTTACATCTCCTTAGCTACCTTTTAGTGCTTTGGTCTGCCGGCCTGGTATAGACATGCAGAGCAAGTAGAGAGTGTCTCAGGGCCAATATGGTGCGCTCGAAACCACTTATAGAGCACCGCACGGCTGGCATGAACTTGTAATGGATTTTGGTTTTGTTACCATGAAATTCCACTATCTCGCACATTTCTACCTCTCTCCTGACAGCTGCTGCAGGATCAGTTGGCAAGCACAGAGCCCACAGTTCAGACAAACTACACAAGTGCTGTTTGAATAGTGGTTTTATTCATCAACACCAAATTCCTAGGGTGGCTATCCACTAGGGTGATTGGCAAGACATGAATGAATGAACGCAAAGAGTATGTACAATTCCATCCCTTTTATAAGTAGGCTGGCAGGAAGTTATTAGCATATCATTATATAAAAGTAAAGGCATAAGAACTAAATGGACCAATTGGAATAAACATATAGATAGCAAGCAAATCATACAAGGAATAAGGATTAAAAGTAAATGGCGCCAAGTGGCTAAAGGGCGCGGTCCTATCTCCATATCTCCTATCTCAATAAGCATGTGTCCTAGGTTTACACAGTAATGCCAGTGCAAAAATGCTTTGATTTATCAACAGTTTTGTGATAGCATCGAATACTTCCACAAATGGGACTCTCTTCCTAGTTGTCGGCTAGTCCAATCAACCCATAGAACTTAAGGATATGCCTAACCCTAGTACACCCAATAGTTTTATACAGTGTCATTCCACCATTTTTGTTTTAGAGATATAACTACCAATGTTACTCTCTCTCTCAACGTTCGATTCTGGACACACTCATGCAGCAATGGTCGATGAAATCTGCTGCTCTATCACAATCAAAGACTGTTTTAAAAAATTGATAAAATGAAAACTGTGTTAGATCTTTGAAAATAAGGAACAAAATTAAATCGAGATTTTGCAAAGACTCCAGTATCTTACACAAATCTATATTTTTACCTTTAAAAAGATAATAAACAGTTTATTCAGTGTTTTTTTAATACTTCTTACTGTAAATGCCCATTAACACAACATTTATTTTAGTTGATTAATACTTTCATGCCTTACTACACCAATCGTCAACTCAGGTGAAAGACAAAAACACACAAAATCAGGCAGTTAATCCCAATATTCTACCAGCATCTCAGCAAAAAAACTTGTTCGGATGCATTGTCTCAGCTATATATGATTTTTTTTATTCAGTTTGATAACACAGTGTGAGTTATTTCATAGTATTTAAAAGGACTGATAGAAAATAAAAGAGCTAACAAAACTTTTTATAAATTTATGTGCTCAATATTGGCTCACCTGATATCTCATATAGTTGTCCCCTGGTTGCAGCATAAATACTCCCATTTATAGCAGCCAAGCCATAAATTGAAAACAGTTGGCACTCATCAATAGCACCTAGTTGAATTGTAAGGTCTAGGTAAACATCCTTGCAAATTGAAGATGTTTTCCGTGAAAAAAAATCAAACACTCTCAGTCTACTAGCGCCATATGATCCTATTATTATGTAGACACTGTTACCCAGGCTAGCAAGTTGATAAGGATCATGACCAATTGTTGCGTTTGCAAAAGTTCCATCATCATACCCCTCTGAAGCTTTTTGATAAACTTTTGTATCACTTAACTCTCTCTCTAGTCCAGATACCCTACTTATGAAGTTCTTTGTTAGCACCAGCAATGAATCTTGAACTTCCGTATCATAAATCATTCCTCTTATAAGTTGGTCGCCATAAAATAATGTCTCCACCGTGTTTTCTACCACGTCGATTGCTCGAATGTCAGACGCATCGGCAATATACAACATGTTTGCCATGTTGCCTTGACCACGAACAATGGCTTTTAAACTTGTAAATAGAGATGTTTGTAAACTACCATCTCTATTTCCACGGTTTTCGCATTCACCAGAGTATAAGGAAACAGCACGACTTGTGCGAACTATTTTTCTCAGGCATGACCCATCGCTTACTATAATATGAGTTGTGTTCAATTGAATGAAAGTAGTAATGTCAGCAAAAGTAGCGTTGTCTCCGATTCCATCAACACTATCAACCTCAGTCCATAGGCCGGCAATTGCAGTCGAGGTAGTTTTACTTGCGCTACGAATATAGCTCAGGCCAGCATAGATAATATTGCCTGGTATATATTGATCCGCGGCAAGACTTCTGATTACTTGATATCCGTATTTGGTTGAGTAGGTTTTGACCTCACCGAAGTTTATTCTGCAACACCAGGAAGTGACATGGTCTGTGAATTGCATGAGAATTACATAATTTCAGAAATTTTAAATAATGTGTAACACTATACTGGTTAACTAAATGGATCATTTTTTTTAAAATAGTACTGAAAAGCTACGTATATCATTCAGGAAATCAAAATAAATGCAATGATTTTTGGTCTACAGTAAATATAAGCGTTGCATCATAATGTGGTGGATTTTGGGGGCTTAAACCCACTAACTACAGTCGGTAGCAATTAAACAGGTTAATAGTTATTTCCCTTCACCTAAAAAAACTTGCTCTCTACTGATTAGATAGCTTGTGTATTATAAAATTCTTGTTGATATTGCCTATGCTTGTGAAACTTTTTATGTGGTCCTAATCACTGATATCATGCTGTGTGCAGCCAATCATATAGTTTTATTTTAAACTGCATCATTTGCATATATACTTGATAAATTTGTTGACGTTTGCTCAGAGAGAACAGAACTGTTTGTGCGCACTCACAACGTAGCTAAGTAACCAATTTACTGTGTTGTGTTGTTGCTATTCACTGTGTCCTAGCAGCATACAGGCAAATACAAGTATACCTTTATAAGTTTACTACTTATTAGTCTGGCGATCACGTCACCAGTTATTCTAACGAGTTGTTCACATCTCAGTGCTACCTGGTAGCACATCGGTAGTGTGTCTTCTAATAGAACCTAGGTCGGTATAGCTGGACACTGCTCGGTACAGATCGATACAGCTCGGTACAGCTCTGTATAGCTCATTGCTGCTTGAATTTTGTATTGCAGTGCTGTATAGTGGTATTGGACAGGAAATAGTCTTGTTGAATTGTCTCTGGTACACTCTCTAGTAGTTGTTCAAGAATGGTTGGGCGCAAATCCTTTACAAATGCAAACTCCTACCTTTTTGGCTGACATGTGCTCTGGCCACCTTCCAATGTCTCATGGAGGAGGTCCTCCATGGGTTACACTGAAAGACGCTCCTCCTATACCTGGACAACATCATTGTAGTCTCCCCAAACTTCTCCACCATCTCGAAAGGCTGTCTGAAGCTTTTGACGAACTCAAGAAGGCAGGACTGAAACTAAAGCCAAATAAATGTTCCCTCAAGCAGGTACAAGTGCAGTACCTAGGACACGTGGTCAGTAAAGACGGAGTAACCACTGACTCGGAGAAAGTAGCTGCTGTGGAGTGATGGGATCACCCTTCGGGCTTAAAGGACCTCCAAGCATTCCTTGGTACAGTTGGTTACTACCGACAATATTCGCCAAAATTCCCCACTACAGCTAAACCCCTCACCAGGCTAACTGGAAAGAACATAGCATGTGAATCGGGCCCCAAACAGGAAAATCTTTTGCTTGGTTAAAAAACTGTTTGGTCACCTACCCTTTGCTCGATTAGCCGACCCCTCAGGGCTCGTATATACTGGGTGCGAATGCCAGCAATGACCGACTAGGTGCCGTCTTGATTCAAACCCAAAATAGCTAGGAGAAATTCATATTTTATTATTATAAGACCCTGAACCCGGCTGAACTCAACTACTGCGTCACCAGGAAAGAACTCCTGGCAGTCGTAACAGCAATACGCCATTTCCGGCCGTACCAATATGTACAAAGGTTCAAGCTACAAACGGACCATGTCTCTTGCTATGGCTTTGCCGCAGGAAGGGGCCTACAAGCCAGGAGGCCAGATGGCTGATGATTCTATCTGAATTCCAGTGATCATAAAACACAGAAAAGGCACCCATCATGGCAATGCAGATGGGCTGAGTCGACAATGCCCCACAGACTGGCGACAGTGCCAGCACACTCAAAAACGGCATGGTGGTTCCACAAAAACAGAAGTAATCAAAGAGTTGTGTAAAGGATTTGCCCTTTTGTAACCACAGTACCTTCACCGCACCACTGTTGAGAACAGCTGTCCTAGACTATTGAGCACTAGGGCTGTGTCGGTAGCATAGCCTATCTAGTGTCAACGCCCAATCCGTTATACAGTTTCTACTAACCGGTAATATAACTCCACTGTATATGGTATTTAATTAATCTCACTGGCTCAATACGGAGACTTCCTGTTTCCTAATACGGGGATCTGTTACACAACACACACAGAACCGGTTTCACTTACTTCTCAAGTTTGCTTAGCAACCACGTGTATAGTTTTTACCAATCGTGTTAGGCAGACTTATGACAATTCCAAAGAGCGTAACGTAATCTCTAAGAGTGTAATTATCGACAAAATTGTTCTGCTTAGCAAGTTTTACAACACAAGGAGAGTTGTAGTTATCAACTATAATATATTCAGTGTAACGATACAAAACTTACAACAAGAGGTGTTTCGAAGTGTAAATAGTCGACAATATTAGAACCCACTAATACTTCCAGTCAAGACTATGAGGATGCACAGCGTTACCCTAACACTTTCAGTGATCTACTCAACACAACTACTCCAAGAACTCTGACTACTGGGTGATCTGCCCTAATACTTATAAAAATAATATGCAAATGAAGCAGTTGATAACTGCAATATGTGATTGGTTAAAAATAACATAATATGATTGGCAGACAAAACTAGGGCACTACATTCAAGCACTATTGCGACAAGCATAGACTTATATAATATAAACAGGCGCATTACGACCTACGCACAAAACGACAACAATAATAATAATTTAATAAGAACAAGATGGCTACCGGAACGATCCTAGTACGAGTTCTTTACTTGACCTTGGCTATCACGTCTCTATGATCTGTAAGAACGCAGGCTCTTCGGGTTGCTAGGCATCCAAGCTAACATCTGCTTCAGTAAGATAAGGTAACTCCTGGCGCATCTGGCCGCACACGCAATTCCATCACAGTTGAACCCAGTTGACCAAGTGATCCAACCTGACTTTTCACTTTAACTAAACAAAGAGGCACTCAGCCACAGCCTACCAGACAAAGAATGTAAGCTGGGCGGCCATGGCAAAGCTTGGTTGCTGACTTCGTTGGCCCGCTGTCTGAGACTGAAAGAGAAGTAACTGGATCCCCTTGTTACAGACCACTTTACATGCTGGCAAGACGCTCTAGCCCTTCCAGACGCCACTGCTGCAGTGGTGGCCACCGCTTTAAACAAAAGGGCCTTTGCCTATTTTAAGATTCCCAAACAGGTTCGCACAGACCAAGGAGCTCAGTTTAAAAGAAGTTTAATGCAAGAAATATGCTCATTGTGAAACATTGAGAAAACCTGGACAACTCCTCATCACCCACAAGTCAATTGGGTGGAAGAAAGGACCAACTGGATCTTAGGGGACTCTTGGAGATCCCTGCTGTTGCAACGAAAGCCAAGTGACTAGGACCTGCTCCAACTGCAATTGATGTGAGAATTCCGGGCTACACCCCATGCAGTGACAGACCAGACCGCCAACTTCTTATTGTTGGGTCGGAAACTGCTCCTGCTCGACCAGATCTTGCACCATCCGCCCCTCTCACACAGCCTTCCTGTACACGCCTATGCACAGGCACTCAAGAAACTGCTCAAGGAGGTACATCAAGCTCTATGAAAGAAACAGGCCCAAATCTGAATCGAAGCCTGTAAGGAACCAACCCTGAATGCCCCAAGTGACTTAATATGGCTACAAAACATAGGGAGGCCGAAGGAAGAAAGTAATAAACCCCAAGCCAAATTTATGGGCTGGTACAAAGTTGAGGAATCTTATGATAACCACAAATACCTGATCGTAAGAGATGGGCAACATTCAGTGCAAAATGGTTTATGCAGCAAACCATACTACCTCTGCACTGAACTCAGAGGGCAGGCCCCTGATGCCTTAAAACCAAACCGTCAACTCAACATGATAGGCGCTACGAGAACGAGAAAAGAACAGAATGAGAGCTTCGTCTCCCACATATCCCCCATGGATAAACCACCAGTCACCCTGGCACCCGGGATTCCACCTGCACCGAGGGCCTATAGACTGACACTATCACCAGTCTGTGACATACTCCCCCAGGTTGCCAGAGGCATTAAAAGTACACCACACCGGTGATGCTCCTCCAGTTTGAGGCTTGATTGAAAATGCTCTAGGGAGACCTATGTGCAATGCGAGGCCCCTCACTTGTTACGGAGAGGTTTACTGCAACCAGATAGTCAGGGAGGACCCTACCAATGAAAAATAATTCCCTGTCCTTCCTCCATCAGATGAGGTGAAACGATGGTCACTTACTGACCTGCATCATAGAATGACCCCCATGGTCATGCCGGGATGGATTACATTAGTAGTATATCTAATTGACCCCCATAACATATGGACCCCGCTATCAAAATAATTACCTTCCTCTATAAATGATCGATTTGGCAACAAAAGCCGTTTTGAGGGCAATCTTATTTTTACCCCTAATCACAGTATGACCCCCCCCCCCACAATAATATTTGTCATATAACTCATTGTTGTAGGCTGCAACAAATCATCACAGTTATCTTGTTTTGAAAAGAAATATTCTCCGTCTGTGGAATCAGTCAGCGGTGTCAGTATGACTCATGATATTTTGAGGCTACCATTACATAAGGACTTATAGTTTGCCGCATAACATAAATTACAGTATTCAGCATTCTTTGAGAAACTGACATGTTATTCTTTGAACAACCTGTATTCTGTGAATTTATGTTGTCTTGTACCAATCGCCAGAGAGGTTATTTGAACTCGGAGTAGACAAAGCAAAATTTGGATTCACGGTTAAAAACATTGTAACATGAGAATTTTACTGTCAATGATATTGTTTGTCAGACCATGTTTAGACGCACACATGTATCATCACACCACAAGTCAACAGAGGTTTCTCTATCTTTTATAATCAACAATTTTTTTATGAGCTTATAATTATGGCGAATACTATTCCCTTGCACTTTTTTAGCACGGGGCTTTCCTGATTGTGACTGTAACACTTTATTTCATACCGTACACCGTTAATGATTGGTTAAAAGTTATTGAAACCATCATATAAATTCTAACAGAACTCATATTTTATAACAAAATAATCGTACATTATAATTCTATTACAGAACACCAAATTATGTAATTACAGAAAGTTAGAACCATGTTACCCATACATATGGCCTGAAAGTCTACTAATTCCCAAGAAGAGGCTGTCAGCTAACCAAGACCTGGCTCAAAATGCTGACCAGTGTTAGCAATATACTGACAGCATTTCAAGTTCAGCAACTTGAAGATCTCGTTCGTGTACTGTTTCATGGGGGAGAGATTTAGCCATCTCATTTTTCCACAATGTGTTGCATGTACATATATGTCCGTGTTTAGCATAGTAGAAGTGGCACTATCTCAACTTCTGTGGCCCACACACGACTTGTCTCCACGTGACAATCTGCCATATAGCTAGCTCCACTGCTGAGGTTAATAACGTTGGCACTCAGTTTCATGAACTCCCCTAATCTCTGGCGAATGATTCCATGATGCTCCTCAGAGCCAAAGATCAAATAGCTTATGGCTCTGTACCAACAGTTTTCATCTCCATTTACACTTTGAGTCTTCGTTGGTGCATCGTTAGCCGCAAATTCTTTGTTACTCAGAAATACTACAGGTTTAACGCAACAATCTTTTATATCTTTGGCACGGAATATCGACATATAATCTCAATTAGAAATAAGTTAACATGCACTGCCTCCTCAGTAGGAACGGCCTTAGCTTCTGCAAATTTGGTGAGATAATCTGTGAGAACCACAATGTACTTGTTTCCTCTTTTTCCTCTGTTCGTGTCACTGGTTAGAAGTGCTTTTTTGCTTACTCACGCATCAAGCCATACAAGACAGCTGTACCTCCTTCTACGGGTAAACTGCAGACCGTCATTGAAAACATTAAGAAAGCAAAGCTTAGTACAGTTGAAGAAGAACTGACAATAACTAAAGAATCTCCATCCAACAACGTGGCCTTTGTTCCGCCAACTCTTGTTTGGCAAAAAAAGTTGCAAACGTTGTTGCAAAAGATATAAAATGTTGTAGCGTTAAACCTGTAGTATTTCTGAGTAACAAAGAATTTGCGGCTAACGATGCACCAACGAAGACTCAAAGTGTAAATGGAGATGAAAACTGTTGGTACAGAGCCATAAGCTATTTGATCTTTGGCTCTGAGGAGCATCATGGAATCATTCGCGAGAGATTAGGGGAGTTCATGAGACTGAGTGCCAATGCTATTAACCTCAGCAGTGGAGCTAGCTATATGGCAGATTGTCACGTGGAGACAAGTCATGTGTGGGCCACAGAAGTAGCGATAAGTGCCACTTCTACTATGCTAAACACGGACACATATGTACATGCAACACATTGTGGAAAAATGAGATGGCTAAAGCTCTCCCCCATGAATCAGTACACGAACGAGATCTTCAAGTTGCTGAACTTGAAATGCTGTCAGTATATTGCTAACATTGGTCAGCATTTTGAGCCAGTTCTTGGTTAGCTGACAGCTTCTTTTTGGGAATTAGCAGACTTTCAGGCCATATGTATGGGGTACATGGTTCTAACTTTCTGTAATTACATAATTTGGTGTTCTGTAATAGAATTATAATGTCCGATTATTTTGTTTTAAAATATGAGTTCTGTTAGAATTCATATGATGGTTTCAATAACTTTTAGCAAAGCATTAACGGTGTACGGTATGAAATAAAGTGTTACATTCACAATCAGGAAAGCCCCGTGCTAAAAAAGTGCAAGGGAATAGTATTCGCCATAATTATAAGCTCATAAAAAATTTGTTGATTATAAAAGATGGAGAAACTTCTGTTGACTTGTGATGTGATGATACATGTGTGCGTCTAAACATGGTCTGACAAACAATATTATTGACGGTCAAATTCTCACATTACAATGTTTTTAATACTAAGTCCAAGTTTTGATTTGTCTACTCCGAGTTCAAATAACCTCTCTGGCGATTGGTACAAGACAACATAAATTCACAGAATACAGGTTGTTCAAAGAATAACATGTCAGTTTCTCAAAGAAGGCCGAATGCTGTAATTTATGTTATGCGGCAAACTATAAGTCCTTATGTAATGGTAGTCTCAAAATATCATGAGTCATACTGACACCGCTGACTGATTCCACAGACGGAGAATATTTTGGTTTAGAACAAGATAACTATGATGATTTGTTGCGTCCTACAACAACGGCTTATATGACAAATATTATCGGGGAGGGGCTCATTCTGTGATAAGGGGGTCAAAATAAGATGACCCTCAAGATGGCTTTTGTGGCCAAATCGATCATTTATAGAGGGGGGTCATTATTTTGATAGCGAGGTCCATATGTTATGGGGGTCAATTTGAGATACTATTAATGTAATCCATCCCGAAATGACCCCGGGGGTCATTCTATGATGCGGGTCATTCCGGGATACTACACCGGCAAACAGCAGTTTATGAGGTGCCAACGCCTAGGGACAAGTAGTAGGACGTAAAAATCCACTACAATATGACAAGGGCCAGGGTAACACAGGCAAAGCTGCATTCAATTGAGCTGAGTTAAAATGTTGTCTGGCTGCTTAAAGATTAAAATTCGCATCTTTTATGCGCGCCTAAAAAGTGTGAATTTGAAAGCAAGATCTATAGAGAAAAAGCAAAAATTTGCTTGTATGTCTAAGGTTATGTAAGCCAAGCAACTGCCAATGTGCTATATTTATGAGCTGATGAATAACTCACTAGTTTTGAAGTTGTTTCATTGTGAAGAACAAAAGACACATAAAAGTAAATCATACAAATACTTTTTTGAAACTTTTCCTAAACAGTAACAGCAGTGCAAAGGAGATGGCAAGGGTGGTACAGCTGAAGACTTAAACTAGTAAAGTTCGAACTTGATGAATAAGACATGGCAGGCAGGTTCGCAAGTAATAGCAGGAAATGAAACAGGAATGCTCAATGAAAGCAAGTTTTTAGAGACTTTCTCGGGATTACCTAAAATTTTCAAGACTTACAGATTTCATTCTAAGACTCGATAGTTATATTTTTTGTTAAAAGAAAGTTTTAGCTTTTTTTTTTAATTTAGAAACAAATGAAAAACTTCACGATTTTTTAAAAGTGCTTACAGTTTTCAGGGCCTGTGGCTGGCATTTACCACCGGCCTTTTCATTGACTGAGTAAAGGCTTTCATTAACCGTGACTGGTGCATACATTTTAATACCAGATAACATGTGAGAATGAGTAGTGGTGTCCTGTAATACTATAATCTACATATACACCATAGAATAAATATCACGTTGTATAAAACTTGAATGTTGTACACTACACATCTATGCTCAAGTTTATTTCTGGGTAAGAACTAAAGTCTGACATACCCAGCGTGAGGTATCTCTTTGCGATATATCACAACTCCTGACAGATTTGATGGTAAACTCACAATCGTCAGCCATATCTGCTAACAAACAAATTTGATTTAGCTCCCTCAACATAGTACTTCAGTCAGGACCAGGTAAATGTTTAATGTGTCCATATGAGAGAGTTAACAGCTTCATCTAGTAAATGGGTGTGGAAATGTCATCATTCAGTCCTGAAGCTTTCTGGGGAATCTTGAAGAAATCCTGAAAGTTTAAGTTTTAGATTTTGTGTTTTAACTTACTCATCTTCATTTTAAAATTTTAAAGCAATTAAAGTTTTATGTTTGTCCAAATATTGATTAACAGTTTTTGTTGTTATTAGACAATTAAAGAATGGCTCCGTCCATTTCTATATTTATCTGATATGTCATTGATATGACCTTGAGAGGTGCTTCAAATACCAACTTTGTCAAAATTCAATTTATATATATGTTTTCCTAACAACATTAATAACAACCATGTTGTGAGTGTTGTTTCCCCTTCGAAATCTTTTGGGAAAACCTATGACGTACGCAAGTGTTTTAGCGAATTTAGGGGAACGCTAGACTTTTGTTTGGATCACCAAAATCGCTGAAGTATAACAGCAACGATATATCATTGATAATTAACAGTACAAGTGACCTGGCTCATTGATTGATATAACTAGTAGCGGCACATTGTGGCTAGTAGTAAAAACAAAAGTTTAGCTGGTCGCTAGAACACTTGAGTACGTCATATATTTTCCCAAAAGATTTCGCAGGGGAGACAACACTCACAACATGCTTGTTATTAATGTGGTTAAAAAAAACACAAATAAATTGAATTTTGAAAAAGTTAGTATTTGAAGCACCTCATAAGGACATATTGTGGTGGAATTTTGTGACCACTACCATTGCGCAAGGTCCCCCTGACAACTGCTGGGTGTCAGGCAAGCCTAAATAGAGCCTGGCACAGCCAGAACATAAGCAAGTCAGCCGGTAGAAACTCTACCGGCCCTGCGGCATTTACCGCCGGCCCTGCAGTATTCACTGCCGGCCCTGCAGAAGTACCACCGGCCCTGCAGCACACCCTGCCAGCCCTGCAGCATGCACTACCGGCCCTGCAGTGCCACTACCAAACCTATACCGGGTCGGTGTGGAAATAACTACTATAGCCTGAGAACCTAAATTGATACCAAAGATGCAGGAGCCCGACTTTGCAACATAGCTGTCCTCAAACAAGACCAAAGCCAAGGACCACAAGCCATAAGGACCAGGAACTAGAGCTACTCATTGCACCATCATGAATCAGCAATATTGATTGATAAGCTCCGCCCCCTACTTCTGGGCGCCTTGCATATTTAACCCTATATTAACCAATGATTGTATCACATATTTATATCTTATGTTCTGATTAGTGTAAACACTTCCTGCCATTGCTGATTTGTTGCCCCTTGTTTGGGCATATGTTTTAATCCTGTTCTGCCTATAAAAGGCAGAACACTTCACTTGATTCTTTGTATTGTATTGGGATTCTGCTTGTGATTGAGCCAAGTAGCATAATACATTTACCCTTATTATACATTGCTGGTTACGCTGTATAATAAAGTATGGTTTACTCAACAAGACATTGAGTTGTACGTTTGAGCCGCGGGCTCCGAGAACAGTTGTGGAGTTGGCATACTCCTCTGTTAGAAGTTGACCTCTGGAGTGAGGTGTTGTTGGTGGACGTTTGGTCGGCCCCCCAAAATCCACTAAAATATCAATGACATATTAGATAAATATGGAAATGGCTGGAGCCATTCTTTAAGCTTAATTAAGTTGAAGCGTGTGTTAATTAATGTTATTCAGGCACTCTTAAGGATTTCTCAGGACTCCAGGACGGATAGATGTCATGCCAGCACCTATCAACAAATAGCTCAGTTGAAAGCCATATCTACTCTGTTATCAACCAAGCAGTACTTACAAAACAGTACCAAGGAAAACCGAGTCGGGTTTCTACTGTATAGTCAGCAAGACAACCTGCCAAACTAACAAACTGTAGGTATAAGTGTACAGTAGTTATATTTGTCTAAACAACAACAACAAGGGTTTACAGTCATGTACCAGTAACAATACTCATGTTACTTTCATGTACAGAGCCTAACCACTTCTGCTGGGTATGGGACACAAAAGGTATAATTATGAACTAGAGTGCGACAAAGCATGCTAAATATGCAGTTGAAATTACAGGCACGCAATTTTCCAGAAAAAAACTAAGCAGGCTCATTATATAATTACATGAATGAAAAGTTAGACAAATAGTCGCGTAAATAAGTAATAACAGTTAGTGGTTCAAATCGTCCAATCAAGAGAGAGAAACTTCTTTAGGCAAGAGGAAGTCGCATCATCTGCGTCAGTGCATACAACCTAGCTACAACTAGCAGCACTATCACTATGCTTGTTTCCAAGCTTGCTAGTGCATTCCGGAATATTCATTTTGTATTCAGACAAAACATGTTTAACTAGCTTCAGCAAACAGAGTATTTGTAACTTTTCGCAGGTGCTAGGAATAAGGCACATTACTACAGCAATATAGAGGCCACACTACGACAAAACCCTTTACAATATTGTAACAGATTTGCTCCCTGCAATATGGACACAACAATGGTCTCTCCATGTACACCTATTGTGCACACTCCACTATTTCTCCACTCACCCTGGATCCACCCCGAGTGTAGATGCTAACAAGTGCCGCAAGGTCCAAAACCCAGACAAAACTACACAAACATTTTACCCAATAGCTACAAGACTTCTGGCCATTTCACGGCACAACAGTTCGTCTTATAAGGGAGTAATAGGAATACCCATCCCCTTATTATGGATGAGCCAATGACATACAATAATACATAAAAGACAGCAATGAGACAAAGCAATACAAGCATACAATATCATAAAGGTCCAATCATATGATTGGCACAAGATTAGCAAATGGCATGACAGTTCCCACTCCGGCTTTAACTAATCCAAGGGGGGGGGGAAGCTAGGCATCCGTATTAGGCAGGCAGACTTCCTTAAGCTAAGTTCCTTGTCCTCTCACTCTCTTGGATATATGAAGGGTTTGGAAGATCATAGGGCCTCAGGCTTTTTTCTCCAAGGTTATCCAGCTATTTGGGCCAAGATACTGTTCCTGAATAGGCTCCTACATCTTTTATGATAGATGTAAAGATAAGGATTGACCCAGTATAGCCGGCTATCTAAGCTCAGTGTAGGTTATATAACTTATCATGGAGGGATACCACGTCCTTGCTAAAGTCATGTTCGGGGGCTGGGAATGGGGTTTAGAGGGGAATTATAGCAAGGGGTGGAAGAGGGTGGGGGTTCCAACTAACTTTACTGCAAAAATCTCTCATAAAATCACTAACGGTAGTAGTAGAGAGTGCATTGCCAAAGGAGAATGACGTGTGTGTGTGCACCCGCAAGTCACATTCAGACCAAGCACCACACAGATGAAGGTTTTGACGAAAAAGATGAATCGCAAGTCAATGTGTTAGATAAACAAGCTTTGTAACATGGCTGAATTGGTAATTTGTACGTTTTTCATGTATTTGAAACATTTAATGACTGTCTATTAGTTCATCTACTTCAAAAACATTTCATCTATAAATATAGCATGCTCTGTCAATATCATTGAGTTGTTGTGCCCAGCTTAGATCATGAACTTGTAGCGAATAGATGATTCAGCTGTGAACCTTAGTTATTATCTAAGAAAATATACTTGTTATGAAATCTATACATTGATTGTTAGTCTGACTCGATGGGATTCTAATTAATTGAACAGTAGCATTTAATCAGGCTCAGATTCTATTCACATATCTATCAATATTTATATATGGGTCGTGGAATGGTAGGTGCTTATTACCGAAGTACCTCACTGGCAGTGCTCAGTAAAGGGTGGGCCCAAATCGTCTACATGTTGAGTAGTTTTCGACGTCCATTGATAAGTGTACTATGCTCTAACAATTGACTAACATTTTGGCAAGCCCATTAACAATAGCCCAAACCTTTCTACACCTCCATTCCTCTCTCCAGTGGGCTGATATTAGGCAGAGATAGTACTCATAACTGATCAACAGACTGCTACACAACTCCTCGTCTACTATGAGCTGGTAAGTGTTCTGTTATACAGTATGTATTCACTCTATTGTGTGCCCAATAGAAGGCACCACATAGAATGGGGTTGAGTGAGAGGTACAGGAACAAATGACCCAATTAATTTATTAAATCCAATTATGTTTAGCATCATTGAAAATTAATGATGAAATAGAGGGCCTGTGGCAGCTGATGCAATCTCTTCCTGGTGTTTTATTCAACTGGTTCTAAAAATTGGCCCGGATTCCTTGGTAGTTACTAGTAGTAATATATGAGCAGATCTCCCTACCAAGTGTTTTTTTGTGGATTTGATCTTGGAGTTGAGACAATGGGTTACGGCGTTGGATGAATTCGCCGAGTTTATATTGTATTTTACTTGAGGGGTACTTGAGTGGCATTTGAATGGCATTTAAGTGGCATTTGAGTTTTGATTATTTTTTTACTTAATTTGAACTTTTAAATTTTGAATGTATGGCATTCAAGTTTTGATAATCTTGTACATAATTATATACATAACTTTGACTCATAGAGCATCTAGATTTTGAATGTATGGCATTTAAGTTTTGATATTTTTTTGTAATTCGACTCATTACATCTACATTGAATAAATACAGTAATTAAAAATGAAACAATATGTGAATATATACATTTATTGTGCAATAAGTAGGGAAAATTTCATATAATATAGCTAGAGTCAGTAAATATTAAATAATACCAAACACTACAACTTGTAATGACAATCAAATCAATGCATAAGCTTTTACTAAAAACTATCTTGAAAACCTTCAAAACATGATCCCAAATGGAAAAAAATGGATAAAGTTAGATATTCATCTATTTGTTTACATCTACAAAAAAGAGGTATTTGGTGAAATATTTTTTCGATTTATTCAATTTTCATTAATTTCTTACAAAAACAAATCATCCTCTAAATGGTTAAATTTCATCTAATTGTACAAATTTACAAAAAAAACAGGGTATTTGGTAAAATATTCTTTCATTTCATTAAATATTCATTATTTTTTTGCAAAAAAGAAATCACCCTTTAAATGGTTAAATTTTATCTGTTTGTATATCTTTACAAAAAACAGGGTGTTTGGTAAAATATTTCCTTTACTCTATTCAATTTTTATTAATTTTTTCAATAATTGCTGTTAGATATTCATCTATTTGTTTACATCTACAAAAAAGAGGTATTTGGTGAAATATTTTTTCGATTTATTCAATTTTCATTAATTTTTACAAAAACAAATCATCCTCTAAATGGTTAAATTTCATCTAATTGTACAAATTTACAAAAAAAACAGGGTATTTGGTAAAATATTCTTTCATTTCATTAAATATTCATTATTTTTTTTGCAAAAAAAGAAATCACCCTTTAAATGGTTAAATTTTATCTGTTTGTATATCTTTACAAAAAACAGGGTATTTGGTAAAATATTTCCTTTACTCTATTCAATTTTCATTAATTTTTTCAATAATTGCTTAAATATACATTATTCACTATTTTCTTATTCTAATTGTATAAATTTACAAAAAAAACAAGGTATTTGGTAAAATATTCTTTCATTTCATTAAATCTTCATTATTTTTTTGCAAAAAAAGAAATCATCCTTTAAATGGTTAAATTTTATCTGTTTGTATATCTTTACAAAAAAAACAGACTATTTGGTAAAATATTTCCTTTATTCTATTCAATTTTCATTAATTCTTTCAATAATTGTTTAAATATAAATCATTCATTATTTTCTTATTATTAGGTGAGCACCCTATCATACAAAATTAGTTTCTTGAGTGAGGGTTTTATCCTGCATTTTCCTTTTGAATTTTTTTCAAAAATTTACCATTTTTTTCAAAAACAATCATTTATACATACAATTTCCATTATTTTTTAAACAGAACAATTCCTATCTCTGAGAGGTTAGAGATATTGGGGTAGAAAACTTAGACATGATGATGAGAAGGCTATGGATTTTCCCGTTTAAGAACAAACCATTTTCGATGGCAATTTCAATTCGGAAAACTAAAACAACGCAATTTGTTTTTCAAAACGCAACCATCAGAAAGCTTTTGTCATGATGAGGAGGAGGAGGCTATGGTTTTACCCATTCAAGAACAAACCATTTTCGATGGCGACTTCAATTCTAAAAACGAATTAGAACTGAAGCATGTAGTATTACGTAATCATTTTTTTTTTAAAGAAGAACAATCCATTTTTGATAGCAACTTTAATTCTAAAAACTAAATCAATGTAACTTTTTTATTCTTTGTCTCCCATGAAATTGTTCAAAACGAATTAGAACTGAAGTATGTGGTATTACATGATAATTTTTTTAAAAAAACACATCAAAATCGACAAATTACTCCTCTAGATAGTTCAAGTTTACAATATTTGAGAATTAATCACAATAGAAACATTAAGCCTACTTGATAAAAAAGAATTTGACTGTTAAATTTAACTAATTGATTCAATGTTATTATTTGGATCTTTTGAAAATAAACATTTCAATGAAAACATCATATTTAGTCTTTGACACACTTGAAACCATTTTCCAGTAAATTTTACCAACAATATTTCAGAAATTTTTACTAGATATTTACAAAAAAAAATGAGGTATTTTGGTAAAATATTCTTTTATTACATTCCTTTTTAATTTTTTATGTTTTAAAACAGGGTTTTATTACAAATTTTTTTGTTGTTTCAACTTTTTAAAAAAATAATCATTATAATATACAGTTTTCGATATTATTTTAAAAAAATAAATATATATAGCGATTTTCACTTTATATTCTTTTATTCCATTCAATTTTCAATAATTTTTTGAGTGAGGATTTTATCCTACACCTTCCTTTTAAATTTTTTTTATTTTTTTAAAAAATAATCATTGAAATATATAGTTTTCGATATTATTTTAAAAACAATGTATATATATAGAGTTTTTCATGGTATTTGGGAAAATATTTTTTTATTTCATTCAATTTTTAATAATTTTTTGAGTGAGAGTGAGAATTTTATCCTACACAATCCTTTTAAATTTTTTATGTTTCAAAACAGAGCTTTATTACATTTTTTTGAACTTTTTAAAAAATAATCATTGAAATATATAGTTTTCGATATTTTTTGATTTTTTTGTACTTTTTAACTTTTTTAAAAACTGTCAAAAAATCACCAAATTACCTCTCTAGATGAATAAAATTTACTTTTAAAAAATAATCATTGAAATATACAGTTTTCGATATTTTTTGATTTTTTTTGTACTTTTTAACTTTTTTAAAAACTGTCAAAAAATCACCAAATTACCTCTCTAGATGAATAAAATTTACAAGTAAATAATTGTAATAGAAAATACCATATCTAGTTTTTACATTCATAAAACTGTTTTATAGTAAATTTTCTGTAATACAAACTACTATAGCTTACGATATCAATGGTTACAAAGTGCTTTTCTTGAACAATATCTTTCTCGATATTCTTCTGGTATATTATTAGACCCAGGGAGGAACTCTTGTATTCCGTATTCTCTGTGATCCAATAATTGACTAAAATACAAAAGTTATTCATTATATAAATAAATTTTACTCTTAGCTACATTAGATAGTTTACATTTTATATATAACAGGAAAATAACTCACTGAGTTACATCATTCAGCTCAATATTTCTTAGGGAAAGTTCTTTACTCTGTTTTCTTTTTACGATAAAATGGACTAAAATAAAAAATGATGTATTAGTATAGTATGATTAAAATTAATGTAAAATAAATATAAACTTTCGTTATTTTTTCAACTTCTATGTAAAAGAAATACACTGATTACACACGAAAAAGTCCTTTTTTATCATTTGGTGTGATTTTTTTTCAACTTCTAGCTAAAAAAATACACTGATTACACAAAAAACCCTTTTTTTTAATCCAAAATATATATAATTTAAAAATGTTTTACAAAAAAAATGTATATGAATTGATCATTTATGTGAAAAACTAAACATTTTTGTAAAATAATTATAACCTTTTGTTATTTTTTAAACTTTTATGTAAAAAATACACTGATTGCACAAAAAAGTCCTTTTTTTAATCCGAAATAGATATAATTTAAACATGTTTTACAAAAAATGTTTATGAATTGATCATTTATGTGAAAAACTAAACATTTTTGTAAAATAATTATACCCTTTTGTTATTTTTTTAACCTTTTATGTAAAAAAAATACACTGATTGCACAAAAAAAATCCTTTTTTAATCCGAAATAGCTATAATTTAAAAATGTTTTACAAAAAATGTTTATGAATTGATCATTTATGTGAAAAACTAAACATTTTTGCAAAATAATTATAACCTTTTGTTATTTTTTAAAACTTTTATGTAAAAAAATACACTGATTACACAAAAAAGTCCTTTTTTTAATCCGAAATAGATATAATTTAAAAATGTTTTACAAAAAAGGTTATGAGTTGATCATTTATGTGAAAAATTGAACATTTTTGTAAAATAATTATCACCTTTTGTTATTTTTCCAACTTTTATGTAAAAAAAACACTGATGATACAACAAAATCCTTTTTTAATTCGAAATATATATATATATATATAACTTAAAAATTTTTTACAAAAATGTTCACAAATTTATCATTTTAAGGGGTTTTTCATTGTAAGAATACACTAAATTTTCACAAATCAACTTTTTAAAATTATGGTAAAAATTAATAAAACTTACCTATAGTGATATGAATCCCTTGAGTTATAGATTAGCTTCTCGAGAGTTTGTTCTCCACAGTCTTCTTTTTCAGCATCATCGAAGTGATTGAGAAAATCCTCAGATTTTGGATTATCAGCCAGTTCCGAGGCTTGGACGAAGGCTTGATGAGCTGCGAGTACACTGATGTTGTAGAAAATTGAATTGTCTGCGTTTCGACTCAGACCCTTGAACAAAATCACTCCAAATCTCTCCGATGTCACAGCAGAAGCTATTTGATGAGGAATGCGCATATCTCCGATCAGTAATTCTTCATCTACAACACTTCTGTATTGAACTAGAAGAGTCTCTTCATTTCCATTCCATCGCCTGTCAGACTTTGTTATAACTTCAGGGTTTTGGAAACATATGACACTATCTGTTGGGAAATCCTGAAGATTAGCTACCTCGAAATAAGCATTGATTTGTCGCATACTTTTTTCTGGTAATACATCAAATACATTCTTACACCTCAAAGTAGTTCCTGTTTCTGTAGCAGCACGAAAAATTGCTTTTCCAGTCTTTTCAACACCCATGTAGATCAAAACCAGTGGTCGTATTTGCGAAGCTTCATTGACAAGTAATCCCGCCGCTAATGGAATAGTGCTCTTCACTCTAACTACCTTTCCATCCTTTTTATAGTTGTATATGATGGTGCAGTTCGTTTCATCATGGAGCTCAACGGTTAACACCTGCATAACTGTAGGTATTGGTAAATCTTCAACTTTGACTATGTTTTCAATGTTTCTTCTGGAAGCTGGAGATAGAGTACTTAACAGAGAGGCGCTTTTGATGATGAGAGTTGCCAGAGTATTCAGACTGGCGCTTTGAAAGGGAATCGTAGTGCGTTGAAGAAGTACATTGTCATCAATCACCTTCTTGTCTTGTGAAGGTTTTGGTTCTTTATTCTTCAGTTGTTTTGATATGATTTGTGTCGACATTCTAAAAGATAAAGTAAAAATCCATGTTATGATTTCTTTTCCAAACCAATTTGAAGATATATATACATATATATATATTTACTCAATATCATACCACTGTTAGTATCTAAATCGATAAAAATTAAATTTATACTCAATCAAGTTGACTTACCTCCAAACAGAAAAGTCCTTCTAGCAGTTGTAGTAGATGATGTTGTAGTAGATCTTGCTCCTTCAGTTGCTAATGTCGAAGTGACTGCTTTCTGTGTAAAAACAGTGCTTCTTATATAGCTGAAATCATGCCATTTATCATAAGGTTAAATTAATGAAACATTGTTTCTACGGAAGAACACCAATGCTTTCGCGGGAATAAATAATTTATTTTCACGCGAATACAAACCAATGCTTTCGCGGGAATAAACATTTTATTTTCACGCGAATGGAAACTGTTGCTTTCGCGGGAATGAATACTTTATTTTCACGCGAATACAAACCAATGCTTTCGCGGGAATAAACATTTAATTTTCACGCGAATGGAAACTGTTGCTTTCGCGGGAATGAATACTTTATTTTCACGCGGATACAAACCAATGCTTTCGCGGGAATAGATAATTTATTTTCACGCGAATGGAAAGCGTTGCTTTCGCGGGAATGAAAATTTTATTTTCACGCGAATACAAAGCAATGCTTTCGCGGGAATCAATATTTTATTTTCACACGAATGGAAACAGATGCTTTCGCGGGAATAAATATTTTATTTTCACGCGAATACAAACCAATGTTTTCGCGGGAATAAATAATTTATTTTCACACGGATGGAAACCCTTGCTTTCGCGGGAATGAAAATTTTATTTTCCCGCGAATACAAACCAAAGCTTTCGCGGGAATCAAAACTTTATTTTCACACGAATGGAAACCGTTGCTTTCGCGGGAATCAATACTTTATTTTCACACGAATGGAAACCGTTGCTTTCGCGGGAATAAATATTTTATTTTCACGCGAATACAAACCAATGTTTTCGCGGGAATAAATAATTTATTTTCACACGGATAGAAACTGTTGTTTTCGCGGGAATAGAAATTTTATTTTCCCGCGAATACAAACCAAAGCTTTCGCGGGAATCAATACTTCATTTTCACGCGAATGGAAACCATTGCTTTCGCGGGAATAAATATTTTATTTTCACGCGAATACAAACCAATGTTTTCGCGGGAATAAATAATTTATTTTCACACGGATAGAAACTGTTGTTTTCGCGGGAATAGAAATTTTATTTTCCCGCGAATACAAACCAAAGCTTTCGCGGGAATCAATACTTCATTTTCACGCGAATGGAAACCATTGCTTTCGCGGGAATAAATATTTTATTTTCACGCGAATACAAACCAATGTTTTCGCGGGAATAAATAGTTTATTTTCACGCGAATGGAAACCGTTGCTTTCGCGGGAATAAATATTTTATTTTCACGCGAATACAAACCAATGTTTTCGCGGGAATAAATAGTTTATTTTCACGCGAATAGAAACCAATGCTTTCGCGGGAATAAAGAATTTATTTTCACGCGAACAGAAACCAATGCTTTCGCGGGAATAAAGAATTTATTTTCACGCGAATAGAAACCAATGCTTTCGCGGGAATAAATAAGCTATTTTCACGCGAATGAAAACCGTTGCTTTCGCGGGAATAAACAATTTATTTTCACGCGAATACAAACCAATGCTTTCGCGGGAATGAAAGATTTATTTTCACACATTCACCTATATAAGAGACAACGGTTTCAGACAGAAAGCATCCAGTTCAACAACAGTGAGCAAAGGAGCAACATCTATCTACTACATCTTCCATTGCAACTACTAAGAGTTCTCTCTTCATAAAGGTAAAACTTAAATTCAAATATTTCCGCTAGCTAACACAACTATCTGAAGGCTTTATGACATATCTATCTTTAAATTGGTTATAAAGAATTGAACCAATTTTTTTCTGTTTTTTTCAGAATGAATACTCAAGTCGTAGAAAGCCAACCATTGTATCTAAAGTCGGAATCTCAGCCTGATGAAAAGGTAAGAATTAATAAAAAATACTATTTAACACCTGTTGAACACCTTTAATTATTTTAGTTATCTAATTATCGCTTGTATTTTAGAACAATGCAACAACAAATCCAATCCACTTAAAGGACTTCCTTCCAGAAATGTATCATAACTATGTGATAAATAATGATGTTGTTGAAGAAAAAGCTGTAGAACGTTTGACATTTCAAGTTATAATATTCTGTATAACTCAACACATGATGAGTATGGGGATGTGTTGTAAGAAACGTGATATATCTACAGAACGTTTTGATGACATTATAAAAAACAGTTTCGAAATCGTTTTGTCAATGGTGGAAGTCGTTAATATTAATAATTTTTTAAAAGAAATTGAAAGAAGTGCTTGGAATCAAATAGTTTTCAAAAAATTATACAACATGACATGGAACAAAAAAACTTTTTATAAATTCAGAAAGCATATTTATAATTATGTCCAAATAGATAAAGCTCTATCCTCTTCTGTAGGTATTTTAGAATTAATGTTGGAAGCGTTTCATACATATTTATGAAAAATTTTTAGTTGTTTTTTATTATTTTACAATATTTTGTTCAAACTATTATATTTTATTTCTTACCAATTTAGATGTTAAAAGCGGTATAATATTAAGTAAATACATATATATATATTTGAATCCATCCTTTGTTGTCTGTCTCCACATCCCAATAGTTTAATAAGCACATTCTCAATCTACCATAACTCTATGATCTTAACTGCTTTTGGCATAAATACATATATATATATATATAAGACACTCTAAGTAATAAATACACTCTTAGCCACTCATGCAAATATTACCCTTTTATTTTTAGAATGTTATGGATACTCTTTCTGAAGAGCTCCTTAGCACAGATCCATATCCAACAGAAAATAAAATGAAAAACGGCAAAACAACTCCTAAGAGAAGGAAAACTGCTCCAAAAAAGCGAATAGTAAGGAAACGAAAACAAACAGTGAGAAAACAAACTACTTCCGTTGATAAGCAAACAATGGAGAACGCAGCTATAACTCATTTAACAGTTGAATGTCTCAACGAAAGGAGAGCTAGGGAATTAGAAAAGTCTAAAGGTTCTCAAGTGATTGACTCACCAAAAGTTCCGATTTGCAAAACATTTGAAGATCTTCCTATCCCAAGCATTATGCGAGTGACTGGTGTGATACATCCATCAAGTAAGGAGAAGTGTAGATATTCTCAAGTACACTACCATGAACCTTCAGATATAAATGAACTCGGACCCAAAATACTCCTCTGTCCAGTTGAAATAGCTAAAAACTTCAACTGTGATAATTACCCCCCTCCGTTTAACATTGTATATTTGGGTAGAAAGGGAAAACCAAAAAATAAAAACGTTCTTTGGTATGATGTCAGACGTGTTAGCAGACATCCTCTAAGCAAAAAGAAAGCTGAAGAGGAATCACTATATTTTAGTACATTGACTAAATGTCAGCTCAAACGCTTCTTGAACATCAACACCCTCAATAGTTTTCAACCCGGCGCTATTTTTCCTTACCAAGATGTTGTTGATAGATTCGTTCCTCATCGATTTAAAGGAGGGCAGTCGAATGTAATTTGTATCCGTTATAGCATTGAACAATGTGGAGAAACGCTGTTGAAGACGCTCGTCATACCAGACAAATATGCTTCAGAAGCTAACAAATATACTCCAGGTGTGATGATCTACAGAGGAAAAACAACCCACGGAAAATTTAAGACAGAATACGATCTTTCATTTTGCTCTCCATACTGTCTCGGTCGAATGTATTGGAAACAATATTGTGATCAAGCAAAGCACAACAAAACAATATTAGAAATTGATGATGATGATGAACTTGAAGATTTTCTATGTGGAGACTTTGATGATTTTGAGACAGGATATGTTGCTGAAAAAAAATGATGAGTGTTTTAGCGATGGATAGTCTCTAATTCAAAAAACAAGTTGGACAATGTGACTTGGTGAGCTATTTCCCTTTTCTATATAATGTAAACTATCCAATGTAACTAAAGCTATAATTCAATTTCATGTAATTATTTTAAATTTTTTCCCTACTTATTACACAATAAATGTATATATTCACATATTGTTTCATTTTTAATCACTGTATTTATTCAATGTAGATATATCTCCTCTCTCCTCTCTCCTCTTTTTATCTCTCCTCTCTCTCTCTCAACATACTCTCTCCTCTACCAAATACTCCTCTCTCCTCTCTTGCAGTTATTTCCCAAATACTGTAGATTTTAACCATCTAGAGGTCTAATTTGGTAATTTTCCAACATATTTTATAGCATTTAATATACTTATTATGTAATAAATGTATATTATTCAATGTAAATGTAAATATATCCATAAATATGTACATAATTATCCATATATACATAAATGTATAAAAAACTAAAAAAATCTCTCCTCTCTCTCCTCTCTCTTCTCTCCTCTCTCATCTCTCCTCCCTCCTCTCTCCAGAAGATTTTCCCTACTTATTATGTAATCAGGTATATAATCATATAATTTTCATTTTTGATCAATATATTTGTTCAATGTAGATATATCTCCTCTCTCTATGTAGATATAAATATAGCCATAAATATGTACATAACTAACCATATATACATGAATGTATAGAAAACTAAAAAATCTCTCTCCTCTCTCTCCTCTCTCATCTCCCATCTCTCCTCTCTCCTCTCCCCTCTCTCTCAAGATACCATATGAGTTCGAGTTATGTAAAAAAGTTATCAAAACTTGAATGCCATACATTCAAAATCTATATGCCATATAAGTTCAAATTAAGTAAAAAACTAATCAAAACTCAAATGCCACTCAAATGCCACTCAAGTACCCCTCAAGTAAAATACAATATAAACTCGGCGAATTCATCCAACGCCGTAACCCATTGTCTCAACTCCAAGGTCAGATCCACAAAAAAACACTTGGTAGGGAGATCTGCTCATATATTACTACTGTTACTTAGTTGTTCTACGCTTTTACCTGTATTATTAATAATCTTTAATAGTTAGACTTGATAGCTTTAGTGTAATGGAATTGCACAAGCTGCAATAATCTCAACCGGTGCTACTGACATATGCTAATCACCACATATCTATCCAAGAGCCTATACTAGAAGAAGCTGTGCTTGATTGATCAAGAGTGCTGCTGAGCTACACTTCACTACAGCCAAGCGCAGGAAGGCCTTTCCCGCTTCTTTATCTATTTATAACTTTGACACTTGAGCCATGCTAGTTTGTTGATTATTGCTCGATATTTTAGCCGATCATATATTTTTATTCTTACATAGTTTTGCACCTCATTTATATAGAGCTGCATGCAGCCCAGCAGGACAGATACAGTTAGATACTCTTAGTAGATAGAGCTCGTGTCTCAAACTAGTATTGCCTAGTTATTGTTCGTGTGTCTCAGCTAGCATTTAAGGCTAGCTGGCACTAGGGGTGGAATGGGTAATGGACCCGGTCCTGAACATCGGGTATGTGGTTTCGGATTTGGGACCGGATCGTGTCGGGTATGATGTCTTCGAAGTCCTGAATAATAGGTAATTGATTTGCACTCAAACAGCCTTGTATTTCAGTCTGTGGTTGATGATAGCCTACTAGTCAACAACAACATGACATGCCAATTAATATAATAGCCTTGTGCAGAACCACATCTCCCATCTATTGGCCACCTGTTACTGTTAATCATCTGAGCAGAGGCAGAACCTCGCAATGTTTTTACGTTTTTTTTATTATTAGTGTGATGTAAATATCCAGTCAAGTAGTACAAGAAAGAAACGCACCAACTAACACCCTGTATACCAAGGTGCGGTTTAGGAGCGATCCCTTAGTGCTAGTTGGATTTTTCATTGTTTGAAACCCAAGGTCAATAGTTATAGCAAAAACATCAAATAAGTCGGTAAGAAATCATGTCGGTAATTGAAGACATAAATTTAACCTGTTACACCATGTAATGGTTAAGGTCAACCAACCACAGGCAGTGCTGCGAAATGAAATAGTAGATAATAATAAAAAAAAAACAGGCAGGCAAGGTTTTCATCAACATAATTTTTACTATTATAGTATTATTTTTATTATTAATATTTGTTAGGTAATAAATGATAACATTTATTATTGTTATTAATAGTAGTATTATTATTTAGTAATGATAATTATTATTGTGATTGTTGTTATTTTTGTTATTAAAATTGATTGTAATAATTAATAATTATTATTATTATAATTATTATTATTTATGTATTTATGATTATTATCATCATCATCATTTATCTTCTCCTTTAAAGTCATTATTTATATTTATTAATGATTATTATTATGATACTATGATACTATCAATTGATGATTATTATTTATAATTATTATTATTGTGCAGGATTTCACTGTGGGGGTGCGAGGTGGTAGCTCGGCCTACCTGCACAACCTCCCGAACTTGTAATGGCAACTGTGTTTACTGCGCTAGCGATACAACCCTGCCACAGGTCGACTTAGTAGACTGGAGAATGGTGACTGACCATCTCAGTTACAAGTGAGCTGTCGGTTGCGTTAGCTGTTATCAGTGTGTGTGCAATGAATTCGAACTTTGAAGGGCGAACTAGTTATACTAGGTTCGGCCAGCAGAGGTTCGGCTGTCTTTATTGTAGTGCTGTGCAGAGGTCGAACATTGAAGGCGAAGCATAGACAAGCTAAGTTCGGCCAGCAGAGGTTCAGACTGATCTGCCTGTTTATTACTACTCGAGTAATGATGCGCAAGTGAAGTTATTTGTATGTACAAAGAAACTTCTGAGAGTGTGCAAGCTGACTCTGATTTTATTATCCAAAACATTCGTATTTATGTACATGGTTACATAACAGATAAGCTGATAAAATTGACAGACAAAAGATAGCCACACCTAACACAGCAATTGGCTAGAGTGGGCGAATAATACACAAAGGGTGGAACTAGAATGAATGCTTGACTGAATGCACATGGCACACGTATAACTTTGCATGTAAAAATAATTATAAGAATAAGTACATAGATGGATCTGCCCTAAAGCGCGGGCATAGAACTAGGACAAGTAGACAGTAAATAATGCGAGTGACAAGACATAGAACTAGTAAGTGTTTGTACGATTGTACCATAGAACTAACTAATAAGTGTAAGTGTTTGTATACCATAGAGTAAGATGGCGCCGGTCCGTTACACACTCCTCCCCATTGGCGAGGGTAGCCAATTAATCAACGTCGGCGGCATCTGTGTTAGTCTCGGTATGGTCGACTCAGTTCCTTCTTGATATCTTCGGCTCGAAGTAAAAGTTGGCATGCCTCGTGGGTGACTGCATGCAGCTCACGGTCCAGCGCTTCCATGCGGTGTCTGTATTCTCTTCTACGTCTCAGTCTTTCAGCCTCAGCCGATCGTTCCCGTTCGGCCCTCCAGTTGTATGTATTTGACTGCAGTTGCTCCCTCCTGGGCGGGGTCGAGCGTCGAGGGGGGGTTGTCCTCCTTCTCTTTGTCGGGGGAGGTGACTCTGGTTGTCTCCCCAGTCGTTTGTGTACTGGTGCCTTGTCCACTTGTTGCTTCTCCGATTGTTTCTTCTCTGTTGATGCTCTTTCTATGATGGGGGTCGGGGTGCCGAAGGGTGGTGGTGACTGCCAGCCCATGGTTTCACAGAACTCGTTGTACCGAGCGGCGTCCACTTCAAAAAGTGGCTTGGATTTTCCCCCATGCTCTTCAGTGCCTCCTTGTACTCGGATGTGTTTCAAGATGGCGTCTCTTGAAGCACTCTTCTTCCCGCACTTGCAGAAGAAGAAAGTCAAATGCTGACGAACGTGGTAAATGACACGCTTCCTTACTTGCTGGTAGTCGCAGCGCCGGCACCTCCATTGCTCACTGTTGTCCACTTGTACAGCCATGTCCTTGATTGCATGCAACGTCTCACCGCTGAGCCATATTTCTCTGGCGAGGGGATTGGTGGTTGGTGTCGGTAGCTCTCCTTCTTCTACAACAGCAACACGCCGTATGTTGATGGCAGGCGACATGTTGGTTTTTTGTAACATATCCTCCTTTCGGGGAATAGTTACTGCTACTCGCATCTGTCGGTCTAACGCCTTGGTTAGTGACTGGATTGTCACGTCTGGTAGTTGCTCACCTGCGGTGGTAGATGTGATGTCGATCGGTTCTTTGTGGTGCTGTGATACTCTTGCCATGTTTGTTGATGTGTTGTCCGGTTGATCTACTCGTCTATTGGGTAGCGAACTTGTTCTTGGCTGGCTGGCAACTGAGCGTTGGCGGCTCCTACACCTTTCTATATTTTGATTGGTGATGGCTACCACGTGCTCTCTCAGCGCCGCCTCCCACGTGGTATTATTTTGATGACGTGATGTGGCGGTTTCTTTGCTGAATTTTCCAGCGGGCCCTCGTCCGCTGTCATGGGAAGTTATGTCCCTTTGTTGATGATTGGTTTTTTCGGTGGCGAAGTTATCGTTCCGGGGAGTTATATTCTCTTGCTCACTGCTTTCTTCTCGTCCCCTTTCGTGATAATTCGTCCCTTCTTCTATCAATTCTTTTTCTTTTCTTCTTCTTTTCACCAATATCCAACCGTTTTCGGCCGGGTTTTCTGTTGGTGTACTTGCGGGATTGGGAGCCCGTGTTTGTGGGGTTACCCTATGGGTGCTTCCCACCTCGGTGGGTGGCGTTCTGGGTGATGGTGGCTCCCTCACTGTCGTATAACAGTGATAGTCTTCTAACTTTCTTGGTTTGTGTCGCTCTCTCTGGGGTCGATCCAGGGGTGATACAGGTGTCTGTTTTTGCTGCAATGGCGGCCAATCCTCTTCGTTGAGGGCTGGGGGCCCTTGGGGGCTGGGTGACCTTTGGGCGACCTCGGGTGGTGTACTAACTCTCTCTAGACTTCTTCTCTCTGTTCCTTCATCTTCTATTGCTTCTGGCCTTCGGGTTGGACTGCGGTGGGTCGCAGGCGAAGGCGGGAGTGACCACTCTTGAGTGTGGGGGGTTCCACCCCTCGGGAGGGGACTCCTGGTTCCCTGAGTGGGTGGTGGTGTCGGTGGCTCTCTGACGAGCGGCGACCTGTCCCGTGGGGGCGACGGCAATGGCAATGGTAACTGCGCTGGTAAGGGCAGCGGCAGTGGTTCCACGACTTCAGTGGGTGCTGGGTGTGCTTTGGGGGGCCGTCCCCTTCTGGCTCCTTTCATGTTGGGCTGGAGGGCGGGTTCCCTACAGGGGGGTGCCCGGCCGACCGGCTCCTGGCAAGTCCTATAGTGGCGCAATCGCATTCCGTTCTGGATCGACCACTGCCCGTTTCTTTGTACTTTGTAAGTATGATTCGGGAATACCTCTGTCACTTCGTACGGGCCCACAAATCGGGGTTGTAGCTTCGGGTTGCTACCCTTTACTCTTCTCTTATTCTCTAGTACGACGAGCTCCCCCTTCTGAAATACGGAGGGTTCTTCGTCGTCCTGGCTCCTGATTTCTTGCTGCTGGTGTCGGAGGTATTCGTGTGCTCTCTGGAGGTTCTCCTGTACCTCTGCCGTATGCTCCAGTATGTTGCGGGGGTCCAGGGTAGGAGGTGTACCTGTTAGCTGATCAGGAAGGCGAACCTCCCGTCCCATTACCAACATATTGGGTGTCTCTCCTGTTGCTGAGTGGGGAGTGCTGCGGCAGGCCCGCATGATTTGCGGTAGCAGACTGTCCCACTCGTCCTGGCCCTTTGTCAATATTAGAGTGCGGAGCGCATCGCCTAGCGTCCGATTCTGGCGCTCCACCATTCCGTTCCCTTGCGGGTGATAGGGGGTGGTCCTGGTCTTCTTGATACCCCACAGGCTGCACAGTTCCTCCAACAGCACGGACTCAAATTGAGCCCCTTGGTCGGAGTGTAGCTGTTCGGGCAGGCCCCAGTAGGCAAACACTCTTTCGTCCAGTGCGACGGCGACCGTGGGTGCTGTGGCGTCAGGCAGGGCTATCGCGTCCTGCCATCGGGTGAAATGGTCGGTGAGGACTAACGCCCAGCGGTTCTTCCTCTTCGTTAGTGGCAAGGGGCCGACCAGGTCGACCGCCAACTTCTGAAAAGGTCGTCCCGCATACATTCTTTGCCTGTGGGGGTTCTCTGCCTTCTTTCCATTCTTGGCCACTTGGCATACTTCGCAGTCTTTGATTAGTCTCCTGACCAGGGGGGATATGCCTGGCCAGTACCAATCCATCAGGATACGCTGTCTCGTCCGATGAATCCCTGCATGGATCATCCTGTGCGTCTCCCAGACGACCTGGGTCCTCCGGCTTGGTGGGCAGACTACACATTGCTTTGGTCTGGAAGGGTGGTGCAGCGTGATCACGAGCACCCCGTCAGGGCGAATCCTCATCGCCTCCTTCCGGTCATACAGTGTCCTCAACTCGACACTTCCTTCGGCCAGCTCTCTCTCTGTGACGCTCCCCGGTCGTCTCAGCTCGGCATAAATCCGGCCTACCGCATCCTGCCCGTCCCTTTGCTCTTGAGCTAAGGTTTGGGTGGAGTGTACCGGGTTTGTCACAGTGAGGTTGACCCGCTCCTCTTTCTCTCTCTCCTCCGCAGACTCCCTCTCCAACATGTCTCCCGGCCGTCTCAGCTCGGTACAAGCCCGGCCTACCGCATTCCGTCCCTCCGACTGCTTCTGAGTCGAGCTCTGGGGGGAATGTGCCGGGTTCGATGTGTTGAGGTCGTCCTTCACCTCTCTCTGAGGTCTCTGTCCAGCCTCTTGCTGTAGCTCTACATGGGAAGGTCCCCCATCTCTCTGCTCGATGGAGCTGCATTGCCTACAGTCCGCACAGGGTCCCTGTCGGCTGAGTCCATCAGCATTACCATGGTGAGTTCCAGCCCGGTGTTCGAGCTTATATCGGAACTCAGCCAATATCTCTAGCCAGCGAGCTATCTGGTTCGATGGCTCCTTTCTCCTGCACAGCCAGCGAAGGGAGGCGTGGTCCGTCCGGAGCTTGAATTCCCGCCCATAGAGGTAGGGTCGGAAATGCTTCACTGCCTTGATGACAGCGACCAGCTCCTTCCGAGTGACGCAGTAATTCCTCTCCGCTGGTGCCAACGTCTTGCTGAAATACGCAATGACGCGTTCCTTGCCTTCTTGTACTTGGGAGAGCACAGCACCGACTCCTACCGCACTGGCGTCAGTGTCCAGCGTGTAAGGCAGGTTGGGGTCGGGGTATCCAAGCACCGGAGCTTGAGTGAGTCTGGCCTTGAGTTGGTCGAAGGCTGCCTGCTCTACTTGTCCCCACTTCCATGGCGTCTCCTTGCCTGTCATCACGGTGAGAGGTTTAGCGATCGTGGCGTAGTCGGGGAGGTACTGGCGATAGTACCCGGCGGTTCCTAGGAACGCCTGTAGCCCCTTTACGTCCGTCGGCGCCTCCCATCTCCTGACGGCCTCCACCTTCCCTGGGTCGGTGGCCACTCCCTTTGCACTCACTACGTGCCCGAGGTACTTGACCTCTTCTTGTAGCAGCTCGCATTTGGAGGGTTTTACCTTCAGGTTTGCCTGATGGAGTCGTCCTAGCACCTCTCCGAGTCTCTGTAAATGTGTCTGGAAGTCGGGCGCGATGATAATCACATCATCTAGATACAGGAGCAGTGTTTTCCAGTGAAGACCCTTGAGGACCTTTTCCATGAGTCTCTGAAAGGTGGCGGGGGCTGACGTCAACCCGAAGGGCAGCACCTTCCATTTCCATAGGCCGCTTCTTGTGGTGAAGGCCGACTTGTCACTGGCATCTTGGTCCAGGGGTACCTGCCAGTACCCACTAGTAAGATCCAACGTAGTGAAGTACTTACTCCCTGCCAGGGCGTCCAGTGATTCATCGATTCTGGGGATGGGGTAGGCGTCCTGTTTGGTTATGTCATTCAGCCTCCGGTAATCCACACAGAACCTCCATGTGTCATCCTTCTTCCTTACCAGTACCACAGGGGAGCTCCAAGCTCCGTCGGCCGGCTCAATGAGATCCTTTTCTAAAAGGTCCTTGATCTGGCGTTCCGCCTCTGCCTCTTTCTCTGGTCCCAGGCGGTGTGGTGGGCACCGGATGGGTCGAGCCCCTTCTACCGTGGGGATCGAGTGCTCCGCCAGCGTCGTCCGGCCTAGGTCCCCGCTGTGGCTACTAAATACCGTCTGGTATTCGATCAGCAGCTCCTTCACTTGCTGCTCCTGCCATGGGTCCTGGCACCCTCTCTTGGCTTGCTGGAAGAGGTCATGCAGATGGGGGGGCAACTCTCTTCCTCCCGTCTTTCTCCTCTGTTGTCCGTCTGGTTTTGTCAGCTCTTGAACGCCACCCTCTTCTACTCCCGTAAAGGTACCAATCACCTCTCCTGCGGGTAGTCTTAGGGTGTCCTGCGTCGGGTTCAGACATCTAACCAGCACATGTCCCTGCGCGTCAGGCCTGTTGACGCTGGTGGCGATGGGTATCCCACCCTGAATGCTTTCAATCACTCCCTGGGGAAACGTATCCCTGGAGCTCAAGTGACATGGAATAGTCACTTCTGTCTGTGGTGGAAGCTGGGTGTCCTGTCGGACTTGTACCTTGGACACGAGATTTCTCCCGTGGCGGTCGGTACAGGCCAGCTCCTTTCCTTGTATCACCAGCACTGGACGGTCGAATCCCATCTGGCACCCTTGGCTTGTCAGGAAGGGCATCCCTAGGATAACGTCTTCGTTGATCTGGCTGACCACAAAGGTCTCCTCGAACTTGACGTGTCGTATCCTTCCCTTCAGTGCGAGCAAGCCGTAGAATGGGAGTCTCGTGCCGTCGGCCATGATCCCATGGGAATCGTAGTGCTGCAGGTTGCGCTGTACGTGGCTCGGTAACCGATCAAAGACTCGCTTGGACAACAGGTTAGTGTTGCAGCCCGTGTCTATGAGGTGTGTTACCGCCTCTCCTTCTACCCTTCCAGGTAGGTAGTAACTCGAGCGATAGGGTCGCTCTATCTGGTTGCTCTGTAGGGTCACAGGTTTCGGAATGAACTCTTCCTTCTCCAGTGGGGGCGTCTGGGTCTGCCTGTCCTTCTTCCTGGGCCTTGGTTCCTGCTGCTCTAGAGTCCCGTCGCCGTCCGTTTCTTCCGCCACTGAGCTGTCGAGTGCCGACAGGCTGGCAAAACGGTTGTGTAGGGCGATAGGGGGACTAGTCAGGAGGTCCAGGGGAGGAGTTGCTCGACGCGCTGTCGCCGGTTCACTGGAGGGCGCCTGTGCCCTTTTCTTCTGAGGTGTCGTTGCCCGTGTGCAGCCAGCGGGTCTCCCTACTGCTGCGGGCGGTAGTCGTTTCCCTGGCGGCTAGGCCACGGGACGGTTCTACACGCCTTCCGGGTATGGCCTATCTGTTGGCATCCCCAACATCTTTTGGGCGGCTCAGGCTTCTTTTCCGTCTTTAGGCTAGCAATTTCTTTGCTCAACCCTTCTACGGTCTTAAGCAGCTGTGCCAAAGGGTCCTGTACTTCTTGGTGTCGAGCCGTCTCTCTTGGTGAGGTCATCTCCTCTTCTAAGGGGTCGGCCTCCACTGCCCTGATGTGAGGTCCTCCCAACGGCTGGTGTGGCACCTGCAGGAACTCATTTCCTGCTAAGATTGCTTCCTCCAGGTTCTGAGGGCGTACTGCCAGCAAGTGACGCTGCAGGTACGTGTGCCCTAGAGTGCTGTGGAACGTCTGCATCACCAGTTCGTCCCTATTCTGTCGCGGCAGAGTGCTGTGGGCCGCCGTAATGAGTTGCTCGACTGTGAGGGCATGGTCTCTGAGGCTGTCTCTGGGGTTCCGTCGGTAGCTTAGCAACTTGGCTTGGGCTTCCGAGCGGGTCATACCAAAGGTCGCCTGCAGAGTCCGTGTCACCTCTTCCGTGGTCTCGCCTCGACCACACCGTTCGGCCTTGCCTGTCAAGGCTTGGCGTAAGTGGATGACCGCCTCTTCCGCCGGCCAATGGTTCGCTCTTGTCACTTCCTGAAACCGTTGTAGAAAGTAGTCCACATCTCCTGTACCATCGTACTGTGGTATTCTGAACCTATCTCTGGCTGTGGCTACTGTCATGCGGTCTAGGATATCGGTGAGCGTCCCCATCATCTGCAGGCTGGAAGGGTCCCTGTCAGTACTCAGTGCTCTTCTTCTGGTCGCCATTCTTCTTCTGGGAGGTGCTGCTTGTGAGTGTCTGTCAATCCCACTGCTGCCACCAATGTGCAGGATTTCACTGTGGGGGTGCGAGGTGGTAGCTCGGCCTACCTGCACAACCTCCCGAACTTGTAATGGCAACTGTGTTTACTGCGCTAGCGATACAACCCTGCCACAGGTCGACTTAGTAGACTGGAGAATGGTGACTGACCATCTCAGTTACAAGTGAGCTGTCGGTTGCGTTAGCTGTTATCAGTGTGTGTGCAATGAATTCGAACTTTGAAGGGCGAACTAGTTATACTAGGTTCGGCCAGCAGAGGTTCGGCTGTCTTTATTGTAGTGCTGTGCAGAGGTCGAACATTGAAGGCGAAGCATAGACAAGCTAAGTTCGGCCAGCAGAGGTTCAGACTGATCTGCCTGTTTATTACTACTCGAGTAATGATGCGCAAGTGAAGTTATTTGTATGTACAAAGAAACTTCTGAGAGTGTGCAAGCTGACTCTGATTTTATTATCCAAAACATTCGTATTTATGTACATGGTTACATAACAGATAAGCTGATAAAATTGACAGACAAAAGATAGCCACACCTAACACAGCAATTGGCTAGAGTGGGCGAATAATACACAAAGGGTGGAACTAGAATGAATGCTTGACTGAATGCACATGGCACACGTATAACTTTGCATGTAAAAATAATTATAAGAATAAGTACATAGATGGATCTGCCCTAAAGCGCGGGCATAGAACTAGGACAAGTAGACAGTAAATAATGCGAGTGACAAGACATAGAACTAGTAAGTGTTTGTACGATTGTACCATAGAACTAACTAATAAGTGTAAGTGTTTGTATACCATAGAGTAAGATGGCGCCGGTCCGTTACATTATTATTATAAATAATAAGAATAATATGAATGATTATAATAATAATCAATAATAATAATAATTGATAATAATATTATTATTATTATTTATTTATTATTTTTATGAATGGAATAAATCTTTCCATTGATTTAGTATTTTTAAAAAACTTTATTGAAATTATTATTGTTACCTAAGTTTAATCCAAATGTATTTTACACAGGCCTACAGCAGAAGATTGGGTGTTGAGACACTTTTGGGAAATTTTCCGTATATTATTATTATTATTATTGTGCATTATATTATAAATACATCTACATTTACACAGACAATTTATCTTAATAAAATGTAAGAACATCCTCACAGAATCAAGCATTATCTACATCTTAGCATGTATTAGGAGATGGCATCCATGTTTGAAGTTGAGTTAACGGGGCTGTATGATAGACCACGCTGCGATGTTTGGCCCGACCCGACCCGGTCCTGAAAATTTCAAAAAAGTCCTGGTCCTGACCCGGTCCTGAAGTTTCTGACCCGTTCCATCCCTAGCTGGCACCAGTCTCAGAAGCTGAGGAATCGTTGGAACTACCAGGAGGAATACCTTTGAAGGCGCTTGAGAAGAAACGCTTAGGATTCAGAGTAGTAACGACCAGCCAAGAAGACTATCCTGCCGGACATATCCGACAATCATTCAGTACATATTTGGAGACCTATCGTTCTTTTACACTCATACTTAGTGTTTCAGTTTTGTGCGTTTCGTTTCAGTAGCAAGTAGAATAAAGTACTGCTACCCTGTTAAACTTGTGAAATCCGTTTGGCCGGTTGCCGAACCTAGTCGTGTCTGCTAGTTAGCAGCATTCAGTACTCTCCGTATCAGAGAGACCATACTGCCTTGTCGCTCTGTAGCCATCGCTACCACGAAATACAGAGTAAGCCAGTAAAACATAGCAATCTTGCAGTACCAGTAACCGTCTTCCTCCTCTAACACGGGGAAAACCGGTACATTAGCATGGAAGCATGTAGCGTTATTTCTACCTGTGTGACGATAGCTGTCATTTTGCACCCTGATTGGGTTAGAGTAATTTACCAGCTAACTTGTGTTGAGGGTGCCTGTAGTGTACAGTTAGCATTAGTTTTACAAGTGCATTTGGTGACTTGCTTGACAACAGCCCTTTAGCATTCTTTCCCACTTATGCGCAATGTCAAGTGGTAAATTATACAGAGCATAACAGAGCAGCAGATCGGTTCCACTGGTGATTTATACATGAACCCTGCATATCTTCATTAGATACACTTTCCTCTTCGACCTATATAGTAATACCCATATACAAACAATAATATCCATTTCTACAGCAAGCACATGGGCTAGTAGCTCCCGCTCTTCCTCCAGCTAATCACGAGTGAGTAGAGGTTGATGAGCCTTTTAAGGCAGGTGTGGTTATTTTGTCTCTCTAAGTACTCCAAAATCTGTTCTTTTCATAGGTAATTGATCAGTTTCTTGGACCTGAGGCTCTCCTTTTTAGATACCTCTGGTCAACAGGTCATGATACTAGCCCAAGGCGAACTTTCTATGCTCTATATAACGGTTACAGGGTTTGATGCAAACCCGGTATATGACTCGGTATAGGATCCAGTATAGCTGACTCCCTTAACCCGGGATAGTTCATGTATAAGACAAAGGGGAGAAAGGGGGTTCCCGATCCATATAAAAGTTTACTGGGGGAAGGGGTGCAAGAGGAATCTAAGGCAAAGGGTGGAAGGGGGTGGGGACTATGATCAGTTTGAGTGCAAAAAATATCCAACAGTATTTATTTTATTGTTTCTACTTTTCATATCAAACAAGCTACTTCAACTTCAATACACTTCACATTTGTGATGCAACAAAAGTAACTTTTAGAAATTTAAAAAACAAAATGAGGCAGAATGATATGTTACAGTTCTTTGCAAATACTTATCTAGGCATTATGTCAAGATTACAATTCAGAAGCTTTGTAAAATATATATACACAGTGGTTATAGTTATGATTTCGTTTGTATTATTAATGCCTCATACGCTTTTTGAAAAAAAATTTCTTCATATTTGAAAGGTCATGTTTCCTAACCTTGGTTTTAAACGTAAGCAAACATGGGGCAGAGATTTTATTGCATTTACCTATCCTCCCAAAACTGTCTATTTTCCTACTTTATGCGTAGTTCGTACAGCTTAAATTCATAGCTGTCATCACAGAGAAAGTTTCTTGCTGGTCATTGGCTCTAATCAAAGTAACTTTCTTTGTACAAACGATAGCACGAGTTAGGTGAAAATTGACCAATTCGTGCTCTTGCTCGGTAAGCTTACCAATAAAGCTTTACTGAGTTGGTATAAAAACATTTGATGACATGATGCTGTAGTGGAATTACCAGTCACCATAGTTGACCACTACTTTCTAAGGCCTCCCTGAGAACCTTCAAGCTTCAGGCATGCCTTTTATAAGTGATTAACAAGGCAGGTATTAATTGCAAGTAACCTATTTGTTCATACAAGCAATAGAACCGTTATATCACTATACCAGTACGGGGTAATTACTACCCAGGCCCTGGGTAGCTATCCCGGGCTGTCAACAAGATGGCTGACCTAGCCTGACAAAGCAAATGTAGCTTAAGAACCGCTAGGGCCCATATCCAGGAGCTTACTATCCTCAGAAGGGAAAAATCGGGATCAAAGGACGTAAAAGACCAATAACTGTTCGAGAGAGGAATGCCAAGCTATTACTGGCTGGAATGCCCATAGACTCCGCCCCTTACTTCTGGGCACCAGTTCCCTTTAACTGACATATATATCTAATATTGGCTAGTATATATATACATGTATATGTATCATTATTGATTAATTCCTGTATGTCTGTTGTGTGATTGGACTGTTTGGCAAGCTAGGCCAAACACTTCCTGTCACTTCACGTAACTCTGCCACTATCTTTTCTTACAAAAACAAATGTTTATATAACTCCAAAGCGCTGAGTGTATGTCTGAGCAGAGGGCTCGCACAGTTGTTAACGTTGAGGGTTCTTTACAACTAGTTGTAAGTGCCATCCCGGTACAGGATCACCTCAGGGGAGAAGTTGGCTGTTTGTTGTCAGGCCTAGAGAGGCTGATTGTCTTGTTGTGCCAGCTACAACAGCCTACCCAGTGACAACGTTAGCAATGAAGCAACATGACACTAGAAATCCACTACAATGCAATTGCAAAAGTAACTCCGTTACTCAGCAGCGATGCATTCACAGTAACTATCCATCTATAGAAGTTGTTACCAACACGCTAAAGCTTTGCACGGTTTGCGTATTTAGTTATCCTTGTCCAAAACTATATTGAAAATGTCCACATAAGCTGTGTTTTAAAGTCTAGTTAATGAAGGTTTGGTAATAGAAATAATTTATGTGAATTTTACAGATAAACAGCGTTACAGATTGCATTCCCATTAAGAGTTCTGATCACAGAAAAGTATAGCAATAACACAGCCTCACAACACAACGTTTTTCACTAAATTTTTAAATTCGATGGAACACGCTGTTGTTTTTCTCAAATATATCTTCTACTCACTAAAACTACTTCTTATGTTACTTTGAATAAAATTGTTTGCATTAGAGTTCACTACGGGACTTTTTTGTCAGACATTCAAAAACGAGCAAATTTATTTATTTCAATATGTGTTTTTTTAGGTACTGCAACTCAATCGGACAAAAAACCAAAAAAAAAATCTTACATTACTGAAAGTGGTATCAAGTTGAAGAATTTTTTGTTGCCTCTTCTGTTGATACTTAGTTTGTTCCCATAGCTGTTATTTTCGAGTTTTAAAACATTTTTTAAAATTTAAAAAAAAACATATCACATTCCTGTCTAACCGCAAGCCAAAAAATGCTCAATAACGCGTAAAATTATTGTCAAAATATACGAGCCAGTGCAGCTCAATTTTTCAATTTGAATTTCAGTAAACAAGTTTGGTACCAACTTGTAGAGCTAGACATGATTATCTCCGTGGTATAAAAATTGCTAGTATAAATGACTTTTTAATTGCCTAAATTTACATTTCAATAATAAAAAAAATTTAATAAAAATAATTGTGGTTTGGTTTTTGTTGCGAATCTATCGGAAATGATAATGTTAAAAAACTTCAATTTTATTTGGCCAAAACATTGGGTACTATGTGATGACACCCGCAATTACGGAATTATGTTTTTTAGCTACAATGTCGCGTATTTTTAAACCGCCCACAAATTATTAGTAAGCTTTTTGAAATAAATTCTAATTAATTATAAATACTGAGCTGAATCAACAAAACAAAATGTTAGTGAGTAGGTTAGACATTGGTGTTTCATTTGTAATTGTCAAAAATTATTAAAATATTCGGGGGAATTCCCACAGGTGCGCCAAAGCTGTGTTATCTTTATGACCAGTTATTAGTGGGTAGAGCACATTTCAGAAGTCTATTGACAGACAATCAGATGCGAAATTGTATTGGCTGTTTGAAGAACAAGTTTCTTTCTGATTGGTGGATTAATTGCAAAGTTATTACCAAAACTGTAATTGGACACTTTGAAATCTGCGTGAGAGACAAATTCATATATGGATACTTTAACCTTATCACGTGATAATTATCGGTTTAGCTGCGCTACCTAGTTTTTTACAAAACCATAGCACGTTTTTTTAAATGAAAAACTCCTGGTAATAACCACATACTTACTATTGCTAGCCACTTGCGTGTCATTTCTTTGGGAAATCGAGAGCTCACATCATTTATCCACAACTGCTCATCATCTTATCGAAAACCTTACATTTATGTTCTCATTGTTGAAAATGCAAACCTAAACAATGGCTGGAATTCTCTAAATTCTTCAATCACTATGGGATTGCATTGTTTTGCAATCATTTCTGTTGAAGGAGATAACAGAATGTTGTTGAACGCCAAGTTAAAAATCGTTTGGTCATGTCATAGCCAGAACTTCAGTTGCAGTATAAGCAGACAAGTCACATCTCACCAATCTCAAACCTAACTGAATCATGCAATGCAGAGTTTTCAAATTTACTTTTCATTTAAGAAATAGCTGCTATATTGAAGCAACTAATGTTTTCTTTCACAACTGCAAAAAAGCTATTGAATAATACATGAACTATTCATAACACTGACTGTAAAATAGCTAAAAAAACCTATTGTGAAAATCATCTAAAAAGTGGTATGCTTCATACAACCTAAATAATTATGTTCTTCAAGCATAAAAATGGTTGTAGTAATATTGTTGAATGGAAAAAGAGTGCAGCAGACAAAGAAGTGCCGCACAATACAGTGCTACTTGTCACAACCCTTTCATCTGTTTAAAAAGTACTTTGTTAACGATGTTAAGTAAAGTTTTTGTTTATTTTTGTATGTTTTGTTATTGAAGAATAATCTAAACTTCCCTTACTGTTCAGAGTAACCAGCAACCGGCTCACAATTGTTTGAGCTTGCCAAAATTGGTCACTTCCTCTACCCATACCATCAAACTATTTCATAGAACTAGTTCTACTTACTTACTACCTCTGACTGAGAATGACACCAGTCTAGCTATGTTCCACTGCAAAACTTGACAAACTCACATGCTGAAGCAGACCAGAGTATACATTAAGTAACTAAGCAAACCTGGTTGGCCAATAAAATAAGTCAGCTCTCTTTTGGCGGATTTTTTCTGTACCCTGACATACTGCAGGTTATTATTGCATGGTTGCTGTAGCTTCAGACCATTGAAATATTTTATATATTAATATTTCTTATGATTGCATAACTCTCCGATACGAGTAAAATTATTAACAGGTTTGGCAAACTTCCAACAGAGTTATGCCACAATCAAATTATTTTAGGCGATTGCCACTAAGAGACAACTTCATTTCACTTGGAGGCTGTGTTCTATAACAACTCAATTGCCCCCTGTGCTCCTGCCTTTACCACTTATTTTTTACTGCAGACTTTTTGTCTTTTATTGTACTTCAAAGGTCCAGGTGTTCATTGAATACCATGTCATCAGTTTAAAGTTATCTTGGTTTTTTCCTGAAGATGAGAAGATTTTTGCGGTTGCAAACAAAATCAACCAATCTTTGCTCACAAACAAAGCCATTACAATAAACATGGCAAGAAATATAGCAATCTGATTTAGGTACACTTGATTTTTGATGTCAATCATCATAAAAAAAAATGTAACTCCCTGATCAGGAGAGTTTATAGTTGTACATGTACGTTTAACGCTTTAGTATACCTGAGATGCAAGTTTGGTTGAGCGTTTTTAAGTATTGTTGATTATAAATTATTGTCTAGATTAAACAACTGGTCTCCTTTTGATGTTTCTCTCTGTTGTTAATTACCATGTTAAGGCTACGATCAATTACAAGCTTCTTCTTTGGTTGGAGAGACACACAGTGAGTATATTACTATGGTGCAAATGTAAGAGAACTTTTCTTGAGGCTGTTAATTATTTTTGTTCCATCTGATATTTCCATACATAAGGGGCCAGAATATTATATTATTAAGGGAGCTAATGCATAATCAATTTTTTACAGCTTTCTCAAAACGTAAATGAGCTGCTCATTACCGGTTTTTAATATTCAGTTTTAATGACAAAAGGAAAATATAGAAAACGTACAAAACGGGTTTTCATAGTTTTAGCTATCACTATAATAATTGTTCATACTGAACTACCAAGTGATGAAAAATGAATAACGAATTGATTTGCTTGATTTTTCTGAGAGTTTATTAAACAATAGAGTTGTACGCATTCGTCTAGTCGAAATGTAAAATGAGCAATCATTGGTTGCGAATAACATTATTGATTACTTTGGTTCAACTTTGCCTCTGTACTACTTTCACTCTTGCTACACCTATCTGTTCTGCATGCCACCAGTTTATCACCTGCATACTACCTGTTTACCACCTGCATACTACCTGTTTACCACCTGCATACTACTTGTTTACCACCTGCATACCACCTGTTTACCACCTGCATAGTATCTGTTTACCAGCATTCCTTTCTACTTCTCTACTCATAACCACCCCCCTTTCCACTTCCGAAGAGTTAAATTTACCATAAGAAGCAGCCAGAGACTGTAGCTGTGTTTAGACAACTTATCTCTGATTTATTTTGGAGTTGTTTGCCCCTCAAAACTCACTTGACTTGTTAATTCTTCTCTGATCATTCCAGCAAAACCATGCTCCTTTGTTTTGTACATAATCTAATTTCTTTTCGTTTCACAATTTTGTGGAAGCCATCAGAAGTAAATAACAACCACAAGCAACAACAGTTCTTCCTGTCTTTGTTCGAAAGAGCTGCTGACTAGGATCATGCCATTCAAATTCTAAGTTTAAACCAAAACTTGACAATCGAGCACAACTTTGTGTCAAAAGGGAACAAAACTTGTACCTTTACCCATTGTAGGGACCATAAGTAAGTTGACACATTTAATATGTGAAAAAGAAGACAATTCAACGGCGAATAATGAAACCAAAACAAACTGGGGTGCTGCGCAACAGACAATCTCCATTAATGCCTTAATCAACTTTAGTTTTGACAGTTGCAACTGCCGGAATATGATGGGTGTATCTTAGTTGCCATTATTTGTGCTTTTGACATCTTTGTGTCAAAAGGGAACAAAACTTGTACCTTTACCCATTGTAGGGACCATAAGTAAGTTGACACATTTAATATGTGAAAAAGAAGACAATTCAACGGCGAATAATGAAACCAAAACAAACTGGGGTGCTGCGCAACAGACAATCTCCATTAATGCCTTAATCAACTTTAGTTTTGACAGTTGCAATTGCCGGAATATGATGGGTGTATCTTAGTTGCCATTATTTGTGCTTTTTCCCTGTATATAGCGGAATGGATTTCAGTGTATGACTCCACTCTTTGTTCTCTGCCGCTGCCTTCCCCTTCCTACCCATGTACATCAGCAGGTATGCCCTGTTTTAGTAATAAGCTACCCCTTTCCACTAACCACCCCCCCCCCCCTACTCTCACACCTCTCAAGTTTCCTAGTCTAAATCCCTGCACATATCTTACCCCCTTATCTTGCAAATTCCACATCCTCAGTATGATTAGATACCCCTACAGTCGCACTTGAGTGATAACTTGTCCCAGCTGGTGCACAGTCAAAGTTGTCTTTATTGAGAAACACAACTCACTTTGGCTATGTTACTCGAGTTAGATGGGATTCATATGAATGAATACAGCTGTACTGTGAACAAACTAGAGACCAGACAAGCAAACTGGGGCCAAGAAAATTTATTAGGGACAGTTTATTATTACACCTGTTCACCAAGAACCAATTAGACGCTGCCGTTTCAACCCAACACTGGCTTTATATAAGTAGCACATATTCTTGTGATAGTCAGTAGTTGATTAACTGTGATAGTGAATGCCTATACTTTGTACTTCTATTTTCAACCCACATTAACGTTTGGTGAACTTGTACCACTGTATAATCTGTCTGACCGTTGCCACTATTACATCTGGTGTTCTTATGTATTATGACTAGGTGGTTGGTTGAGGTGCAGGCTGAGGTATAGTCTGGGGGCATGTTGACTCAGATACTGGTCGACTTGTTAAAAAGAGGCTAAACGTAATTCCTAGTTAGATTAAGTCATCTTATAGCAGGAATAAACTATTCAAACCTGTACAACTGTCTCTTTCTTACACATTCAGTTATATATGAGTGAAATATCTAGCTAAAATTCTCCAAACTGCGTAGAAAACAGATTGAGTAACAGGTATAGTGAATTTTGGAAGCGTAAAACTACCAGCCGAAGTAGGTAGCAATCTGATGGTATGCTGCCACCAGTTACCTTTCACCTAGAGTTAACAACATGTCGGTACTACACCGAATCAGAAGTGGAGGTGTGTTCTCAACTCCACAACCAGTATAGAGCCCTCGGCTCAGATGCATAACTCGGTGCTTGAGAGTAATATGCCTTTCTTCTTCTTCTTCCATAAGAATACGAGTAAGTACAAGTCCCAATACAGACTGATTATCATCAGAAAAGTTCTGTCTTTTATAGGCAGATCACAGGAAGTGATTTATGGTAATGGTCAATAAAACAAAAGTAAGACATAATTTAACAAATGGGCAGGCAGATATAAAGACAGGTAAATGGGATAAGGTATACAGGATTAAACATATGTGGCGCCCAAAAGTGGTAGGCAGAGTCATGGGCTAGCTAGCCAATTCTAGGCATTCCTACTTCCTGCTGTTGGTACGTCAGTCTTTCCAGATTCTGGTCTTTCACTTTCCCCAGATATAAGGGTGGATATCTCCTGGATATGGTACTTTGCTCCTCTCAGGCTACTTTCAGATCTCAGGCTAAGATGAGTTAGTTCTGCCAGCCCGATATTGCTCCTACAGGGTCGGTACTGACTCATACAGGGTCGGTGCTGACTCATACAGGGTCGGTACAGTTCGGTGCCCATTATTATAGCTATTCTGGCCATCCAATGGCATCACCCATACATCCATTCACCATCCATTCTGGCTATCCAATGGCTATACTAGTGATGCCCGAATGTTGTTGAGTAATTGCGCAGATGCGAGTGCAATGAAAATCCACTGCAGAAGTTCATGTTGAGCTTTGCTTACAGATATGTGTAAGAGATCATGGGTGATACCGTATTTTTTGTACATTTCATCCCTACCCAATTCGTCTCACTGGTTGCCAGTGTTCCACCAGCTTGCTTGGGAAGGAAAAGATAAATATTTGGACATGACGGAGCTAGGAACAGTAAAAGTCCTACTCTGTGGTGGTGGTTAAAAACCTAGAAGAGAGGAGACAGTGCTAGAAGCAAAGAGTATTCTTGTGGGAAGTGCTTGCTTTGACAGAAGGAAATGGACTGTTGTTGAGATTAGTGGTATTTTAGCACTAGCGAGCAGAACCTGGTCAAATAGAGAAAATTTTTGTTTTGTTTACCCAGTTGTTTTCTGGGTGAAGGACAACAAAATCATTCACAATTGTATCCGGTGTTTATTAGAATCTCAATCTATGTAACAACAAATGATGACCCAGACAGAAAGAGAAAACAATTACCTGTAACTCAAAAAATTACAGGCTGCTCAGTGCTTAATGCTTATTCAAAATTTGGTGTTATGGCACAAGTGAAAAATTTTCGCAAATTCTTTTATAAATATTTTCATCTGCGTCATGTAGTTTATGTCCAAAAAATGCTAATTATACTTGAGAATGTTATATACATTCTTTGTTACCTGCTGAGCCATGTAGCTGTATTATCCTAGTGACTTCAAACTCACCTTATTATGTAATTATTTTATTGTCTATTGCCGGATACTATAGTGTTGCACCTATTTACCTATCGAGTGTACATGCCAGCATAAACCACAGGCTCATCATAGGTTCTGCTACTACAAAACTTTAGACTGTAGCTTCCAAGTTTTGAAGTTCAGCTGTAACAATACACATTAGATTAGACTTTTAGCAATTGAGTAGAACTTGGAGTTATGCTCTCATAGTTCTTACTTTTGAGAAAACAACTCCACGTTTCATTTTCAAGAGTGACACTATTTACGTATCTACCAATTCTATCAGTCTAATACTTTCACCAAGATTCTCATTGTTTGAGTTTGGATATCGGACGTTTCTTTCAGATTTGCTAGAGGTGATTATGTGCCTATGTAAAGAAAACATATCACTGGTGGTGTTAGCTTTCATAACCATTTATGGTGTCTCCTATCTGTGGAAACTGTAGAAGCAAATGAAAAAATGTTTTTGCATTAGAGTAAACAGTTTCACATAAACTGATTGTAAGTAGTGGAAAATTTTTGTTTGTTAACTATTTTTGTAGGGAAGTTGGCACATTTTGCGTTAATTTCAAAACCTAATATTTGAATGAGCCATAATAGAATTTTACACTTGTAACAACATAAATTACTGTTCAATAATATATGCTGATATGATCTTTTGCCAAAATATGCTTTGATTTGTATTGTTTTCTATTAACACTTCGAGATGAAAAAAAGTTCCAAATAATTATTGTTTCCACATTATGACAAATTATTGATACTGGCGGTGATAAAGGAAAATTCTGTTGGACACACCATTGTCAATAAGTTTGTCGTGAGCTCTTTTGAAAAACTTTGGTCAATCTCTGAAGTCGACATCCTGGCAATAAGCCAAATGCCAGATGTTTATTGCTATTGGAGACGCTAATGTCACCAAAGGCTATAAAACCAGGTGAGCGTGCGTAATAAAACAGGGAGCTAGAAATTATCCATCATAACTGCGTGGCATCATCAGCATGTGTGTTTATATAGCCAACGATGATCATCTGTGGTTTATTACACTGTTATTTATTAAACAATACAACTGATTTGAAACGAAATTACTTTTTCTACTGGTAAATAATTATTTTAGTAATAAAAATAAATGATAGTATTTTTTTAGCAGAAATGCACTTGGTACCTCTTTATTATTACTAACTAATAATAAATAATATTGTACCGGAAAAACTACGAACTCCACCTGCAACAACAATACAATATTGTAACAATTCCATTTATCACATTTATCCAGTCACATGTTGCGATCGATGCATAGCCTCGACGCCGCTAACAAATTATTAATATTATACTTTATTCTATTGCCTTTTTCTAACGAGGTTAGACTGTTTAAGCACCGCCTCCTGTGTATAAATAGAACAACAGAGCTCCTCACAAGGCAGTGTACCTGGGGAGACTCACTGTATATTTTCTTTATGAAATATAAACAGCCACACACTCAATCAAGCTTATAACTTGATACTCTGACAGACAAGCATACTACGACGTGATAACCGCTCGAACGACCTCTAGGTCCTGACAGCATTTGGTGTTATCAAGTGAACGCCGACGACGACAAGCCTGTTCGGCAGACGATAGCCAAGGTGCTCCTCCTCCAGCAGTAATGCTGATGGGTGGACACTCGTAGGCTCTCTGACCAACAGATTGTCGGGATCGACTGACAGCTCTCTTGCCTAGAGGTAGTGCAGGTGGCTACCGGAATAACTAAGTGTTAGTTATAATAAATTCCTGCACAATATCATTCATTGAATGATAGCCAGCGTGCTACTAAAATCTCGAGTCACCACACAGCTTTCCTTGCCAGCCAACAACTCTGTGATAAGTTTCTTTGTTTATTTTTTCATAGACAAGTTAAGAAAATAATATTAATAACAGCCAGCAACGTTAGTCGGCTGAATCGCACGTAACAACACCGTGACCGTAACTGCCTTTGTGGGCGTGGTTTAACCGACGGCGATAAACTTTTAGTTGTGGAAATATATGCCCTTGTCGCCAATTATTAGTGATAAAAAATCACAGAGATTTGGCAATAATTTGTCATGATGTAGAAACAATAAACCATTTACTTTCAAAACCTTAACTCTCGTTGAACATTCGTAAAACTTTACTCCATGATAACTTACATAACACCTCAGTTGGTTTTAGGAAATGGTAATGTACAGTCTCACTCTCTGATCCAAACCATTTTTGTAATATAATCTTGTGATAACCAAATTGAATATGTTAGTCCTGACAAACTTTCTTTGTTATATATATCAGCACGCATCAGAAAATTACAAAATCAACATCTGTCAGAAACAAGCAGTGTAGTTTTTAGAACTTTTTGCTTCAAGTAATCTCCATTCATCGGTGAAAAACCTTTATAATGGTATTTTGTTTATTTGGGTTGTTTGATTATGTTGTTTAGGATTATTTATTTTTTTTCAATAATTTTTTGGAACTAACGATAATTGTGTCACGCAAAACAGTTTAAGTAACAAAATTTCCCAGTGACAAACATAAAGTTTTGTTCACTCTTTTATCAATATTTGCACAGTTTCAGAACATAGGCTATACTGTGGTGAATTTGGGTGATCAATTACTTTTTTAATTCACCCCTACTTCCTGTATTTAAATCTGTTGCCCTTTCCTTTGTCCCACACCCCTGCCATCCTCCCGGCCCCTCCCCCCCCCCCCTTCTCTCCTTCCCGAACCATCATCACCCTCTTGGAAATGTCCCAGTAAGTCTCCTTTTCCTTTCCTTAACGCACTAGTGACTCACATCCTTAGTGATCGGTGCCTTACCCCCAACCACCCTCATGCCCCTGGCCCTCCCCCTCATTTGTCACCAGACCATTGGAACCCATACACTCTAACCCCCACTTTTTCCCTTCAAGTCCTCAAATTTTCAGCCCCCCCCCCCCCCCCCGTCTCCTAATGTAAATAGAGGTCCCACTTCCATTGCTAAGTATTGGTAGAAATTTCAAACAATTCGAACTGGGTTGTCTTTCCTCAGATACACAACTCCTAAAAAGCAGGCAAATACCTAGCATCAGAACCTGTATACAGAAAACAGATGTTCTAAGAGAGAGTTGCTGCGGAAGTTCCGGACAAGTTAAAGCATTAGGAGAAGAATACAAAGATTTTCAAATGCGCCTACCTGCAGTGAGCCAATCAGAGACTATTATTTCAACGGCGCCCTAACTTTATAGATAAAGAAATGTTATTGTTGACAGTAGGTTGTTAGTAGGTTGTTAGCTGTGAAAAGTAGAAAAGCTATCCGTAAATTATATTTTTTATTATGTAAACTTGTATAAACTCATTGACTTTTACCATATACTGGTCTGTCTCTCGGTCTGTCTGGCCGGTGGCCATGGTTGTATCTGGTCGTTGGTTGATGGGAGGGTTGAGGGTCAAGTGTAAATTGAGTCTAGGGAATCCTAGGTTGTGTCAAGGTCACATAGATGTCAAGCCATGGTCGAGTCTAGGTTGAATTGTTTAGAAAGCCTCCTATCAGCAATAGAAGCAAACATTTATTACCAGTTTTATTGACAAACCAATTTCACCGTGTAGTTCAATCTCCTCCTTAGTACACTGTTGAAATAGCTTGAGATCATTGTAGAATTCTCAAAAATACTTAGGGCTCACGCCATATTGCAGGTTAATAGTTAAGATCTTAAACCAAAGGTAATAGTGTCAGTAATACCATAAGATATTTTGAATCATCCTTCCCACATGGATCAAACAATAACCAGCATTCATCAGCTATAAATGTTCTCATGTAAACCAGTGCATAAATAATATTGCGATGAAATCTACTCAACAAATAACTGCACTTCTCTTTACCCACCCCTGGCCACCTATTGTTATTTATTTATCATAGATACTCTGTCCCTACCCTCCACCAAGTAACAAGTCACTTGATATTGTCTGTGCTAAGGTTCCCCTGACGACTGCAGAGTGTGAAGTATGCTTTCCTGAAGTCTGGCACTACCAGAAACCTTCTAGAAGTGCAGGGATTATCACTACCGGCCCTGCAGGCAATCCTACCGGCAATGCAGCCATCATTACCGGCTCTGCAGCCATCAATACTGGCCCTGCAGCCATCAATACTGGCCATGCAGTATCAATACCGGCCCTGCAGCCATCAATACCGGCCATGCAGTATCACTACCGGCCCTGCAGCCATCAATACTGGCCATGCAGTATCAATACCGGCCCTGCAGCCATCAATACCGGCCATGCAGTATCACTACCGGCCCTGCAGCCAATCTATACCAGGTCGGGGAGGAAAGAAGGAACATAGCCTGAGAAACCAGATTAGTCTCAAAAGATCATCATCGTCAGATTTGCCAGAAGTTGTGAATCCCAAGCTATAACAGCCTGAGAATTCTACCTAAATTGCACCATCACTTCCTGGGCTGTGACTCAGCAGGTTTGTTCTGGAAGCTCCACCCCCTACTTCTGGGCGGCTTATTTATTTAACCTTATTTTAACCTATCTGATTCCTTTCTAGTTATAATCTGTCTGTTGATTGCGTGTTTATGTTCTACTTAATTTGGCATTTGGTATCTCTATAATTAGGCCAATCATTTCCTGTACCTTTGCCTATAAGAAGCAGAGTTTTGCTTACACTTCAATTGCATTTGTAGCAGGATACTGTTTGTGATTGCACCAAGTAGCAGGATACTTTGTCGCTATTATTTTACACTGGGTTGTTGTGAAATAATAAAGATAGCTATTACTCTGAAGCATTGAGTTGTGAGTCTGAACCTTGGGCTCTGTTACAGTTGTGGAGTTGGAGATACTTCTCTGTGGAAGTTGATTGCTAAATAACCTCTGTTGAAGAGAAGTTTTGTTGGTGGCATTTTGGCCAGCCTCTCAAAATCTAATACAATATTATCTCTCACTCTCAATCAAAGATATGTGAGCTACTTTTACTCCTACTTTACCCAAAATCCCCCCTAGGCTCCCTCAATCTATCCATATAGACCCTCATTTCTCTCCTGCAAGTTGGATACCTGAACTGCAACGCAAACAGCCCTCAGACTCATGTAAAAACCACCCAGATATAGTTATTAACACTTGGGAGTTGTACTCCCTTGAATGTAGGGAAAGATAACTCTGGAAATATGGGAAAATTGTGATGCTCAAAGGTATATAAAAAAGCTGTTGTACCAAAAAAGCAAATTAAACACTAAAAAATTACTTAAAAAGTAATTGACCAACAGAAAGGGACTACACATAAGTGTATTTGATTGCTTTTTGTAGAGATTGAGTGCTTTATTATGCATTAATTAGCTCTGTCTGAGATTCGATAGTGCAAGCAGCTAAAAAGTAATTTATGTTTTGTTTGAAAATAATGAATTTATATAAACTATATTTATAATGCTATTGTGTATCTGGCTTGAAGCCCTAGTTAAGTGTAATGGCCCTTTCACATGAGCCAGCTTGTCACCTGCATCTGTTGTTTTGTCATGCCGGATGGTAAGTCTATAGAACAGGATGAAGCAAAATGGACATGTTCAACTTTTCATCCTTTCCGTCGTGCTGTTATTGGTTGATTCACCCACTGCAATTCCATTTGACAAGGATATTTTGACTTTCCGCGTGTTTACAAAAATTATGTATATTTTTACTATAGCAATATATATTATAATAACTATATGACGGTCGATGTCTAATTAGTAAAGTACATGGACATTGACAAAAGTGCAGGCGTAACATTGCTTTACTGGTATATTTTGTTTCAACGTTTGCTCACTAATAATCTTACCTACACCCACTGATGCACTGTTTCCCCAAGCTTTGACATTTAAATGAACACCCATTGTTGTCAATGATTAATAGTTAGTGATAATCCAATGTCTCATACCCGAATGATACTTTCTGTGTGGATAACATTATGATTTGCCCTGGAACTGTGTAGTAGTAGCTCTTGTACTTGTTTGATGTTCAATTTTCCCCTAGTTCTACCTTCAACCTCCCTACATACTTCTCCTTCAAAACTACGTTTTACCATAAGACTCCAAAAGCAATCAAACCCCATCCAGCACTTATACAGAAGTAATTTAAAATATTTTGGAGTTATATTCCCTCGGTAACCCACAAACCCTTCCTCAAATGATTCCAAAAAACCCATTCCTTTACCAAACTCCAACCATAAACCTAAGTGCAGAAATGAAAGTGTGGCCAACTCCCCTTGTCACGTGATCCTCTGGAGCCGAATGCTTCAGTGACTACACCATAACTTATAGAAAAAAGGCTCAATTTCAACAGCTCATAACGCTGCAAATTGACAAGTTAACGATTAAAACAACCATTCATCTGAAAGCTCAGGATTTCTCCTAGCCCACTAGGAATTTTAAACAAAAACATTTAAGTCTAAGCTAAGTAATAAGGGGAGAAATATAGTGCTTATATTACGACTTGTATTATAAAAGATAGGAATTATAAACTACTTTTCTTGTACCATTCAACTTTCATACCAAATTTTAAATAACTAATAACTTTGGACATAAATAATAGCCAAAATTTATTCATAAAATTATAATCTAAAAATATTCTAAATAATAACAAAAGAAATATTCCAAAAAGGCTAATTTTTTATGGTACTGATGAAATCAATCATTTTTTTTCAAAATGAGCATACTAATTTTTGACTTTATTCATACCTTACTTTAGAGTAGTCTATTACGGGTTTTTGTTATGCAGTCAGATGTTTATGAAAAAAAATCATAAATACTGCTAAGTAAAATAAATAACAAACATTCCACTTGTTTTATGATTATTATTTCGATTTTTGCCACAAAACCAAGTGGCACTTCGGTATGTCGTGTGTGTGCCATATAGATGGTAACTAACGCGACTGTGCGCCCTGTATACAATTACAAAAGGTCACTCTAAGTTACTGGTGTGAAAGCAAACGTTTATGCATTATCGGGCACGTAATATTTTTTAGTAAACGTATTGGCAATCTTATCAATGTCCGGTACTGCTCAATATAGAGTTATCCTTCCGAAGGGGAGATGACTCCTTGTTTTTTCTTGGCTCCAGTGATGGTTAACAGTTTTAAACAATTTTTTACTGCCCAAGTCCACTTAATAAAATAAAAATTTGTGCTAGATTGAAGCAAAATATGTGCACATAGGTATTACTACAAAACAAATTTCATTTCATGCTACAGATATTGAATAAATGAATAAAAAACTATTTCAGCCAATGATGACTTATATGAGCTTTTGCTCCAGTAGAGTGGTCCTTATATAAAATAGCGCTGGAAACGGCTTACCACACTTTCATTTCTGCACTTAACCCCAAACCAGCTTTCTTTCAAACTTTGTTCAGGGCCCGCAAATGAACATTAACAAGTTCAAATTTGGGAGTTGCCCTCTCATGACATGAGAGACGAAGTTTATTTTAATCAGAGAAACTCAAATTTCGTCACCATATATTTTTGCGATTTTAATTAAAACTTTGTATATGCTTTAGTTCTTGTTAACTTGTGATAAGACCTCAACAGAATTAGCGTGCATTCATTCTATTTCAAGTTATTCAGCAAAACATATGGCCCAGCTACTAACAATATAAAAAAAACGTAATGGAACCAACTGAATGTTGCAAAGTAACCTGAAACTTGATCCAATAAAAATAAATAATTTTTTTTAGTATTGGAATAAGTGGGATATTTTCTTTTCTAAGCGCATTGGTTTATTTTTCAATGTTCGATAACTTGAGGTCTACATATTTATTGCATGGCAGCAGTTAATGGTGGGTTGGTTTCTTGATCAGATTTGTTTTACTTTATACATTGTGTTACTTGAATCTGCGAGTGAAGATCGAAAAAATACATGTAAATCATAAATATTTACTAGAAGTTATAATGCTGACAACCTTTGGGGTGAACTTTAAGTATATACAGTTCATGAAAGAGTTTCAGTTCAGTGATGAACTGTGAAGAGCAAAGAAGATTTGTGAACGACACAATAATTTCTGAAGAGTTTGGAAATAGTGTTGACGAGGTCTGGTCCATAGCTAGCAGTTACTCAGGAGATAGAAACTGTTATCAGGCAATACAGTTCTGGAGTGGCTGAAGAAAACACATTACACTGTTTAGAATGTTAATTTTAAGCGCTACCATTTGTGTTTCCTTGAAAGGCCAGCACAATCCTTTACAATATTATTTTCTAGCATTTTTTTCTGACAATTGTACTTATTTCAGCTAATTATTTATTCAGTTCATCCATCAAATTTTAATAATTTATACAGTGGTAAGTTATTAATGCAAGGAAATCAGTAGCAACAATCAGCAATAAGAGACTTGAATGACCAAAAAAGCAATTTAAAAATTTAAGAAATGATTGATTGTATTGAAATTAATGACTATAATGATAACCAATTACAATAATGTTGCCACTACCTTTTAGTACCCAAAAGATTAAAAAATTTGCTGCAGTAATTGCTCAATGAAAACAAATATTGCTGGTACGGTCTTTGAAGAGAAGGCAGGATAAATATTGATTACTGCTTTCATTCTCTTTTGAGTGATGAATGAATAAATGGTGAGAAAGAAACAGAGCTTCATTTGCTTAAATTTGGAAATTTAACAAAGTGCACAATAATTTTTCATGATTTTTAAGAAGTAAACACTTTTTGAGTTATTGCTTTGTAAACTCATGCAACTGCAACTACTGATGCCTTAGCGGTGAGTCTTGGTAAAGTTTCATAAATGTAAGCACTGAAAAAACCCACAGATTTCCAGGCCAAAGACCAATTGGTGTATATAGATGCTTATAAGCATACAAACTCCCATATAACTGAATGTTTTTTTTTTATTTAATGTCAAGTTTGCAAAAAGTTTCGGTTTTTGATTGGACAGCTCAACCCACTTTGTAAGTGGGTGTGATCAAAGTGGTGTGAGTCTGTGAGAAAACCTCTTTTATGATACTTCCTCTGCATCTGGAATAATTCAAGTAGCAAGATGAATCAAAGCAAGCTCATTATATCATAAAATCAATTTATATTTAAAGTTGTAACAACGCATGAAACGAAATTTGATTTGCTGTAGAATTTAATATACAGCGAGTTCAAGAGGAGTACAGAATACAGAACTGCTTGACTGATGTTCTAATTAAGATCCGCCCACGAATAATATTTCCTATAAACGCTAATGTACCGCTAAAGACATTTTTGTCTTCAAAATGGGCATTTAATGTAATTAAAATCATAACTCATGAAAATTCAGTCTTGTATACCAAATTACCAACCAGATGTCACAATAAATGTGGACAGAAATTATTGCTGGCAAAACCATAATGAATGAAGACAATACAGTCAGCCATGAAGTTTATCCTGGTGAGGGTCAACATTTGTTCTCAATGACGAGTACCTTACCATCTTAGCATTAATTTCCAAAATTTCAACACTTATCTTTCTTCACCCATTTGGACAACTCTTGGAAAAAACCTCAAAATATAGTTTAAATTTCGCTTGTGATGGTTGCCTACACCTCTTACAATGAGGTTCAAAATATTCTTATTGAAGTTTTTAATCCAGTCTATCGATGTTTGTCCTATGAAATGTCTACATTCCTATTAGATCCTTTATGCAATTGGATTCAACTTTGGCTACAAGAGTCTTATTCGGCTAAAAAAATTGTTAGTTGATAGTCCTCGGGAAGATTCAGTAACAGAAAAATGCATGCAAATGAGTCAAACCAGCTTGCGAGCATTCCCCAGTGCCCAATCAATGGTAGGTGCAAAATGTAGTACAAATTAGTAAAAACTTCGAGTTTAACCAGTTTTTCGTCTATTGAACTACTTCATACTGTAGAGAAATGTTGCGCTCATCAATTCTAATACCTACATCCACCCCTTGGGCCTACCCGCATCTTCCCCTACCCCCTATGTCCATATACACCCCCTCTTTTCCAACTCCTAGTGACCCAGCTCAGACTGCATAGCTGACTGTTGCATAGAGAATATAGAACCCCAAATTCCTGACCACTTTGCTCACCTCAATCGGTTAACCCCTGTTTGGTCCTGTGTTCTTCTGCCCTTTACACTTGATAGAGGAGTAGCCGGGTCAATAATGGACTGATTTTGATCTGGTTTTTGCAATAAGAAAGCTCTCATTCTCTTCTAGACAAATACTTTAGTTTATCTTTAGTTATCCTGGGTTACCGCAAGCTACCCGGAGCGACACCGAGCTGTAATACATCAGCCATAGGATGCTGCCACTTCCTACCAACACTGAGGAGGCAGGACTAACAATGACAAAAAGCTACTTATGTGATGGGGCAGGTAAGGGGAGGAACACAAGCTAAGGAAGAGGAGATGACGGCATGATGGTGCAATAATGGAAGAGAGGCAGGGCCTAAAGAGAAAGAGGGAAGATTATTTGTTAGCTATACCATATTATTTTGGTTGTAAACATGTCTTATATTGTTTTTAATTGTGTACTATTATTATGGTGTTATGTGAATGGCTATGTCTTTAAATGGTGGCATAGCACCCTTAAGGGAATTTTATAAAAGCCTGGCCAACTTGTACAGCGAGGCAAAGCATATTTAAGCCTCAGTAGGAATACTTACCTGTATTGTATATTGGAGAAATAAACACTATTTATCACTTTAGCACTGTGGAGTTTGTCTGGCCTATTGGCTGCTATTGCAAGTAGTATGAGGAAGAGGAGGAGAACTACTGCGAGGCAAACTCAGTGATAGGCTCTGGTAACAGCTGTCAGCTGGGAGCCTGGAGAATAGCAGTTGAGGAAACTGTTAGAATAAATCTATTGGTTTAGCTAGTGCAGCGGCAGGCAGATTTTGTTGTTGTTACTGCTGTGTAATGAATCAGTTGTGTCCGTGAAGTGGGAAAGATTCTTCAAAATATCTCCAGTCAATGTAACTGATTAGTAGTTCTCTAAAATTTGCAAGCCTGCATAAGCCAGCTACATAAGCACTCAAAGCTTTGAGGTTGCAGTGAATAAACCAGCAAGCCAGTATTTAGCTGGATCTTGTTATTCACATTATTGAAAGTAAAATGTTCAGTTTCCTGCAAATGTTTCATTAGATTGATGTCCCATTAATTAATACAACTGATCAAATGCTTTAATTTGCCAAAGGAGAAATTTAAGAGCAGATCTCAGTAAAAAATTGTGGGGATTTTTGAGAGTCAGGTAACAGTTATGTCTCAATCTTTCTCCTGTCAACACATGACTTTGTTATAACTATATAAATCTTTTTTCCTGGCACATACCCCTCTTTATTATTTCTTAGTGTAATAGAATAAATATCGGTCAAAAAGTGTGAAGATTTTTTTTGAGGATCATGAAACAGTTATGCCTCATGGTGATTCGATTTAAGTTACCCTCTGGAGCTAACCCCCGTTTACAACCCTTGGTAATATGTTGTTTTACGCTACAAAGTTCTGACATGAGTATATTGTAACTACTCATGTGAAGGTTTATGCCGCGGAGCCTATCCCTAGTCCTGACAATTGTTTACACATGGATGGCTCTTGATACCTTTTTTATCCCTTGATTCCTGCTCCAGACCTACAAGCCCTTTCTGAGTTCGATTGTTGGATTAACATTATGTAGTTATTGGTATAGTTTTATTACAAGCAATAAAATTTAAGATATTGTTGTAGATTTTGGGGGCTTAAAACCACTAACGAAAGTTGGTGGCAATCCGACAGGTATGCTGCCACCAGCTGTCTTTTATACAGCAACAACCACAGGTCGGTACAACACCGAAAGATGTGTAGAAGAGTATTCTCAACTCTAAAACTAGTAAGGAGTCCTCGGCTCAGACGCATAACTCAGTGCTGTTGAGTAAATATGCATTTATTTTATCAAAATAAAACTAGTAAGTAAAAGCACAATACAAACCAATTCAATTTGGTACAAGTTCTGCCTTTTACAGGCGATTTACAGGAAGTGACAGGAAATAACCATGAGTAATAACCAAAAACATAAGAGCAGTACATAATACACGAATGAACAGATGGATATAAATAGAGAACGAATCAAATAGAGTATATAGGGCTAAATGGATATGGAGCCCTGTAGTGGTAGATGGAGTTACAAGCTATTGAACCAATCACAGTCCTATCTACTTCCTGTCCCTGGTCTTTAGTCTTTATTAGCCTCTATTCTTGGTCTTTCGTTAGGTTTACAGGTGGTTAACTCCTGGAAATGGGTTCTTTCTTCCCTCAGGCTACTTTCTAACTCTCAGCCTATGCTGACTCACTTCCTGCCAACCCTGCGTGGTGCATACAGGGTCGGTAATGACTCATACCGGGTCGGTACTGATCTATACAGAGTCGGTATTGTGCTCCTCAGGATTGGGTATAGGATCTGTGGCATCAACCTCCACATGAGTAGTTAAAACATACTCATATCATTTTTTGTAGCATAAAATTACATGTTAACAGTGGTTGTAAATCAAGGGTTAGCTTCGGAGGGTAACTCTAAATTGAATGACCATGAGGCACAACTGTTAAATGATCCTCAAAAAGTTGTTCACATTTTTTGACCGAGATCAACTCCTATTACACTAAAAATTAACAGAGAGGAGTATGTGACAGAAAAAAAAGATTTAAAAAATATTAAAAAACCGTGTGTTGACCGGGGGAAAGATTGAGACATAACTGTTACCTGATCCCCAAGAATCCCCACAATTTTTTTATCGAGATCTGCTCCTACGTTACTATTGTCCAATTTATCTCTCACAGATAAACTTTTGATCACTTTGAATCTTTTGACAGAATAGAGGCTTCCGATAAAAATTATCACTTAATATCAAAACAGCCACTGTTATTTGTTCGTTTCTCATATAAAGTTGAACTAACCAACAGATGCAAGCGAGTTTGTAATTCACAATCATTTCAGTCAGTATACGCTGATTCAGCAACTTGTAATGGAATAGAATTATAAATGCATTTTCAGTAAAATGCGTAAAAATATGTTAAAGTTGATTTGTTATCTATTATTACTACTCATTGCTCTCCAATAGTTATCTCCACCAACAATCTTAGCAAGCATTTTTATAATTTTACAAACATCTCAGTCAAAAGTAGCGGTATGTTCTATAAAAAATGTTTTCCTTCCATTCAAATTTTGTCTCAAGTTTTGCAAATTTTTCCAGTTTTGCCAACTTTTGTTTCAAATTCAAATCTCAAAAATTCTACTGACCTCCAGGTTTAGGGGTAAGCTGAGAATTTACATATGAGTGAAAAAGACAACGTCTACTTTAAAATATATTTGTGCACAATGTGAAAAAAAGCTTCGTTATGAATCAGCTTCACTTGTCAGAGCCACGTATATTTTTGCTGGACTCAATATATTCTCACACTCGGAAGTTATGTAATCAAAGTTAATTATTATTAAAGCAGGACTGCCATATCCTACAAAAAGCTATTGTGCACGTACATAATCATCTGGGTTATCTTCTCCTGTTTTTATTTTCACTCTATGTTTATTCTACATGGAGTTATTTCACTTTTTCTGAAGTGATCTCTTGAACCGGATATAAATAAAGACTCGCTAGAAGTGACGTCGCAAACCGGTAATGCGTTTGCGTGTGCTATATGAAGTATATAAAACTGACCCGTTTTACTGGGCTCATTCAGGTCTCTTGACCTTTATTGTTATTCATTTTTCACTTCCTGCCTACTAGACTATGACTTCCATTTGATGTCTGAAGTGTTTTCAGGCACTAGAACACGTGAGATGATGATGTAGATGTAGATTTAAAACCATTGGAAACCTTGAAATTGGCCGCTAGTAGTCAGGTAGCCTGTGGACCTACGTAATTGGTACTCCGCATAGTATAGCAGTTGGTGACTTATACAATCTGCTAAAACTACCACTAGAGGAAAAGGCGTGGTTTGCCTCTGCAATTAGTTTTGTTGGTTTGTTTCACTCGTTCAAAACATTGTTGCTGCGATTTTAAATATAAGATAAATAAGATAAAATATGTCGACCGCTGGAGTTTCGGGAATTAAACCTGTCAGGAAGAGAAAGAGTAGGCAATGTGAAGCTGGTCATTGTAGTGAAAGTGAATGCCATTTGTTTAAATGGCCAAAAAATAATGCTAAAGTTGCTACTCAGTGGACATCGTTTGTGAGATTGAAGAGAAGTGGTTTCTCACCAGATAACAATTCTTCACTTTGTTATCGTCACTTCAGAGATAGTGACTTTACCAACTACGCTATGTACAAAGCAGGAGTGGTTAGCAAGTAAGAATATACACCATGTATTGTTTTATGTATATTTATTATAATTATTATGATTTCTCTATCTAACTAATTTTATTATTATCAATCATTATTATTATTGGTGGTAGAAGTGGTGTCTGTGTACTACCTAGTCTTCTGCTGCTGCTCGTTGTAGCAGAAGATGATGAGCAGCTAGTAGTAGCAGTAGTAGTAGTATAGTCGGTAGCAGTAGTAGTGTTCGCTGTTGGTAGTAATATAATATTATTTATTATTTTATTTTAATAAAAAGTTTAATAATAATAAATAATATTATTAATTAATTAATAATATTTTTTTAGTAATAATGGTAGTGATAGCTTAATAATTATAGACATATGAAAAGATGGAGAGCAGCAATGAAAATGATAATAAATAGCGTGCTGTGGTAAATGGAATTTAATAATAATAATAACAACAATAACCACCATTGGTTTAGTTCTTGAATATAATTATACTCTAAAATATTAGTATTACTTCCTGTAAAAAATATATGCCTATATATGTATATCTAAATTGTATGCAACTGTAAAATTTTGATGTACAGGCTAATACTGGAAAAGAACGCCATTCCCAGTATACAGATGTCAGAGTCAACTGTGCAGCAAAAGGCTTTGGGTCTTCATTTGGCTACCCAGGACCTATCTCCTCGCAAGAGAAGTCTGCCCGAACTCACTTCTGGAGAGAAACGACGTTTGATTCGGACAGATCCAATTATGTTGCAAGTGTATTTTGATGTGTTGTTGTGGTAGTTCAGATAATTGTATTTTATGTTCATTGTGTGCGATAGGCAGTCTCTTGATATTTTGGTAATTCTTGTAGACAAAAGCTCACAGCAACTCCAACTGTATCCACCAACCGGCGGCGAGCACCACGAGCAAGGCACCTCCGGATGGCCTGTAAGAAGGTCATGCCAGTACTCGCAGGTTGTAGTGTTGGCACTCAGGTGCAGATACGTAAAAGATTCCGTAGTGAGAAGATCCAATGCAGGTGAGACTAAAATTTGCATGCTTGTGTGCTGGTTTTATCAAAGATACTGTTGTCATCACATTTCTCGTGTTTACCTTTCACATTGTATTTACAGCCTGGTTGATGATCCAACTTCACTTACGGCAGAAGGCAGTGCCCCTACCCTTTCATCAGCAGGCACATCCACAGAGCTTTGCTATGACTTGGAACCGCCATCTCCGGTAGACGATGCTATTGATGATGATTGGTTTCCATCAGATGAAGATGAGGAGGAATTCGATGTAGAAATTTCAAATAACCCCACAGAAGCTCCACGGTATGATAATATGCGTGCTACACTGATATAATGTGCTGTTGTGAAACCATGATGACAATACATGATCATGGCTCTATGCTCTAGCACTCTCAGCATCATTGAGGTTGTGTCTCTTACAGATGACATGTAGTCAATTGGTAAATATATAGCTAATTAGGCCTATAGGCCTACTTCTCATGTTTTCTTCAAGCCTTTGGTTCCTAACACAAACCACTTTGCTTCCTAACACTAATACAATCTGTGTGTCTGCACTGTGATGATCTCTTCTGGTCAAGGGTCTGCGTGTTGCGAGATGAAAAGATGGCTGACAAACTTTGGATAAAATTTATTGATGTTTATTATTTGTGTTGATTTACATTACTTTCTATACAGAAAAGGTCAGTGGTTTGATGAGCCGAAATACATTGTCACTCACAGCAGTCTGACCAAGTTGATGCGACGGTGCTCCATTTGTGGAGGCAAAGCTGATGGTCGGCCAAACCCTAACCGCCAGGGAGCTTTTGTGGAATTCACCATCTACTGTTGTGAGCCCACATGTATGCACGAAGAAACCTGGCACCCTTCACCTGTCGTCAACAGCATATACATCATCAACTTGCTGCTGAGTGCATCAATTGTTTTCTCTGGAGGCTTGGCTTCCAAATTCATCAGAGCTCTGAAATTCATAAATATTGCAATGCCATCAGGGAGGACTTTCTTTCGTCATCAAAAGGAATACCTTCATGGAGTAAGTTTGTTACATTTGTGTTTTGACCCATTGAACAATTTTGCGAAGCACGAGAGTATATTTATTGATATGATTTCACTATTACCAACGTTGTTACAGCCAATGTTGATAATCATTCAATAATCTTTTTCAATGAAAAAACAGGTGGTCAGAGAAGTGTATGCTTCGAGTCAGGATGCACATTTGCAAGAAATCAGGCAGTCCAGCAGACCACTACGTCTCTCTGGTGATGGCCGATGTGACAGCCCGGGACATTCTGCGCTCTTTGGAACATACTCGTTGATGGACTCTGACAGCGGGAAGATTGTGTGTTACGAGTTGATCAAGGTAATTATTAAATCTTTTTCTCCTGTTCAGGTTTCGCTGTGTTATGTTGTTGTTTAATTTGCTTAATTTTCTGGTTGTTGGTTATCAGCATACCTCGAATGGGTGAAAATTCCCATAAAAGGCCCTGTCAAAGGAATATGCCTTCAACAGTACTTGGTTAAGCTGTTCCACCAACTCAAAAATGTTGCTACTTTCACAACGAAACCTGCCACATAACTCCCACTGATAACCATTAACCGAAGACTTTTGTTCCGTGGTTGTTAAGAATTACATGTTATTGCAACTTTAAAAATGTAAATATTGGTTTCTATCTACAAATATTGTTACAACACTTCAACAAATAGGCTAATACAACTTTAAATATAATTAATCTAAGATTAAGTAAAAAAAATCAGCTGGGTTATAATTTATTTATATCTGTAAAAATATACAGGAGTGAAAATTTATCACGAATGTACAAAATGACCGCTTCAGCCAAAATCATTCAGAAGTACAGATATAGCATGGCATAGCATGTTGTTAACTAACTAACCCTGATCATATTATATGTGTCACAGTGCACAGAAGTCTCATCATCCAACGCCATGGAGCTGGAAGGATTAATACGTTGCCGCAAATATTTAGAACAAAAAAACTTGGTGGTTCAGTGCCTCACAACAGATCGCCATATCCAGATAAATGCGTACATGAGGGACAAGTGGTCGAGTGTTCAACACTATTTTGACACTTGGCATATTAGCAAAGGTAAATTTTTGTTGTTGAGATAGCTCGTTATTTTGTTGTTAGTAATTCGCCATCTGATCGATCCAACAATTTGGTAATGTGTACCTTGTACTTTAGGACTGAAGAAGAAACTCTCAGCTGCTGCACTGAAAGCAATGCACAGGCCATTATCAAAGTGGATAAAAAGCATCACCAACCATATTTACTGGGTAGTTAACACCACTGACCATGAGACAGAACTTCGCCAGGAGAAATGGAAGTCCGTGCTGTATCACACCGCGAACATACACAACTTCAGCCACATGACCACATTTACTGCATGTGACCACCCCAACATGGAAGAGGAAGGCCAACCTCAGCGTGCATGGATAACACAAGGTAATGTGTTGTAAATATATCATATGTTTGCACCATGTGATACTCTTCTAAATAAAACATTACCACTCAACACAGCAAGTACACATGACTGTTTACTGCGTTGTTGTAGGCACAGATACTCACAAACTGCTGAAAGATATTGTACAGGACAAGAACTTACTCAAGGCTGTGGATAGAGCAAGCAAAGATAACACATCTGAGCTGGAATCATTCCATTCCAAGCTGAATGGAAATGCCCCAAAGATGATGTCATTTAGCTACTCTGGCATGAAGACAAGGTGAGCAAGTTCTGTCTCATAGGACCCTTCATGAATTTTTAGTTGGATTGTGTTTCCTGCAATTGGATGACTGAATATTCGTTGCGTTTATCAGCCTCCTTAATGAGATAGATTATGTCTAAAGAACATATATTTACTGCATATAATTTAACGTCCTTCTGACATTGTAGAGTGCAGCTCACTATTCTCCATCACAACGAGAATTGTCAACGACCTGTACATCTGAATGCCGATGGGTCAATTTGCTATAAGATCGTTCGCAAAAAAGCCAACAAATTGAACCCGTCATTGATAGCTAAACGCGTCGCAAGCACCACAGGTAGGTAGATTTTTGACTTCAGGTTTTTTGTTGCGTGAAAACTGCGTACCAGACACATAACTTATAGCACAACTGTATGCATCAACCAGACAGGTGTGATATGGTTGTTTGATGTGTTTTAGTCTATGTCGATCAACTCATGGCTGTCTTGGAAGGGTATATCGACATGAAATCCAAACCTGAACAGCTTCAGGATTCAGTGCCAACACTCCAATCCAAAATGCCACCTGTGACACGAGCTGAACTGATTGAAAGGCAAATGACAAGAGGCCTAAAGACTAAGCCGCACTATCTCTGACGTTTCAGTAGGCTGATCATATTATAATACTCGTTTCAGCTGTGCCGTGGTGCATGTACGTAGTATACTTGTAGTGAACAGATAATGTAGAGATAAGGGGCAGAGCTGGTGTCGTATGGTAATCATAGTGCAATAGTAGCGGAACAATGTCACAGTTTATATATTGACATGTTTAATTTGCAGAATAACAAGTTATGTCATTTCAGTTCTATACAAATCAGATGTTATTATATATGTATTACATACATGTTACATCATAACAGAAGATAAATGCATTTATTATATGTCATCATCATTGTCATCATCCCAAGTGTATACAAATTTAGAAAATTGCCAGTCTGCAAATTCTTCTTCATTTTCCGTTGGTGGAAATGTCGCATGCACCCAATTGTAGAGGCAAGCTGGCAATGGCAGTCTCTCACCACGTTCGATGTCCGGGTACAGCCAGAAGATTAGGACCCTATATGAGCAGAATCGCTTTTTAGTGTTAGCTGAATGTTCATTCTCATCAAACATGTCATCTACAACAAAGTGTCAGTGAATAAATACAACGCAAACATCAGTCAGTAGACACCCACATGCTATGCTGCTATACATAACAGCATATGAACACTAGTACGTACTATGATATCTTAGGTAGTTATTGGATGTGACCTCCAGAACCGCTGGCTGTGTCAGCTCCCCCACTCCTGGATGGCCAGTTATACAGGTAAGATCCTGTAGTTTAGCTGCAGCTGCAGTGTCATGGCAGCAAACTGATTGAGCCACTGTGGGCTGGTCAGTACAGTGCCCGCATTTACACCACTCTTGGGCAGGTCGGATATCCTCTTGCTACAACATGAACAACTAAACGTGTTCTTATGCTTGAAGTAATAAGTACATTTTTTCCTTCAGATGTATGTGTATGAATTGAAAATAATTTTTTTTTAACAATATTTTTGTTATTTATTTATTGTTGTTTTTATTTATAAATTTTAATTTAGAACAAATAAATTATTGTAGGAAAATATTCAATTAACAAACAAAGGATAATAAATATTATTATTTCTTATTGTTTACAATAACGAATAATATTGCTATTACAAATAAAAAATAATATTTATTATTGATAATAATATTGTTATTTATTATAATAAAAATTAATAATAATAATTATTATTATTATTTATTTATTATATATAACAATAATATTTATTATAATAATACCTCTTCTCCACTGTTGCTGCCATTTTCTTGACAGTCAATGGTTGGTTCAAATTGATAGCCAGCCACTCTGGCCTCCTCAACTTCATAATCGCTGTCTGACATGGTTGATTAAATTAATGAACAATAACGATGATGATAGTAGCACTGCGAAGAAATAAACAACAGGTTCTGTTGCCGAAGTTAGCCTTGCGTAATTCCTGCAATACTGGGCTAAGCTGGGAGGGTCGTCAGATGTACACCCGCAATGTCTCACAAAACCTCAGAACATTACGGCTATTGTAACGGATGTCTATACTAAGAGGATGGCCTTCCACAGCTAGACCGTATTATCGCGCCGCTCCAGATAATCGTCATCAGCCGTTGCCGATTTGCGACGTCACTTCTAGCGAGTCTTTATTTATATCCGGTTCAAGAGATCACTTCAGAAAAAGTGAAATAAATCCATGTAGAATAAACATAGAGTGAAAATAAAAACAGGAGAAGATAACCCAAATGATTATGTACGTGCACAATAGCTTTTTGTAGGATATGGCAGTCCTGCTTTAATGAGTCTTCAATCTTTTAATGCCGATGAAAAAGTTGTAAACACAGTTATTAGCCATTACTATAATCAGGATTATTCCAAGTTTGCTCTTGCAGCACTTCAATTGACACTTACACGTTTACTATTACTCCTTTGGCTAGAAGATGAATAGTCAAGTGACTCTCATTAAACTAGATTGATAAATCCGGTGCCAGTTAATTAAATTATAACCATTGTTAAGTCGGATTGTAAATGCTAAAGAAAAATTTAAAAACGATAACATATAAAGATGGATTTGATGGTTATAGTTTACTAGGTGTATATGAACTGAAAAATGCGGTAAAAAACTATATAGTTTTAAATGAAGAAGCATAATACAAAATCCCGAGAGACTTGCAGTTGTATCTGTGTTATTCACAATCGGTTGCACATAATACTGTTTTTGATCCTAATCGGCTAGTAAGATGAATCAAGAATGCAAGTAATTAAAGGATGGCAACTGGTCCGTCTGTTTGTGTCTGACATTTCAGTCAAAATCGTAGATAATTGAAACTTGAGCCAGCCAAATACAGTAAAGTGTTAATTAATGGACAAGGTTATCTAATACACTGTGGTTGACAGGCTAAGTGCCTACTTGAGTAGTCTGATGTACTGTGAGCCTCCTGGTCCAGTATGATTATTTTTACTTCTAAGTAGCATCCTTCCAGTATCCTAACCGGCGTTTCACTGGGATGTTTTTGATTTTGTTTCACACTGAAACCAACAAATCTCTCACTTACAAAATCATTTGCTTGCCTATCCCGTAACAAAACATGGTGTTCAAGGCTACTAAATTGTGCATTATGTTGTAGCCAGTGGTACTATTTTTATCTTTTGAAAAAAAATGCAAAAAAATTCCCTAAAGTTTCCTGATTACTCTACCAGTTCTGAATCCTTCTCTCAATGACGATCATATGAATTTAACTTGTCTTGTCCGTGCCTGAAGAGCCTGAAGAGCCTGAAGAGAGGTTATTATTGCTCAAGGTCTCTGGGAGACAAACAATTATCACTAGCTCTGTTTCCTTTCAAGTGCCCAAAAAATTGTTATCTAACTACTAAAAGCATTCTCTCTTGCACCTGATAAAGTGTTAATGAATAATTTTTAGAGACGCAAATAAAAACAAATGCAGGAATTACCCACATTAGCATAAAACAAAACCTTTTACTTTTAGCCAGGAACAGTGTGCAACTGATTCAAGAATGAAAATATGCCTTTTCAAGCGTAACTTTAAAATTGAAAATGTTTGGGTTTTTCTTTACCGCCCAATCGTAATTGTACAAGTAAAAGATATCAAATTAAAGAGAGCCAATTTTGATGCAAAGAAACGTTGTTATATAATGAAACTACCTTTGGTTAATTTTAATTAAGCAATGAGTGAAGGCCATTACTTAAATTGACCTATTCCTCCTCAGTACAAGACAATTGACTGCTATAAGCCTGTTACACTCGTTGCTGGATAATCCCAACTTAGGCATACACCTTCCTACAGCTTCAGTACACAAGACTGTATTTTTTTTACTTTAAGCAATCATCATATTTTTCTTGCACAAGTTTCTTGCGCTGCCATTATATCGTGTGCCTGGAAGTTGTTTAAACTGTGGCTAAAGATGGAAATGAGCATGCTATGAATTGGATAAATCATCACACTGAGCAACTAAGCGCAGTGGGTTCTGTGCGGTTGACATTGAGCAGAGATGACAAAAGAACCTGTTAGAAGAAAAGCTCAAAGCAGACGGGGCATCACACTATATGAATGTAGGTGGTGTGGAAATTTGCTGTGACAACCATGCTGTAAAAAAATTCATGATTACTGAAGCTAAGAAAATTTATCACTTGCTTGGACTAAGCTGCTTAGATAAAAAATTAAGTTAATTGGCCTTGTCAAATGTATCTTTGCCCGTCAACCACCACAATGATGTCAAATGTATCTTTGCGTCAACACCACAGTGATAATCATAAAGAAACAGAATAACACCAAATACACTAAGAGCGACCGCTCTCCATTATGCACTTAACTATTCGGTGAGTAGTTGTTTAGTAACTTTTATAGTTGTTGGTTGAAATGAGTTAGAACATATACATCAGTATTACCAAAACTAGTACTTGTGGATTTGGAGTTGTCTTCTCCAATGAACACTTGACTCCATGTTTTTTTGCAACGTCAGCTTTAGTTGTATCAGAGAGGAGAATCAAGAAAATACAATCAATCGCAAATATTTTACCGATCACAGAGCATCCTGACTCCGGGCTGTACTTTTGGTGAATACGTTTTTCAGAACAACCAGTTTATTTACAATAATCAGTGATAGTGTGGAATATTTTTACCTGCAAAATGCATCAATAGCGATTTTTTTTATTTTCACTTTGAAATATCTACAAAATTTTGATTGCCATATTTGAAAACCCTGGGAAATTCGTGGAAGGAGATTACTGTTTTTTTAATTTAGCATAGCTCAGTTTTTTACGGCAAACATAGCGAGAATTGGAAAATTTTGTATTTCACCACAAAACATTCCTGTTAATAAATGTGTTGGTTTATTTAAGTTCCAGGAGTAAGCGCGTGCCTTGCACCAACTTATGACATCGACCAAATTGTGAGTCATAAAATATATCCGCTAAACGTCTCGTTAAAGTCTTTTTGCAACACAGAATATTATAAATGTGCCCATGGTTTGATGGATAGAAGCTGTGGGCTAACAAAAAAAGCACAACCTAAACAAACTTTACCCATTAAAGAGTGCTTTAACAATTAAAACTGGCACTGTCTTAAGGTAGGTTTTGTGAAATCGAAAATTTTTGCTGTCGAATTCAAGTTCTTTCCTAATAAATATTTCTGTTGCACGCTTAACCTGATCTTCTATTTACGACATATTCCATACTTTTAGTCTGAAGTATTGGATAACTAATAAAAAACATAAAAAGCTAGTCTTGCCAGCAGGTGTATTGTCAGAGAGGACACACATAGTTCAAGTCAAATTACTTAATTTCAATAAAAATTAAAGTCAAACCCTCACCTGATGGCAATGCTCAATTTTATGTCCGGTGGTATACATTAACGACCACTTCAATATCTTTAAACGGATTGTGGGTTTTAATGATTTCTGTTGGTTATTGCATAACATATGTGCAAATGCACCTGTAGCTGATAAACCATTTTTTTAATGTAAACTAAAATATGCTAGAGCTCAAGTTATGCTTCTGATAATCTTACAAATTTTAGATGGAAACAGCGATAATGAGGCCACATAAATTCAAGGTCATTATTGACAATAGTAACCGAACGAGAACTGAAATATATCTGATGAGTGAAGTTATATTTTATATGGCAGCACCAAGCACCGACTAGGAGCTGAAATGGTAAAAATAAAATGGCAAATACGGCTAACAGTCGCCCAAGTTGTTATAAAAGTCATAAATTACATTTTTTAATATATACAATACACAACTATATAAATATTATGCAATATTTTGTAGGTACAAGCATGTTGTCAATTATTTACAAAAGAAAGTAGAGCCATATAGTTAGATAATAACATAATAACAATAAAATAACAAAAATTCTTAACAATAATCATAATAGTAATAATACAAAACGCCTGATTTTACATATTGTTCTAATACTCGAGGTATCACAAGAAGTTGTGAGCACAGGTTAAACATCTGAAGATTGAATAAATGTTGAGCAAATTTTGTTAGTCTGAAATAGAGTTATTTAGTAATGATTATAAAAATACTAATGAAATTATTAACAGGAAAAAATGCCTATATATGTATACATATATGAGCGATAAAATAAAATTAGCGGCAGACCTGAGCTACACTAGCATGTTCATTCACTGATGTTGGAGGAAAGCTAAACACCGGATTCGAGTCACAATGCCAGCTGGTAGGTCTAGGAGAAGCAGGTTTTTGCTTGCAGGTACAAACTTTTGTGGTTTGTAGAAGCTCCTTATCGTTACATAACGCTGATATCATAGGCAGAGAAATGAGGTCCTTGCTGACATCGATTCTCAGCTTGTCTATTTCAGGGTGAGACAACTTCAAACAAGTGCAACTTGACTGAGTCTTGCCGGATGAGCCATAATCAGTCTGAAAATGAAAAAAAAATTCTTTATAAAATATTGATCTGAAAAGTTACGATGACCGACTCAATTGTTAAACTATTGACTGTCATTAACCATCACCTAGAGCATTGCGCTAAATGCTTTTAAAAAAACCTAATCAAGTTCATTCTAGGCAAAAACTAGCATCATTGGAAGCTTCCCACAATTACAAAGGCTGAAAAAACTTGTAAAGGTTAGCTAAGTAATTGCATTGTTTGGTTTAATGAAGGGTTTTATCAAAACCAGAAACCCTTCTGCAAACGAAAAAAAAGTTGGGAAAAAAGTTAAAAAGACCCGTAAGACTCAGGTAACATACCAAGCTCTTTGTTGTTGAAGGACTCTTTTGGCTTTCACTTCGCTGTTTGAATAAATGAGGTCTTTGTGCAGCAATTCTATTGACAGAGGGTGAAGATGTTCGCAAAGGACTGTTCTGTAAAAAAAGTGCCGAAGATGCCGAGTTGGTAGAATCTTCGCTGACTTGACGGCTAGCAGCAAGAAGTCTTTCCCCTTGCCTGGCATGAGCCTCATTGTAACTCGGTGGAGGTGCATAGTCCATAAGTAGCTGTTCCATACTAGGAGAGTTGGATATGAGGCTGTATCGATTGTGAAAGGGTAGAGGAGCACTGACAGAAGAGGAGTGGTGAGATATGGGGCTGGCGACAGCGGGTTGAACATAACGATTAAAACTGGCTTTGTTAGATGACTGGCTCTTTGATCTTTGAGGTAATATCTGCTCAAAACTTTTACTAGCTGATTGTTTTCTGCTGTTTGGGACTGTTGATTTCATTCCAAGAACCTTTCGAACGATAGCAATGTTTTCATAATCATGCTCGTCGATTGTTTCATCGGAAAGAGCCCGTCTCTGTATACTTTTAGGAGACCGTCTGACTTTAAATCTCAAATGTTCAAAGTTTTTGCTTGGTTCACTGATAGCTCGCTGCACAGTGACAGCTCGAGTTTGTGAGCAGTTGTCATATTCAGATTCCAAAAGTGAGTCACAACTTGAAGGTCTTGTTCCGTTTGATACAAAATCTTCTAAAAACAGAGCAAAAAGATAATTTAAACATCGGCGCATTTAAAAAAAAGGTGAAATTTTGATGTGGTCAATATTTGGTTACCAGAAACTTAATTTTTCTTCTGTAATTTAAAAAACAAACTGTCAGTTGAGGTAATTAAATTTGTTCTATAGTTAATTGTAGCTATGCGAGCAAAATTTAATGATCAAAGAATAACTTAGTGTCATAAGGTTAGCTTTTAAACTTCACCACTTAAAGATAATGTTTCTGATCAAAAAGTTACTGAGGAAATAATGAGATAATGATTAGACCAAACCTACCTTGACTTGCTTCAGTACTCAAACAAGTTCGGTCGCTGACGATACCAGATGTAGTAGTTGAACTTGTTGTACTGATGATGGAGTAGCGAGCAGCCATATTGGAGTTGGCAGACGCGGGTGCATAAATGTCTGAGAGTGAAATATCATCAGCCGATATGTACTCTGGGTCACATTTCATTGTACTTGTTGATCTCAAAGTACCCATAAGGCTTTGCTCATACTCTAGCTCTAAATCGTGTTCATCGCTGTAAATGTAGGTCTCGCGGAAAGCCGGGCAAGCTACAACAAGATAGAGAATGTTGCGGTAAATCATTATTATTGTAGCATAGGCACTCGGAACCGACTCGTTCATCACTAAAAATGGTGTGTTGTGACACTCTACCGCAATCCGTCGCAAATGTCAAAAATATAGTGATTTTGACGACTCATAAATCATAGCTTATATGATATAATGATAATTTCAAATAAATATCTTAGTTTAGATAAATTGCATCATCATATATAGTGAGCTTAACCTCTCATATGGCCTAATGCTCACAAAAAATTAGTTTTCTTGAGTTATCACAACTTTTGTACCTAAATCAACTGCTAAAAATTCAAATCGATAAACTGCCTTTTTTATAAAATCACTCTCGGTTGTAAATATTGAAAAGAACAATACTAATCGTGGGATCAACAAACAAATCAAGATGCGGCAAATCAATATAGACTAAACATGTTTGTATGCACGAAACTGTTGAGCCACTACGGTCAAGCACGAAAACCAATACAATAGGAAAGGTTTATAAGCATGATTTGAAAAAACTACAAACACTATGTTGCTACAACGATTCAATTAATACAAGTAAAAATCTAAAGGAAACTATGCTGAATAACGCACTAAAACGGCCATCAAAATATGCATTTCAAGAGTGCTGGTTAAACTTTCTGAGAATATCAAATGGTACTGGCTAGTTCAACCAATTAAGCTAATTTCATTTAGTTGGAATGCACAGCTATTACGTACATATGCTTTCATGTTCCTCGCAGTGCAGTGTGTGTGTACCATTTGCAACTCCTTTGTAAAGATTTTGACAGTTTTTCATCATAAGTGACAGTTCTCGGCACCAATCATCTGAGTGAGTGTAAAATTCCATGCACCTGCCATGTATTCCTATCAGCAGTTTCTTTCTCTGAAAAAATATGTCAGAAAGATTGTTATTGATATGAACTGAGTTAATTAACAGATTAATTAATATTTCACTTTTTCTTATGATTTTATGAAGCCTGTCAGATTTGAGGTTCCACATTTTTCATCTTTTCACAACATTATGTCTAGCTTGGAGCAGAGTCTGCCATATTTCATCATCTTATACGCCCAAAGCACCATTGATCGCAAGGGTCATACATTCTTTTAGTTCAGCTAGCCGTGATATGTTATTCGAAATGCAGTCAAAAATCTTTGTATAAATAATAAGTCATAAAAACAAACAAGCGTTCATCGATTCTTGTTAAGCGAATGTGATACAAAGAAGGAACTTCATCATCTATTGTTTGTGAAATCAGATATATGAATATTATTGTCAAGAACTGAAGGATAAATTGTTTGAATTGCTTGAGATTGTATAGTGATCGAGCGTTAGTGCAAATTTGCAAGTCACGTAGTGTCAGATATTGCTTAGTTCATCAAAAAAAATTTAAATGATTGTTGGACAAAAAAAAGCTGTTAGCGAGAACAAAAAGAGTAGCAAAATTTTACTTTTTGGTAAAAAAGAAAATCAAGTTTTGCAGGGTTATACTTACCATGGAATGAATTGAGCTTATCTGCGTCCAAGTACAGCGGTTCAAAAAGTTGAAGTAGCCTCCGTCACCCACCTGAAAGTAAAAGTGGAATAAATGAAGAAGCAATGAAACCATTTCAGAAAAAGCTGAACTCGTTAAAAGCAAGTAAAAGCAAGCCTGGAATATTCCGCATTATCAATATTCAGTAGGTGACAGTTTTAATTAAAACCCTCATCTAGACAATGGGTATATTAATTCTTTGCGCTATATCTCCCACTTGACTGTTTGCCTAACTGCAAATTCCTATAAAGATTATGAAGTGCGTTAGAGTGTTTCACCACAAAAAAGCCGATAAACAATATGACTAAGCTCAAATAACTCTCATATATTCCACATAAAATCATCAGCAGAGCATTGTACAGATTTTTGTATGCCTAAATCACTGCAAGATGCTGGGTTGAAAGTGATTAAAGCAGTTTTTATGAGTCAGCTTTGCGCAAACAGTTTCTTTTCTAATAAATGTACACTCTCCTTACTTTCCAAGCTCTACGGACAACATGCAACACATTCGTACCAGAAATAAATTTTTTCACAATAGTAAAGTACCTCATATATTTCAAGTCCTTCGGGACAGAGTCCAATCCTTACTGTAGGGGAAGTATCGGATTTTGAGCATTGAAGTCTATACAACCGCATGTTGTAAATGTAAGGTGATGATTGTGAGAGCTCATTGATGTATGTACTCATCGCTTGGCATGGGCTCATCCGCTCCGGTATGATGGTTGGCATGTGCTTTCTCACAAACTGTGTGCCATAACATTTGAGCACCTGTTGCAAACAAGGATGAGATTAAAGCAAAAAACCTCAAGTATAAGAACTTTGTAATAATAATTATATTAGTAAGAAACTATATCTGGTACGTATGTCTGGGATGCCAACAAGTCAACTGTCAGCTTCCGGAAGCGAATCAAAACAGCTCAGTTACAAGACAATGACTGGAGAGACAGATAGTTAGCTGGGAGTAAAAAGATTGGTTTTTAGAATATCAAGGCAAGCAACTATGTGCCCATCTAGGAGGTTTGGCTTCATTGTTGGCGACATTTACATTACGTAACAATTATTTCATTAGGACAAAAGGTGTTTTGGTGGGCACGTTAACACAATTACACAACAATACATTAAATAGTGGTTGAATGTTGATGATTGGTACAATACTTGATGCGGCTTGGACTGCCAGTAGAATGGATAGCTAGCCTATTACACACCTAACACCTGGCTCCTCATTATTTATGTAAATGAGCACATAACTTAAGCTACTTATAGATCACACAAAGCGCTGTACTTTTGGTGAAGAAAGACAAGTTTTCTCTAGTAGATCAAATAAATTAGATACTTTTGTAAACTAGTTACCAACAAGTTTCAGTTTATTTTTTTTACAGAATTAGCAATAATTCATTGAATCTGGATTGAGCAAAATAATTTTAGTGGAATATTTATGGTAGCTTAAATAATAGTATGCACATATTTGGAGTGGATATGATTAGTTTTGTGCTCCGGTTGGCGAATACCTCTGCCAATATTTCTAAGTGATCAAATCAGATTCCATGACACACGGATTTTATATCGCTGGAAAAACTTTTACAAAGCTTTCCTAACGTGGCAACTGACTTAAAAAATCACGCCACAGCGGCTTGTTAAAATGAAATTGCCTGAGCCCTTTATGCTTGCTGAGAAACAGCAAGTTAGGACAATATTCACATAAGGTTTGATTGTGCTAGCATTTGTCAGGCTCAGAATTTATGTCAATTGAAATTCTATCATGCAATAGCCAGAGCGAAATGAAGAACTGCACAAAAGCCTTAAATGACTATTTGACAAGTTTGATTGTTGTGTTCCATCAAAGCTAAACGATTCAGTCATCAAAACATGCAAAAAATAGTCAGAATTCTTAGAAAGGTCAGACAGCCAGCAATAGCTAACAACAGCCTCGCATGTGACTGCTGTTAATTTGAACTTTTGCCTTTCCCTAATAAACTTCCTTCCACTGGCTAACATCAATGAACGTCACACTTACCCAAGCTGGGAAGTATTTGCGTGGATCAAATTCTCTCCAGTTAATCTCATCAGAGTATATTGCGTAGCTAGCTAACAAAAAACACCTATCGTCAGGATAATTGAAACCAAACCTAAGGAAGTTCTCTTTCAGTTGAAGGTAATATTGCTTTTTATCCGCATCTGATCTGCAAAAGTATAAACAAACATATAACTTGTAGGAATTTTCTCATAGGCTTGGCCAACGTCTAAGTGCAAATGAGTTTTGCCTGTAGGTTGTCATGACAGATAAATTATATTTCGTAAACAATACACGCTTGCCAAATTTTTCAAATTCACTCGAATCACTTTTCATTATTGTATTTGAAAACTTGGCCGGGTGATGGATTAAAAAGGAATGGCATTCAAAATGCTGGTTATGATTTGCCCTTTATTTCAATGACTTTTACTGCATCCATTTATTACAAATTTTCAGTTGTCATACCCAACCCAAATCATGACAACAGATTGTCAGATTAAAAGCCAAAAAACTGAAATATTTACACCTTAAAACATGAAATAACAGAATTGATCTATCTAAAAACCCTTTGATGATGAGATTATTTCTATGTAGCCATTGATAAAGTCAGTGCTGTCAGTCGACTCTATTGTGTACTGATTCGCTTGACAGATAGTATTATTAACAGATGAACAGTCAGAAATTTCAAGTATTTCTCTCACCAGTTTTTGGCTTAAAGAGATTCACAGACACTAAAGCCCAGAAATATTTTCTCACAAATATGTGAAACTGGTATTTTTACATAGTATTTGTTTTCACAAATGTTACACACTTGAAAGTTTAGAGAAATGACAATTAAACAAAGTTGAACGAAACATTTGCTGAGGAAAGGATGAAACTGCCAACTTACCTGAACTGGTGTGAGGCATTTACATAATACTGGACTCGTAAATAAATAAGGTTGCTTTGTTCATTTGTATCGGCATTCTGCAACAGATGGTTGAAAAAGCCATTGACACACCAACATATCAGTGACAGTTCTCACATTCCAAATCAGTAATCAGAAAAATATCTGCCATATTTCGTTTTGCAATCATTTGCCAATGAACAAAAGCATTCCTCATTAAGCAATAAATCAGATAATTGCGGGGAGGTGTTAAAGTTCTATAAAACATGAGTGAAGAAATTAGGTTAAGTATTTTAATAAGACTGAGATATGCACTGTATATAGATTCTCCTGGGCAATGAAGTCTACAATGATGACAGCTGCCCTGACAATGGAAATGAAGAAGTAAACAAAGAAGGCACGTTAAACAAAGAGCAAATATCTTATTCCATGGGCTAGGAAGAAAACACTTTGAAATCTCCTTACATGAGTTAGGAATGTTATCTTTTGATCATAATGTTACAGGGTCTAATTTGAACTAGGCTAATTATGCTTATTTTTAGAGCTAAAGGAATGCTGGAAACGTGTTTTTGATTAAACCTTGTAAACAGATACTGAAGAAATGAAAATATTGACCGACTATTCTTGGCTTGAACAACTGCTATTGTTGTCCATCATACTAGGCTAGAAGCATACCAGCAAAGGGCAAAGTAAATCAAACTCTTTGAAGTTTAGTGCAGTTCAGTTAAAAACGACTTCTTCCCATCTTATGCAATAAAGTTATGGATTGCTATGATCAGTCAAGCTCGATAAAGTCAGTTAAGCAAACTACTTAAAATTATAATGACTCAAAACTAATGATTTTTCTCTTTCTTGCAAAAATTGTTTTTGCATCTTAATAACCTTGAGGTAACCTAGCTTGTAGTTACTGCTGCCAATGAAAATAAATCAACTTAATTAGCATTTCTTACCTGGGAAACAGAGCGATCTCTTTTCCATACTTTTACCAATGGGTCAACAAATGAAAAATCGCCGTGTTCTAAAATGAACAGAAATTCATTGAAATAAATGACATTCTTGTCTGACAGCTAATAATTGTGAGAAGGAAGTCTTCAGCAATTCAAGTTTCATTCACAATTATGATTTTGCCGCTGTGAAAGCATTGTGGTAACAAAAATAATTTGATAGTAATTTCCTATCACTCTTCCATTATGCAAAACAAAAGAAATGCTATGGTTACGTAGTATTGATATTGCAGATAACTCACCCGTCTTGTAAGCTAAACCAAATACATTAGAAGCGCTGAGGCTCAGGTGTTTTCTAATCTTTATCAAAATATCTCCATACCGCGTTTTATGCTACAAAATAGCACCAAACTGTTATTGAAACTGTGTAAAGTACAGTCGAATCCGTATCAAGGATAGGCAGGTGTCTATCAGGTTCAAAGTTATTCCATAACTTAAGAAAAACCGCAAACTGTGCCATTATGTAACACAATATCTTTCATGTTTAGGCCTACAGCTTGTATTGTGGGATATAAGTTTTGAGTACAAGCCATTAAAAGTTATAACAGCTACACATATAGCAGCTTTACTTGGGGCTTTTAAGGGATTATTACAGAATAAGTAGAACAAGATTTGTTAAGCAGGATGGGGGCAAAGATTGGAAGAAACAATAATATCTCCTCTCTTGACTTTATTTTATCAACTTGGTGAGCTAATATTGGAAAGATATATTCTGAACACTCACTCTAAGACAAGAGATTAACTTTGCACTGATAATTGCTACCAGGGCAGTATTTTGATGATTATTTCAACCGGCTCAAACAGTTGAGTCTTACCAGTTTCAACATCATGTTAGAATGTTAGAATGTCACAACGCTAATTGAATGCAGAGAGTAAAATGCCGTAGTTAACTGATACAGTATGCCACAATGAGTAGGAACTACATACATTAAATCGCATGCTACTAGCGTATAATCCAGCAATTGTCTTACCTGAATAGGTATATCCAGCAATGGTCTTACCTGAATAGGTATATCCAGCAATGGTCTTACCTGAATAGGTATAATCCAACAATGCTCTTACCTGAATAGGTATATCCAAAGTCGTTTTGTCTAGAAGTTGTACGGTCACTATTTTTTCCTTGAATGAACCACGTCGTCTTCCGGTGCCACTCATTATGGCGCAAGGTTGCCAATAAAGTTTCGTCAAATCCAAAGAGCAGTTCTGCCATAAATGCTTGATTACAGTTGATTGCAAGATGTGACTAACATTCCTTCTTGTAGGGTATTTCAGCCGACAAACAGCCGCACTGGAGAGTTGGAAAGAATTGAAAACGTTAGGTGTCAATTGAAGATGTTAATTAATCCACTATACCGCTTCACTGGCTGACAAGCGGAGTTAATCCCTGATAAAGCTGCAGCAAACTAACTAAAGGTGTTCGGCAAACAAAATATAAGACTACGCAGAGAAGAAATTAAAAACCACTTTAGCGTCCTTGCTGATAGTCAAACTGGGTGGAGGTTATTTGTAGATGCTGTAGCTACTGCAGAATCTATACCATTGTGTGTAAGAGATAGCTATTGCTGTATCAGGCTATGAAGCGCAAATATTGTTTCAGACCTGCCATGCATTATGTCAATCGCATTCCTTGCCTTTGAGTGTTTGCTATCGAATGTGACACGTCAATATATTATTATTTTTATTAAACATGCCATGACATAGTACCAACGGTGAAGTTTTCCCTTTTTGAGTCAACCCACCTTGTGTGATGGCCAAATATATTCAAAAACAATCCAAGAAAAAAATTCAATTCAAACATTTAACTCTAAAATGAAATTTGCTGCATCGGTGTATGGATTTTTTGATAAAAAAATTCTGCAATATTTTTGTTGCACATCAGCAATAAAATGGTGGTCCATGCAGTTACAATTATGAAAAGAGCTCTGGAAAGCGCTTGTTTACAATTATGAGATATAGTAGTATAATGGCAGGTCTGTGCATTGACATTCCAATATATCATCAGCCAACCGCTGGAATGTTTCAAGCCATATGAAAAATGCTAAACACTGATTCACTAGATGCATTGGAGTGTGAAGGCAATAATATCTTAGCTTCAGTTCTTCTATGGAGTCACCCTAGGGATACTACCTCCAATGCCCGCAATAATCAACTTTAATGGAATGTTAGTGAAGAGTAGCAGCCTAACATCTTTGGTGCAAAATGGTTTTTGTGACGCTCAACTGAGTTAAACTTGTTCAAGTTGGAATGGAAAGCTGATGAATGAACACAATTTGATTGCTATTTTTACTGTTATGTTGGAGGATGTGCGGTGGCAAACAGTGCCATATTATATTAATATTTCTAATACCTTGTGGGTGTTGCCATGGCTACTTCACTACTATCGCCAGTGCGTCATTCAATTTCACTATTTCTTACTGGTTTTAACTTGTCACAGCTACAAATATATTAATAAGGGAGTTTGTAAAAGCGCAGCTTTGTGTTTTAGCTTGGCTACTAGTCTATTCAGTGGACAAACATTGCTAACACTAGCTGATGTTTGTGTAATACGAATATCTTTGTTTTCAAAATTCAGGATTACCAAAAGTTCAGTATTTGTGTTAAATAAAACTACTGAAAACTTAACCTTGGGCCAAAAGTTGGAAGCTTGCTTCTAGCTACAATTTAGTTGTATTTGAAAATAAGAAGTTCAACTTCCTCGACCTATCAATAAAAAGTCACAATTTTTCATCATCCAGAATTAATTACTGACATCAATATGTTTTTGACAAGTTCAAAAACAACATTTTTGTTAAGTGAAGAACAAACTTCTTTTATTCAATCAATGAACAATGCAAGCGGACATAGTGAAGAGGTTAAATGAACTAGGATCAAGTAACACAAAACAACAACCCTCACTAAAGAGTCTCATCTACCCAACCCATCCAACTATTTTTTTTCATTAATAAAAGAAACTGAGTTTTTTTTCAATCTCTCAGAACTTTGCACACTACAGGAAGCCAAATTTTATTTTTAGAATAGCTAGCAGTAAGTTAAAGTAGAAATTTACATGTTGCTCTAGCCCAGCAAAAGTTTCCTATGGTGAAATAACTCTAAAATACCCTGAAAAAAATCCTGTAAAAAGCTGCATAAAGAGCCTGTGCTACTCAGACAACCCAAATAAACACTTGGCTAGCCAGAAAAGCCGACTGTATCTAATGCAGTAAGGGTGAACTAATAACTCTACAGAAAAGTTCAAAAACCTATAATAAGACACTAGAAGGCGTCACTTATGCTGAGGGGGCTACCAGACACTTACCAGTCTATATGACAATATGCAGCCAATAGAAAAGCCACAGGTATTGCATCAATTATTAGCTTTCCATGTCATGACTTCGTAGCACTACGTTGTAGCACCACGGGTTATCCCCTCTTGGAAATGGGTATATCGCTACGAGTGTCGTGATGATGTGGCGCTATTGGGTGGGTGAGGGGAAAGGGGAGAGGGGGGGGAGAGGGGAGAGGGAGAGGGGGGAGGGGGAGGAGGGGGGAGGGAGGGAGAGGGGGGAGGGAGAGGGGGGAGGGAGGGAGAGGGGGGAGGGAGAGGGGGGGAGGAAGAGGGGGAGGGAGAGGGGGGGAGGGAGAGGGGGGGAGGGAGAGGGGGGGGGAGGGAGAGGGGGGGGAGGGAGAGGGGGGGACGGAGAGGGGGGAGGGAGAGGGGGGAGGAAGAGGGGGGGAGGGAGAGGGGGGAGAGGGAAAGGGGGAGAGGGGGGAGGGAGATGGGGGAAGGAGAGGGGGAGGGAGAGGGGGGAGGGAGAGGGGGGAGGGAGTGGGGGGAGGGAGAGGAGGGAGGGAGAGGGGGGAAGGAGAGGGGGGAGGGAGGGGGAGGGGGGAGGGAGGGAGAGGGGGGAGGGAGGGGGAGGGGGGAGGGAGGGGGAGGGGGGAGGGGGGAGGGAGGGGGGAGGGAGGGGGGAGGGAGGGGGGAGGGGGGAGGGAGGGGGAGGGAGGGGGGAGGGAGGGGGGAGGGAGGGGGGAGGGAGAGAGGGGAGGGAGAGGGGGAGGGGGAGGGGGGAGAGGGGGAGGGAGGGGGAGAGGGGGAGAGGGGGAGGGAGAGGGGGGAGGGAGAGGTGGAGGGAGAGGGGGAGGGAGAGGGGGAGGGAGAGGGGGGGAGGGAGAGGGGGGGAGGGAGAGGGGGAGGGAGAGGGGGGAGGGAGAGGGGAGGGAGAGGGGGGGAGGGAGAGGGGGGGAGGGAGAGGGGGAGGGAGAGGGTGGGGGAGGGAGAGGGGGGAGATACAGGGGTGAGGGAGAGGGGTGAGGGAGAGGGGTGAGGGAGAGGGGGGAGTGAGAGGGGTAGAGAGAGGGGGAGGGAGAGGGGGAGGGAGAGGGGGGAAAGGGGTGAGGGAGAGGGGGGAGGGAGAGGGGGAGAGGAGGGAGGGAGATGGGGGAGGGAGATGGGGGGAGGGAGAGGGGGAGGGGGGGAGAGAGGGAGAGGGAGAGAGGGGGAGGGAGAGGGGGGGAGGGAGAGGGGGGGGTACAGGGGGGGGGGTACAGGGGTGAGGGAGAGGGGTGAGGGAGAGGGGTGAGGGAGAGGGGTGAGGGAGAGGGGGGAGGGAGAGGGGGGAGAGGGGTGAAGGAGAAGGGGGAGGGAGATGGGGGAGGGAGATGGGGGAGGGAGAGGGGGAGGAGAGGGGGGAGGAGAGGGGGGAAAAGAGGGGGGAAAAGAGGGGGGAGGAGAGGGGGGAGGAGAGGGGGAAGAGGGGGGAGGAGGGGGGGAGAGGAGGGGGAGAGGAGGGAGAGGAGGGGGGGGAGAGGAGGGGGGAGAGCAGGGGGAGAGCAGGGGAAGGGGGAGAGTAGGAGGGGAGAGTAGGAGAGAGGGCGGGGAGGGGGGGAGGGGGGGGCAGGGGAGAGGAGGGAGTGAAAAGTTTCTTGTAATACAACAATCAATTCAATACAGGAAGCTAGAGTTTTCAGCAAAGAAATGAAGCACAAATAAACATTGAGTGTCTTTGGTGACCGGAAAGATCCATTATAACGTGAAAGTTTTTATGTGGCATTTTTATATGATGCTGTTACATAGAATGAACCGCCACCACAGCATATCTAGTACACATCGATTCATTAGTCACTCAATCTCATTGCTACTAAGTAACTGGGCACTATAGAACCTTTGATTGGAACTACTAATCTGTTACAGCTCCAGACATGTATCACTACAAGCTCTCTGCTTGTATAATCCAATGATTTGCTCTAGGAACTGCCACATGCATCAAAAGTTTATATACCCATGGCCATGCTTACCAAAAGGAAACATTGGAAGAAGCTTTCATGGATCATTGGTATAAACCGATCAGATTATGGCATTTATAACAAAAGATTAATGGTGGGGGAATTGTAGAGTTGAAATAAATACCAGCCCGCATTGCCGTTATAAATAACTTTTGTTAGAAATAAAATAAAATTGTAATCAAACTTTAAAACCATGACAGTATGAAAAAGTGAAATAAGGCCTCAATGCTCTCAAGTGAACCCAATACCCACTGATAGTTAGGTATCGCTACTAACCGAACTATTATCCGCTATCAAAGCATATCCATTCGCAATACTACTTTATCACGTACATTTAGATTCAGTTTTCCATACATAGTTTTAAACAAATATCCTTTTCCCCTCATTCAAAAGTGTGTGAAAGAATGTTATATCATTCCATCTATTACATCAAAGGTAAGAAATCTTGAATTGAACTTGCTGTAACCTCAAGCTTGAAGCAGTAACCTTACGCTTGAAAGCAAATCACGTTTGAGGGCTCAACAAAGGACACCAGTTTGCTTTAAGTTCATACTTTGCAATTTGTATTCGGTTTTATTTTTAAATAATTAACTGACAAAGCCCCAAGAAAAGATTAATAACCAGCACACTCATAGTACAGTGTTTGATGATATATTTTTATATAATTTCAGGGTAGTGTTGTTTGTCAAATATGCGATTTACTAAAAGGTTTAACAGAAATAGTCGTGGGTCAATGTAGGTAGCTCCTGCACATAGTAGGGTGATGTGTTTTGGAGCAGCAGTGGTGCCAATTAAGGCAACTGTTTGTTATTCATTATAAAAACATCTTATTGTTGGTGAATTTAGTGTTACGTACTTCTGAGCACACATTGTATATGTATTCTGTCATTCTTATATTAGCCATTAGATGACCAGAATGGTCGGAACCAATGATACCGACTTGACCAACCCTGCGCGTGAGTCAGTATCGACCCTGCGCGTGAGTCAGTACCGACCCTGTATGGAGCTATATCGACCTGGTACGAGTCATTACCGACCTTGCAGGGCCATCAGGAAGGGACTCAGCATAGGCTGAGAGTTGTAAAGTAGCCTGGGAGAAGCAGGAAGCCATATCTAGGAGGTACCACCCGTAAACCGGATGAAAGAACAAGAACGGAGGCTAGTAAAGACCAGAGACTAGGGACAGGAAATAGCTAGAACTGTGATTGGCCCAGTAGCTTGTAACTCCACCTACCCTTACATGGCGCCATATCTATTTAGCCATATATTAGCTATCTGATTTGTTATCTATTTATATTTGATTGTTCATTCGTCTATTGTGCATTATTCTTATATGATTGGTTACTGCTGATAATTACTTCCTGTCACTTCCTGTAAATTGACTATAAAAGGCAGAACTTGTGCTTTGTTAAGTCAGTTGTAATGTGCCTTTTACTAACTCGTTTTTATTCTGAATGAATAAATGCATAAATACCCAACAGCACTGAGTTATGCGTCTGAGCCGAGGGCTCTTTACTAGTCGTAGAGTTGGAAATACTCTTCCACACATCTCTCGGCATCATACCGACCTGCTGTTGTTGCAGGATAAACAACAACTGGTGGCAGCATACCTGTCGGCTTGTTACCGACATGAGTTAGTGGGTTTCAGCCCCAAAAATCCACTACTTTATAAAAATACCGACTTGATGAGCTAAAATACTTTTTTTATGTATGCTTCCCCCACCATATACTTATACTAGAATTTTAATTTCATTTTTACAGTCGAGTTGGCTCTAATTGACAGCAAAAGCGCCCCACTGAGAACAAAAAAATGTTTTGTCATCCAAATATACTGAAGATTAAACTAGTTTTCATGCCCTCTCACATTTTCTAAATTTCATTCATGTTTTTTAAGATTGATTAGTTGAGCGAGTGAATATAAAAACTTGATTTTGGTTTAATTGGCCCGTTTGAAGTCAGTTAAAGTTGTGCAATAAATCTCAGCTGAATCTAATATCCTTTGTAAGAAAGTACTGCGTATGTTTGATATGTTTACACCATGATCTTGCAACTTAGTTGTATCACGAGACTGCAAAGTTCCAGTCACCGCTGTTTTATCCATAAGTGTTACAACTTCATCAGTGGTAACTTGTTTGGCTTCAAATACCTTCATGTTATTCCACAAACATGCTTTAGTTCCTACCCAAGTATTTATAGAGGATTCATTTGAAACAGGAATGCTATCAGTGGTCGGCTTCATTTTGACTCTCTGGCACTTCCAAGGCTGCTATTTCAAAGCGTCTGAATATGCTTCGTTTGTTGTTTGCACATATGCAAATGTATATGTATATGCAAATGTATATGTATATATGTATATGTACATGTATTTGTACATGTATATGTACATGTACATGTATATGTGTATGTATATATGTATATGTACATGTACATGTATATGTATATGTATATGTATATGTATATGTATATGTATATGTATATGTATATGTATATGTATATGTATATGTATATGTATATGTATATGTATATGTATATGCATATGCATATGCATATGTATATGTGTATATGTGTATATGTGTATATGTGTATATGTGTATATGTGTATATGTGTATATGTGTATATATGTATATGTTTATGCGTATGCATATGCATATGCATATGTATATTTATTTACCATTTCTCATCAATATTTTGTTTTTATTCAATGTGAGTTTTTGATGTTACAAGATTTGTCTTCTTTATTTGGTAGACAACGCACATTTTTATGATTTTTTATATAACATTGTTTTGGACATAAAGGAAAGCACTGCACACATACATTCACCTCAATAACCATAATCTAATATTCTGTTAATTAGCCGGTACAGTATTTACACCTATACAATAAGTAATACAGCTTCTATCCCAACAACTAGCAGTTTCATCTTCGTGACGATTTTATGATGCATAAAATATTTAAGACACTTTTAAACAGGCAGACATAATTCATTTAAAATGACCAGTGAACTCAAAACTTTCATAATGTTAGTATTATCATTAGTGATGCATTATAAAATCAACAATCCAGTTTTAACACGGACAAAGTTTGTTGGTTGCAGAGCACGTAAGAATTTTGCCCTTAGGATCTAGTCTGTGATGAAAAGGTTATGTATAAAGTTTACCAGCATTGTTATAGCGTTAGGTAGCTTTTTATTGCCGACATGAGTATCGCAAGCTTTCCAAGTCTCAAAAATACTTTGAAGGTGTTTTGAAAACAGAGAATTTATGTGGCGCTGCGGTTAACGTAAAAACAGTCTTACAGTTTGGTTGTGATTAGAGAAAAAGCTGTGATGTTTACGTTGAGAAAACTTATTCAGCTGCACATATAACTCTGTCACACGAACCGTAACCTGTTTTTACAGCATTGTGGTTGTCCTTCCCACAATCCTCTCCTACGCAATAAGAAGTCCAGGTCAACTCATTCTACGATCAGTCATGCAGAGGATCAAAGGAAAGAGTTTCTGTAGCCGAACTGTCGTAAAAATTAAATTACTTTTGAAAAGTGAACTACCTTTTTACACTCTACATGGGTACGACCTGGACTGAGCTGTCAGTGACAAAATATGCAAAATATTTTTTGACCACAACATAATCTTTAGATTAATCAGAAGTAGTTCAAACTGTACATTCTGCAGACATCTATTCAGTCCAAAACAATGAGTATGCATGTGGTAACTCCACAGATGACACCACTTGCACACTCATTGTTTTGGACTAGAGCTAAGCTTCTCACAGCTTACTCTACTTTTGCGGCTGTATTATGATTTTATTTAGATTTGATAAATGTGAAACTAATGGCTGCCTTGAGCACGATTCTGATGAGCATTTTGAAGTTAATAGTTGCGACAGAAAGTATTTTTACCCAGCTAGCAAAATTAGCTTGAAACCTGCAAAAAGTTAGCTTGTAACAAATGAACTGTAATCCATAAAACCATTCACGACCTATGTTGGCCAAACAATCTGCAATAAAAATGACCAGATCGGCAATAAATGTATTAAAAAAATAATCTTGTTGTTCAAAACTTGTGAGTCAAAAAAAGTAGATCACTGAATAAATAAAATGACCGAAAAGCATTTATTTATATTGTTCGTTTATTATCAAGAGCAATTCCAACTTGTCCATATTGAAAAGTTTTTATTCTAAAAAATGTCGTGAGATGAATACAACTGTGAAAAATATACTATACAAAAAGAGCCACCCTACAAACTTTGTTATTTTTTTAAAATGATGCTATTTATGTTTTGTTCTTGGCTACTTTGAAAGCCGGGAGTTTTATCTTAATTGATTTGTTCCGCAATCTTTAAGACATTATTGGATATTATGATCTCCAAATTAATTTCCTGTTCCATACATGATGTACTGATTTACAAACACATTTTTTTGTCCGTTGTTCGATGGATATTTGCAAACACCTTTAATATAAGCTCCAAAGCTTTTCAATCTTTGTTTAGGCCGGGCAATGCAAATATTACGGCTAATCATTTGTGATTCTAATAGAAAGGGTATTATTGACTTAGGTAGTTCAACTATTCCAACGTAGCTAAAAAGACTTTTGCTTGCATGAACGGGCCTAAATAACAACAGAAAAGAAACAGCAACGAACCTTATAAACCGCTGGCATAGTACAGAGAAGATGACTCTTGTTGGCCCTTACCCCTGCTTTGCAGTAGTGGCATCAATCATGCACCAATGAAAGGCTTTAGTGATTCTTCAAAAAGCATCCTGATATTGGTTACCTTGAACATAAGTTCACACAAATGGCTGTATTGTTGTTAACTATTGTTAACTTGATTCAACTACTGTATTACTCCACAAGGCGGGTGTTGTGAGTATTTAAGTTTTGAAAAGGAGAACTTTTTTAAAGACTTGATGAGCCATCCATTGTTTAAGATCACAGGAAGCATTGAACGCTGCGTGCACATTTCATCCAGATTTCAAACACAACAAGCATGTATCTAAATGGTTATGTAATACCATCAACTGACTGCCAGACTAATTGCGAATGAGTTATTGGCAAAGAGAAAACCACTAGATGGGATGAAAGTAACATTTTATACTATATCACAACAATGAAATTAGCTAATGTTACATAAAATTGCTCTCGAAACCACAAGCGGCATTGTTTATGCCTTGGATCTGTAATCACCATGGAATTTGATATTTATGCAGAACAGCTGCGTTGAATACCAGCCAATGGGCGGTTTCTATGAACGGAAGAAATAAGACGTTATCAAGCAATCAATCAACATGTTACTCGTTGGTGGTATTCTTGCATATATAATCGTGAATTCAAAAAACTTCAAGCAATAGCACAACAACATAGCAGCTCCAAGTGTGATCGCACTGAAAATATCCTAATTAATTCTTTAAAGAAAGAAAACATCAAAATGTGGGCAAAAACACAAAATTCTCTGACAAAAGGCAGTAATGTTCGTTTAGACATTGTATAAGTACCTTAAATCGTAGCGATAGCTCATAAACAGTAACGATTTATTGCGCCGATAAATTTTCAGTTGGGCCTGTGCTTGTAAGAGTTCAAACGTAGGAGTTGATAGTGTGTCTGAGGAACAAATGACTCCACGACATTGGTTTGGCGGAAGAAGACAACACCAAGTTTATAATAGATTTATCTCCTATAGGAAAGACAATTCCGCCGAAATAGTTGTTTTGTTGTAATTATAGCATATAACCTTTTCCTGTAAAAAATTACAAATTATTTTAAAGCTACTAAAATTGTAAAAATATAATTCTGCTTTCTATAACCAAGAGTTTACCACCGCAACTGTGAGATTACTGTTTCAATTTTAGTTTTGATAAGTTTTTAGATGCTTCAATGAATACTGTTGCTATTTATTACAAAAAACAGTAATCCACGTATTGCATATTTAATAGCGATACCGAGCTTCGCGAGTCATTTCCAGGACCAAAAAGACTTTTGAGAAAGACTGTTGCAGTCTTCATTAAACGCTTAAGGCCTCTTCGCGCAGCATTTTACAGCCACGAATTTGGCACTTTACGTGTATTTTTCCTCTTATAGTTCATTGCTGAACCCCACATACAACGAGTAAGCATATGATGGTGCTCATCAACACTTTGTAGTGAATCTATGGGCTGCCACGGCTGAGAAAATCAAAATAGCAAAAAGCGGATACGAGCAATCTCTATTGACCAATCAGCGTCAGGGAGTAATCACCAATCATGAGATTGGTTGGCGAATGGAGGAAGACGATCACGGCAAATGGAGGAAAACATATTTGTTGACAGTAAAATAAACAACCGTTTACCGCTTTCCGTGGAAAAATTGCTGCATGTGAAGAGGCCTTGCCTAAGATGAGTTTCTCTGCTACCCGCCTGCTATTCTGTTTGTTTCCAATTTGATGTTGGATATTTTACTGCGCCACTGCTATACCTGTTATGTGAGTGAAATGAGGTTGTTTTTTCTTGACAAAGTCGAAATTTTAGTGAACAAAATAATATTACAACTAACTTGAGCATTGAAAGTTGTATATCAGTGACTAACAATAATGACCAGCTATTACAACATAATAATGCAAATTGATAGCCTACTTACTGCGATTGATCAATAACTAGGAGATGCCAAATTAACCTCAAGGATAATTCTTTTGTATCTACCATTAACTAATACAATTATTGGTAGCTTCATGGAAACTTATCTCTTCTGTGATTGCCTCTCAGCTAAAGTATTAAAATATTGATTAAACGAAAGATATGTTTACGCATACACTCTAAATAAAAAAAATCCTCAAGACATTACTATGGTATGTTTTGTGCTTTGATTCATGTAGCCAGACAAAAAATAAAATTAATAACTTTAGCATCCTTGAAGCAAACTAACACTTTTTACAAGTTTTGTGTCTATTAACAATGCTCTGTTAGCTTTACTTACTGGCAATGTGTGAATGGGATGGAATAGTTTCAGTATCAATAATGGTGGCTAGAAAGCAGACTTGAGGCTCGCTAACACTAGTTTTAAGTACTAGCCTGGCATCAGGGAGTACAATTAATAAAAACTGACTTGTGCCACAAACATGCTCAATTGATTTGATAGAATCTAGAAAAGGTCTCAAGAAGGAAACAATGTGTTACACTTTCTCATCCTAAACCAGCTATGAATGTTTAAAGATGTTAAATGTTTTTTGACTAGTTCAACATAACAGACCTAATATAGAATTCCATTAGGGATGCTTTATATAATTGTCTCAATAAAACTAGCATTATTAAATGCAGTCAAGTGTTAAATTACAGAAATAGCTTTCAAAGCAAATCGAAAGCAAGGAGCTTCAATGGTAACCTAACATTCCAAAGTAAATGAAAGTAAGATGGAATGTGGCGTACAATTGTGAACAACACCTACCTGTCTGAAATGAATTGGTTGTTAGCATGGGAGTAGCCATGCATTCTCGTTACACTCAGCGTTAAGTTATGCGAAACTGCAAACCAAAATGACAGAGTTGTCAACTAGACATCCCTTATTTTCTCATTAAAAAGTAATCATTGTAAAGCTTCTGGTTAGTTTAAGCATTTTTAATGAACCCTTACAATCAAGCAACAATTAGCATTTGGTCAACTAAGTAACTTTGTTCATGCCTTCAGTACTGCGACATTTCATGTAATGTCAGGAGTTGTTTCCTCAATGCACTGATAAATTCAAACAATCAAGTAATTAAATTTTGTATGATGTTTTGAAGCTTAGCAGAAACTAGAACTATTTCTAGCTTTTCAAACAAACTAAAGGTAATTTTGAGGCATTGCATTGTGATCAATGCTCAGTGAATAACCCACAGTATTCAATGTAGGGTAGAAAACTTAGTTCACACTTACCCATGCGTGAGTCCTTGCTTAATAGTGAAAGAGTGGATGGAAGTTTGAATTAGCCATTGCTTCAAATATTAAAGAATGCCTGAGCACCACCTTCCCAAAAATAGTTCTGCTGTTTAAATAGTTTTTTGTCAAATCAATGCAGTCACTCTGTGTGTGATATGTTGACTAGCTGCAATGGTCATAGGGACACACGGTCGGGGTGTTTGGCGAAAAAACACTAAATGGCCGAAATTTGTATTCAGCAAGTAGAACTGTTATTGTTCCGCAGTAGATACAATTTCTGTCAATTTTCGGTCAACTCTGAAGCAACAAAGTCTTCAATTCTTTCTGAATGCTAGCATTCATACATTTCAATGAATAAGTATGTAATACAATTTATCGCCGAGTTTAACATGATCTTCTTTTAGCAACAACCAATTTTTGTCACTTGCCGCTGACAATAAGAGTATTTGCAACCTCTATTCGCCAAATAAATTGCAATGAAAATAATCACATCGACAATTAATTTAATCAATAAATAGTCATTTTTTTCGGAACTCGGGATTCTGCAAAAGTTAGCTCACAGAATAATGAAAATTAAACAACGAGCATTTACATTGTTTGCAGGTCACGAATGAAACTAAACAATAAATAATTTATAAAAAGCGAGTCTATTTTGTTAATTTTCATAAACCAGTCATGTTGCCCTAAAAATATTAGAAAATAACTACCACCACTGACAACATATTAAAGACAAAGGGCGACTTCACAGGCTACTGTTGTTTATAGCGATAAAATTCTTTTTTGATCCTGAAGTTTTAAAATCAGAGTTATCTTCTTTATGATTTGTTTGGTAATCTATAAGAATTTATTGAAAAATTATAATGTTTTAAACGAACATTTCGATTCATACCCCGCCGCGTATTGAACTACGAGCAACTCTAATTTTTTGTCTTTTCTTCTGTGAAAGCCTTGCGAATACTTTTGTTGATAAGAGCAACTCAATAACCATTTTGTAAAACTTTGAAAAGCACACTTAAAAAGCTGCCATAAATAGTTTTTAAATAACACTGTAAAAATCAAGTTTTTCAAGTATTTTTACGTAATATAAAGCCAATTTATATACAAGTGAATGCTTTGCAGCAATGCCAAATCTTTTAAAACCATAGCTTACATGACTGCAGAAAGTATGGGACAAATTTTATTTTTCAAAAGTTGAAAATAATTCTAAAACACATAGCTCTTTAAAAGCGTATAAAAAGTCCATTGTACAGGTTTTCCTCCCCATTATCAGCAGGAGTAGATAGCTTTGATATTTATTGTAAGCATTATCAGATTGATAAATTGACTGCTAAAGGCTCATTAATGTCAAGCAGATACAATTCATTTTCGCAAGAAAAAGTAATTATTGAAACGTTTTTGGTTAGTTTCAGCATTTTAAAAAAAGCCTTCGCAATCAAACAACCATTGGCATTCTGTTTGATAAGTAGCTTGTTTTATACTTCTGTTACTGCAACATTTATGTCAGGAGTTGTTTCCTTAATGCACCGACAACTTCAAACAACTAAATAGTGAAACTTTAACTGTGTCCCTTAGGTTACCAAAACATAGTACTTTTTTTAAATATTTTAGCAAACGAAAGGCAGTAATGTAGTGCTGCACGTTGCATAAACTGAGTGACTAAATGACAACATTTGGTGTGTTGTAGAACACTTAGTTTGTACACACGCATGTGTGAGTCTTTGCTAAAATGGTGAAACAGTTGAAAAAACTTGATTTTGTGGGCGCTCCAATCGATAATAAAGAAACTGACTAGCGCAACTTAACTGAAAATAATACTTAGTCGAAATACTTAAACATCAAATTATTTCAGATGAAATAATTCTGCATACTTAAACAATTTTCCTGTGCAATCAAGCTAGTTGGCAACAAAAACTAAATGGCTTAAGTTCTTTTCCCAGCGAGTACATATAGTGTGTGTATGTAGAATGCTAATTTCAATTTTTTTTGGAGCAAAGCAACTAAAATCCGAGTTTGCTGCACCTTGACTCAACTTGAACTCGATCTCAATAAACTACTGAATCATCACCCCAACCAGCAATAGAAGCAAGAGTGGCAATCGGCCTGCCACAGTACACTAGCAGTAGTCTTAACCAAACTTTACTTTGTGCACAATAGGACTTACATAATGTACATGTATGTGTTCCCTAGCACAGCTAACTGAAGACTAGCTACAATGATAATTGGCAGTGGGTATAGACTTCATGTGCAGCTGAAAATATAATATCTCACGGGCTCCTTGCAAGCAGGTGCGTTATAAATACCTGTTATTATTTTTCTGAAGCACCAGCCTGTTTGTCTATTCCTATGTTCCTTTTGGTACGTTCATATTTATCTACCTCAGATAAAGATCCTCTGGGATGTCTAACTTGGATAGTTGCGTCTCCAAGTATAGGCAGCATTGGTGAGGTAACTCCAAGTATAGGCAGCATTGGTGGGGTAACTCCAAGTATAGGCAGCATTGGTGGGGTAACTCCAAGTATAGGCAGCATTGGTGGGGTAACTCCAAGTATAGGCAGCATTGGTGGGGTAACTCCAAGTATAGGCAGCATTGGTGGGGTAAAAAACTATTCTAACAACAGGGGAGGTTAGTTGGCCTCTGCATCAAGTCAGAAAGTTGAAAATTACACGATAAGAAAAGGATCTCGAGGGAAAAAGTGAAAGAATCTGATAAGTTGGGAAAGGTTGGGGGTCTGGGAAAGAAGGGGGAAGGGGGAGGGGGGGCAAGTGGCTCTTAGATGGCACCGTATTTTCAGACAGCTCATCCACCGTTAAGGGAAGGTAAGGGATGGGATGAGAGGCAACTGCCAAATGGCTGAGTACTGAATGAAGGGTGCAGGTAGATGCATCCACATCAAAAAAGGGTAGAAAAAGGTAAGCAGTAGATACAAGAGATAATGACAGATCCAAAGAACTACACAACTCTTTGATCATGCAACTTTTTCACAGTTTTCTTTTACCAGCAGGTACGCTCTCTGTCCTCCATTTTTCAAACTCATTTAAAAAATTTCACTATATTTTTTAAGGACAATTCCTCATATAGTTCAATGAATAAGCATTTGAAACGGTATAATTTGTTTATTGCTAAAGTTTATAGTCATTATGTTGCTTAACTTTTCGTTACTTGCAGGAGATAATTAGAGTATTCGCGACCTGTTCGTCGAACAAAATGAAAAATGTGATAAGTGTTCATAGTTCAATATGTCGCGTATGCAACGGAACATTAGTTTAGCACATCATAATATTCAAGGAAATGTTTTAGTTTACCAAACAAATCATGAAGAAGATAACTCCCAATTTTCAAAATAATCAAGAAAGTTATAAAATTTGAACTGCTACAAACTGAAATAGTTTGTCAAGCTGCCCTTCAATTTAGTAAATGTTGAGCGCTTGCAATTATTTCGAATTTTTTTTCAAGGATAAAAAACCGGTCTACAAAAATGAAAAAAATCAACTCGCTATTGTTATTGTTTATTTAGTGTTCAGTTTCATTCGCGACCTGCAAACAATATAAATAAATACTCATTGATTATCTTTTTTACTCAGTGAGCTACTTTTTGTTGGCCCACAAGTTCCGAACAAAATGATTATTTATTGATTAAATTTATTGCCGGTCTGATTATTTTTATTGCAATGTGTTCGGCAAACAAAGGTAGCAAATACTCTTACTAACAACACTTTAATGGATTTCACCCGCTCACACATTTCTATTATAATCTTTATGCAAAACTTTAAAACTTTGGAAACTTAAAAAACTGTCTCAAATAGTTTTTAAATGATATTGTTAAAAGGTAAAAACATAATTGGAACAGAGCTTTTATTCAAGTAACTTTATTACAGCAACGACATTATTCATAAACACAATTGCCAAAATAATTGCATTTTTAAGCAGTAAGTTTATTGTTGACAGTAAAGGACCTATTTCAAAACATTCAGTTCTTCAGAAGCTTATGGAATTTCGATTTTTTTTTTTTTTGAATTGTCTTCCCACTATTGGTAGGAGTAGGTGACTGCTATATTAATTAAATACGTTTCCAGTTTGCTAAATTGACTAACAAAGCCTCACCAATATCACCTGGAGGGAAGAAGATGTTGCTTCTCTGTGTCAACAGTCTCCAGATGTGTGGTGCGGAACAACCGAGAAATAAGTTCACAAAGTTTTACAGTGAAAACAAGTAAACTCAATAAGAAACAGCAAACGGCATATGATGTCATAGTCCAAGACCAGCTTGTCAACTCGTTAAATTCTCCGGAGAAAATCATTCCAATTGAGTTTCTACAAAAAAAGCATCAAGTATGGAAGTAGTTTTTTTATGACTGCACTTGATTTGAGCGAGGAAGAGAAATTGTAAAAAGAGAGTGAAACATTGTTCATCACAAAGTTTCATTCACAAAAAAGACCATGAAAAAATAAAGTGATAACAAGAGTTTGTGTGACGTATGTTCATCGATCAATATACAGCAAGGTGATCAGGACGGCAACAAATTCAAACCAAAGAGTAGCTCACTGCATAAAAAACATCAACAAGCATTTATTAATATTGTTTTCAGGCTTCGAAAAATGAAATTGAACGCCATATAAATTATAGTAAATGGCTATCTATTGTTTATTATTGTAAATGAATTTCCGTCTGGTTACCACGAAGCTCTACTAATCTCAGGTAAGCTACCTCTCCCCAGAGGGTAAACTGTGCGGATATGACAATTGACAACTATGATGGTTACGGTCGGATCAGTTGGCAAGCGCAGGGCCCTCGGCTCAGACAAACTATACACAGAGGGCTGTTTGAATAGTAGCTTTCTTCATCAAAAACCAAAGTCCTAGGGTGGCTATCCACTAGGGTGATTGGCAAGACATGAATGAATGAATGCAATGAGTGTGAACAGAACCAGCCCTTTATAGGTAGGCTGACAGGAAACTATTTGCATTCTACATGTAAGATCAAATGGGCAGGAAGTAAATTAACCAATTAGAACAAATATATAAATAGTGAACAAATCATGCAATGAATAAGAGTTAAAGGTAAATGGTTACAAGTGGCTAAAGGACGGATTCCTGTTTCCTTTGTCCAATCATAAGTTCTGCGGGGCTCCAAGGCTACATCAAGCTCGTGGTCATCATATCTGCTATTCCGAGGAAGGGTACATACGGTTCCTGTTCTAGAGTAAGTTCCTAGGTGGTTTTAAGGATCATCAACTATGGCGGCCATTTTTTACCGGCCCAGTATCACCATACCGGATCGGTTAGGGTCAATACCGACCCTGCATGCTGTGCCACTGACACAGTACGGCATTCCACCTGTACAGCATCTTTTCAACAACTGTGGGTGGAATCCCAGCTCGCCGATGTTGATGTTTTAGTAATAAACAACCAGTTTACCACCGACACTCACCAACACCTACCACACTATAATACATCTTTTTTAATTGTCAGAGTCGTCACTGATGGAAGTAAATGCCATACAATTACGGTAGCATGCAGATCAACTTTACAAACTATATTTGGCTACATCAATGCCATTTTCCATTTTCATTGAATACATTGTAAACTGGGAGTGATCCTCTCTGCAGTGTGCTAAGTAATCTGTAGAGGCTTATTGATTTATAATGATGTTGTAATTTAAAGGGATGGTCTACAGAGAAAACGAAATTTTGATACAAATTTTGAATAGCAGTAACAATAAATAAGGGGGTATCTTTGTTGTTTTTAACACTTTAGTTTGTGAGATTTAAGGGAAAATGCGAAATCGCATTTGGATATCAGCAATACATTGTTTGGTTCGTCACCGGGATTGGCGTACACCCCAAACGCGTTCATTTCCTTATACGATTGAATTGTCATAATTGTCAAGCTATCACTTTCCAGTGTTATTACACCCTTAGTTTCACCAATTCAGGTATTTTTGCTTTGTGGACCACTAAAAAAACATTGAAATATTGAATAGTTTTAGTTATTAGGGGCCATTCATTGCTGAAAGCGTAATAATTAATTTTTTTGCCAGTTATTTTTGTAAAATTATAATTAACTAGATGAAATTGTATTCACGAGTGAAGACAAAAGTATTTTAGAGAATAAATGTTAAAAATGATACTCATAAGTGAGGATTGAACACCTGTACTGAACGCATTAAATCACACACTCCACCAACTACTCCATCAGCCTCTCGCTGGAAAAGCACAATTGTAGTAACGTCATTGTTCCTAAACATTATGCTTGGCAGTAAAGTTGTACTTGCAAAGACTTTTTACGTGAAAAAAACTTCCACCCCTGGGAATCGTACCTTGACCCCTAAACCAGTAGGCGACAATCTTAACCATCAAGATATAAAGACAAGTTGCTGATGAACAATCTAATTTAACACATATTGACAAATGTTCTGCGACAGCTTTACTTTTTGCAAAAAGCAGCTTTTTGAATTGCTTAGATGCTTTTTGTGCTGGGGCCACACAAGCACATACTTCACGACTGCCAATACAACATACACTCCTGTTGCTACATATACTCATGCTAACTTGGCCCCTTCTTTCTGACAATAGTTTTTTTTATGTGAAAAAGAAATCCCTACTTGGGAATCGAACCCTGTCAACATCAGGTCACAATGTTAACTATTTACCCATCTAGCAATGTTGCATGTGGTTCATAAACAGCTTTAGATAAAAAGAAAGTAGTATGGCCTACATACAAAAAAGTATTTTGGGTTCGGAGATCGCTAAATACTTATCGAACATTTTCAATTTCTTTCAGGTTTGTTCAATTTGTCACCTGAATACTGGTTGCGCTTAAGTTTCGGAGGAGAAAAATTTTTCCGCTTTGAAAACAGTAAATAACGAGCATTTTCATCACACATTGAAAACCGTGTGGGCTTTGACTCTTTCGCCAGAGATTAGAAAGTTGACGCATGTTCATCTGAAAGACGGTTACAATGCGATCGCAACCACGCAAAATTTTTGCAAATCGGAGTAACCGTTCCCGAGTTATGGTCATTTTTCCGTTTGGAAGACCTCTTTTGAAAATGGGATAGCTGTGTTGGCGGTATTGCGAGAAACTTCTTGTCTCTACTTTTGAAAAGTTCAAGCATTGGGCTATGCTGCCTAATAAGTTACTTGTCACTGATTAGTTCCATTCTGGTCTCGGAAAGCATTGAAAATTGCTGTTTCTGTTTAGTTTTTCAAATTTGAAAATGTAAAAACTTGAAACGGTTTTGTGCGATCGCTTTGAAGTTCAAATTGGTACATCGATACACTGTGGCACATGTTTGTTGCAAATTTCAGCTACTTCAGCCTGTTGGTTCTCCAACGGGAAGCTGTTTTATGATAAAAACTGAGATTTTCACAAAAATCCAAGATGGCCGCTTCCGAACGATTTTTTAACGTCGGGTCATGATGTCGAATCAGAAAGTTCGCGAAATGCACCATCTTTCAAAATTTGGTATTTTTTCGTCAATCGGGTCTACGTTTTTTCAGCCAATTTGATGCTTTTAAAAACAAAGTTTTACCTGTTTTCGCACTTGAATTGCGCTGTTCTGGAATGTTCTGTAACTTTCAAACCAACTTACTTTTTGTCCCAATGCCTATCAATCGGGTCGCAACAAAAATTGTAGCTCTATCTCTAACTGTTCTTGAGAAAAAGTGGCTACACTTCGCTAAGGTTTGCGCGAAAGAATAATAATAAAAACAGGCAGAACAATAGTATTTTAGATTCTCTAAAATACTAATAATAATAATATTTACTATTTTAGTAGTATTATTCTTATAATAATAATAATACTAAATGAAAAATGCTAATAATATTTTTGATATTTTTATTTCATAATCATAACAACATCATACATGATACCAATAGATATGCAATAATAGCGCTTATTATTATTAATAATGATCGATGATAGGAGAAGTTGTCCATGATAATTATTGTCATCACTGACCACTGATATAGCCTCATGTGAAATAGCCACAATGCTGATAAATATCTGTGTAATAATGACGAGGGATGCAAGCCAGTCCCGTCATATTAGGGGGTCACTCACAGTCGCGCTCCAGCAGTGGTGGTTTACTAATGTCGCACACGTTGAATGCACGCTATGTCTCTGCAGGGTGTACCCTCGTTATAGACAACAATGTAACGAGTCTTTGGCGATATTTCTAACTGCGCGAAATTCAAAGTAGATTTGTGCAAACTTGACAGTTTTATACTGGTATTTTTATACTTTTGGAAAGTTTTACAATAAAATTTGGTCCCCTATTGGGAAAATCACTGTCTTTTGGTAGCTTGTGTATTAAATTAGTGCTACCTAACCATTCCAATATCAAATAAACTAGCATCAAAAAATGTCATTTTTGGCTTTCTCCGTAGACTATCCCTTTAAGGCTACGTTCCCTGCTAGACATATTGATTCATAAACACATTATTTTACGTCATTTGTTTTATAAACAGAGCTCTGTAATCGAAACATGTCTTAAACACAAAGGAAAAGCTTAAGTGTGGTTGTTTATTTATGGCCAAACATTAGCAGGCAAAATTATTTGAAAAAATCCAACTTGCTAACCTGCTTGGACTATCCTGTTTATCGATTTTTTATTACTGCATCCAAACTTGCAAACCTGCTTGGACTATCCTATTACTGCACCCAAATTTTTCTACTCTCTTCAAAAAGAAAAGTATGAAACTTCACCAAAACACAAGCTTTTCTTTCAAGAAAGGAGTAGTTTGACTTTTGGGACAAAGAAAAGCAGAAACCAGCTTTCTGTGAATTGATAGAATTTATTTTTCTTTCAAAATAGCAATAACTATTGTGATTATAGAAGTTTTCTTCCCTAAGAGAAGGCAAATTCAAAGTGAACCCTGAAATTAATATGCAAGTATACGCATTTACCATGATAATGTTAAGCCAATGCGTAAAAATGATAAAACTTCAGATCATCATAGAAAAATGAAGCCGTTAAAGTCTAATGCAGTCAGTCAAAATAAATATTGAAACAATCTCATACATGAACTTTCTAACAGAGAAACTCTGGCAATTGTATCAGAGTTGTCTACTTTTTAGAGAGGGCGACTGCAAAATGATCAAAATTCACCCTCACTGTGCATCAGCAACAAATTTATCCTTCAGTACCGCTTAAAAACTGATATTTCCGTACTTTCCCATCACAGCAATGCAAGGGTTGGTGACAGAATCATACTATGAGGAACTGAGGAAATGAGTGCCATAAATAGCAATGGTTGAAGGTGTTATTACATTATCATGTCACTTAAATTTTTGCTATAATAATAATAATAATAATAAGAATGCTGCTGGATCATAAGGCAAGTGCTTTTAAAGTCTTGTTGTTTTGTGTGTGATATATAAAACATTATCTTCTCCTTCAACTTATATATGTGTATTATTGCTCAGCATTTCTTATTGATTTGATTAATTACCGTACTTTTGTGAGTTTAAACTCACAAAAGTAAGGTAATTAATCAAATCAATAAGAAATGCGGAGCAATAATGCACATATATAAGTTGAAGGAGAAGATACTAAGAGTATTCGCGACCTGTTTGTGGAACAAAATACAAAAAATGGTAGGTGTTGGTAATTCATTATGTCGCGTATGCAACGGAACATTAGATTAGAACATCATAATATTCAATGAAATGTTATGGTTTACCGAACAAATCCTAAAGAAGATAACTCCCAATTTTAAAAATAATCACTAGAATAATAAAATTTGAACTGCTACAAACTTGAATAGTTTGTCAAGCTGCCCTTCAATTTAGTAAATCTTGAACGCTTGCAATTATTTTGAACTATTTTTCAAGGATTTAAAACCGCTCTATGAAAATGAAAAAAATCAACATGCTCATTATTATTTATCTAGTGTTCAGTTTCATTTGCGACCTACGAACAATATAAATGAATACTTGCTGATTATTTTTGTTACTCAGTGAGCTACTTTTTGTTGATTATTTATTGATTAAATTTATTGCCGGTATGATTATTTTTATTGCAATGTGTTCGACGAACAGGTCGCGAATACTCTTAATGTTTTATGTATCACTATGCCAACTGACACGAATTGAAAATACAAAGAAACCTGGCAAGATAGCAGACAGTAGTATGAGAAACGGATGATTTGTTTCCTTTCACCTTGGTAGAAAGCTCGATGATTTGGCTATCATTGTTGTTCAACGTTTTAAAAAAAAACTGACGGCTTTGAATTTTCAATAAAATTACATACAAGATCAGCCCTAGTGATTCAAGTTTTATTAATCAGTTTTTAGAATCGCCATTTTGAGTCTTTTTTAGGAAACAACATGTTGGTTACATACACCGAAATAGTGTCTAGCGACCTGTATAATTAACAATAATGCTAAAAAGAAAACAACTCTTAACTCTTGTATGAACGTTCACATTAGCCAGTTAAGAATCAAACCAAACCGTATGCATTAACTTCTGTAAACTCCACCCTCAATTCATTGCAACAAACATTCTAGTTAAAACTAGCTTAAATTTCATGATGTTCTATTTGTCTACAACACTCATAGAAAAGCCGCAGTTTTATTTGGCCGAAACATTGGGTAGTATGTGATGGCACCCGCAATTACTGAATGAGTTTTTGAGCTACGTTGTCGCGTATTTATTAACTGCTCACAAATTATTAGTAAGCTTTGGAAATAAATTATAATTAATTAGAAATAATAAAGTGAATCAGCAAAACAATATGTCAGTGAGTAGATAAGACATTGGTGTTTCATTTGTAATTGTCAAAAATTATTAAAATGTTCGGGGGAATTCCCACAGGTGCGCCAAAGTTGTGTAACTTTTATGACTAGTTATTAGTGAGGAGAGGGCATTTCAGAAGTCTATTGATAGACCATCAGAGGCGAAATTGTATTGGCTGCTTGGAAAAAAAGTTCTTTCTGATTGGAGGATTGGTTGCAAAGTTATTATCAAAACTGTAATTGGACACCTGAAAAAATATGCGTGGGGACAAATTCATATATGGATACTTTTACCGCATCGCGTGATAATTATCGGTTGAGCTGTGGTAGCTAGCTGGTAACACACAGAAGCAAAATTTATACTGATACAAATTTGATCTAAAACACAAAAATATATTTACCCAAAGGAGCAGAAAGTAATCCACCATCCAGAGAGAAAGCCATGCACTGCTGTCAAGTTTGTTTCAGAGCTCAGAAGCAGGTCACTGAAATACAAAATACTATTCAGAAGTTAGTTTACGCACATAACGGGTTCACTTCAGCCAAACAAAACTATAATAACCAACTTACTCTACATTGAACGTGATGTCTTGTGCTGCCACAAACATTACGCTGTTTGTCAATCCTATTGCTGCTAAAGAGGTCAATGATATCCACAACCTGAATATTAAGCAGTATTTTAAGCTATTTTGTTTGACAAAAATTGATAAGAATTAGCAAAAGCACTACAAACTATCATTTTCAGGTAGATAGGTGCAAATTTGTAACGAAAGTTCATAAACGAACTTTACTCTGAGGTATCAAGCTTACACTCAGAACATTCCAAATTACCAAACTGAGACTCCATCATTGTGCACCACAGTTCTACCTCACAATGTTTATTCTCAGCTGGCGCTAAGCAATGTTATTTTTACTGACGGTAGCAAAAACATGTACAAGTCACTGATACCTCACCTGCTTCACAGTTCAGTTACAATTGCCAAAGGCATAACTTTGAATTGTTACCCTCAACAACATTAATTTGGTTTTGCTCACTTGAGATTAAGAAAAACATTATTTTTCCTAGATTCCAGTTTTCAGCAAAATCTTACTACAAATGCAACCAACTTCTTACTAGACTACATACAAGTTTTTGTAAGGCTTTTGTAAATGAATGTTCGATTTGAAGTCTGCAAGGTGGTCATTTTTTCCTCCGCTGTTAATAATCAATAAACATATGTCTCAAATGTAAAGCCAAAGCTTCACAGCAACACCAAACTGTCAAAATGTACAGAGCGATAACATTATACCATCTCAACATTGTATCATCCTAGAATGGTTGCTTTGTTTTACACTAGCCCCCCATACACCTCTGACCACCAAGATGCATAATTAAAAAACTGTTTTTTGGATGAGCACATCTTCAATATGTAGTCGCGAGACACTGCACTAGTGTCTTGCTGTAAGCAGGTAACATGAATTGCCAAAGCTGCTTTCAAAAACGCTCAACTAGTGTTATGGTTAAGAGATGTTATTGGCATTTTAATGCATTGAAATGACAATTTTGTCCATAAATTTAACCCTTTAAGGATCATAAAGCTCAGCAATGCATTGAAAGTAATGGATAAAATTCTTTCAAGCATGACGTGTTTTCCTCATTCAGAGGTACAGAGCTATAAAGGTACAGATAGATGCGTAGGTGAACAAACGCTATAGACAATGTTACAGCTCGACAGGTTAGCAAGACGCAAGACTGCATAAGACGCAATATGTGTATATAGAAAGTTCGTTTCAGTAATGTTATGCAAACCAAATCCTTTCTTTATTTTCCTAAACAGTTAAGCTGATAGATTTAGCTAGGTTCTAGTTATAACGATGAAAATAAACAAGTGGCGTAAATAAACCGCGTGGAGATTCAATTTAGTTATGATGAGTTTGAGTTATTGAAGTGTCTACTCTTATTTATGGGTGATTCATCAAAGTGGATACAAAAAAACAGAGCATCAATAAAATAAAAATACTGTTTTGAAGTTTTATTAGCATTATTTTGTTTTGCAAGGCGAGGTAACTAAGTTAAACTGAGAGGCGTGCCTGGTATGAACATTAGCCATGATCATCATAAACTCGATAAACATTAGTACCAATAATTTTCACAAGACTTGTTGTTTTTTTTATAGGGTAATTGTCAAAAGCGCCAAAATCGGAAGATGAAACCTTTGAAAAGAAGAAGTATGCCTCTGGTTACACCTCCGTCATAATCTGGTGAAATGCTAGAAAATGTAACTTTAAGGGTTTTTTGGATTTCACCAACCTGGTCTGGAGTGCAAAAAATACATCTTATTGTAAAGGATAAGCATGGCAAAACAGTTTATGCAGTATTTTGGACTTTCCCCTGCCCCTTGTATCCACCCCTTGCAACTTACTAATCCCTCTCTTATGCAGGGGCTTGATATGGGTAAGAATGGAGTGAGGTTAACATGATTATGTTTGTTTACGAGGGGTAATACTGCTAGTTGCTGTATGTATGTGTTAAAATCATTTAATCTCAATAGAAAATAATTTTTTGATAAACTTTAAGATACCATGAAGATTTGGTAAGATGAGTCGCATTATCAGATAGAATGCAACTTCGTAGAATAAATCTCACCTTTCGTTAGTAAAGCCAAGCAAAGGGCAAGGGCCAGCTAGCATAAATGCTGGTACAGATGCTATAACGCCAATTAACAACAGCCATAAGCTATCCAGGCAATACTGCAACAGACAGAAATAATAACAAAAACCTTTAAATTTTCTGTCAGTTATGTATATAATTCTTAAAACAAAGTGCTTAAAAGGCACTAAAACTTTTGCTTGGCGCAAGTACTCGAGCAAGATAAAAAGTTCAAAAATTTAGTCTTATTCTTAGTAAAAAAAAGGAGCGATTTGAAATATTTTTCAAAGTGAGCCAATATCGCTACAGATTGGCTACATGAAACTGTTTTCAGCCTGCAATTGACAGCAATTGAAAAAGTGTTTTGAAAGTACTATTACCTGGGCTAAGTTAACCAATTTATCTGCATTTATACTTACCGGTTTGTTTACCACAGCTCCTAGGATAGGATTGGTTACAGCAAAAGTGCCAGCCATCAATAAAAACACCACAGAACTTTGACTTTCTGAGAATCCAAACTGAAATAACACAAGTCTATGGTGTTATAACCACAACAGAGTGTAGTTCAATCAGCTTAAAACGATCATTAATAAAATAATATTACTACATATACACATAAATCAAAGTAGGTAAAGTGTTTTAAAAAAAATAATTTTGTATTTTTCTGCACAGTATTGGCTTTATATACAAGCAGTTGAGAGTGGTTTGCACACCATACTGGCCATGAAACAAATAATGAGATTTTTTGTGATGACGAGCAAGTAACGTTAATTTTTTTCTCATATGAGACACACTTTGAATCTTACCACAGAAATTTCTGATTCTAAAGCAAGTTCATTCATATTTAGAGGAATGAGGTGGTTCAGTTTCCTATTTGAATAAGAATGCGTTTACAGCGGTAAAAGCATTCAGCTCACGGTTAAAGAAAAATATTTTTGTGTTTTTCAGTCAAGATTTTCCTTTGGTTATTTTATGTCCCAAACCTGGACTCAGTAAAATATGATACACAGCCACAGCGGAACAGCTAAAAAAACTTCTTTAACATTTCAAAGAGTTGTTTTTTTCTTTTATGAGGTGAAAATTGCTGTTTCATTAGTAACGTGAATATTTTTGACATCACTATGTTTAGAAATTTAGGAAGTCGTCAGATCTTTTTCAAAAACGGAAATGTAGTTAGTTTTAAACAGGTTGTATAATGGCTTTTAGCCGGTAAGAACCAGCTAAAACTAGCAAAACAGTTTTGTTTTTGCAAAAAGTGCTATAAATTAAACTGGCAGGTCATGACTTCTTCATCAAATAGCAAACAGACTGGCACAAAAATGTAAACGAAGACTAGAAATGTGAAAACATAACAAAAATTTTATTTCGCGTACCATAAATTATCTGACACCTGCTTTGAATTAGTTCCAAACACCCACATGTCAGTCACAAAATGTAATAATATTTTCTGTCACAGCTACAAGACAATAACTCACTGTCATACGCATGTGAGGTTCCAGTATGGGATCTATTGCATAAAAGACAACAGCAGCAAACACAGCTACACTCATCGCAGCCAACCTTCTACTGTTACAAAATATCCTCTTGTATGGAACTGTATAGCTTGTTGAATCTTTTGGTTTTGTTTCTAAAATGCATTATGTTTTGCAAGAGCAAGTGCATGTTCATACAATCTGTAGACTAGGTGGAATATAGTTTTGGACTTGCTTTATTACAATGGCATATCACATATTGCTATATTTGATATAAACTTTTCTTGACAAATAATAAAATTATATTAAACAGTTAAACGTTTTTAATAGGATACTTTGACTTTTCTCTTCTCTTCAACCAACATTTCTTCAATAAGTAAGCAGGATGAATATTTTTGTCTTTCATTGCATGTTATACTATGGGGTATTTTTGTTATTTAATATTTCCTGTATTTATAAACTGATTCCTTGGCAAAGCTTTTACAGCTGTATCTTGTCAGGCTTACCTGATGCAGGCAGGAACATAAACAGCAGGATTGAAAGAATAAACATTCCTGAACCAGACCCAACAAAGACTAACCAAAATCCACCAATCTGCAAAACAGAACACTTTGGAAGAATCGATAATAATTGACAAATCATCTATGGCAAAGTTTCAATTTTATTTTCGGCAGAAACCCCTAAAAGCAAGCTATCTAACTTGCCAATGGTTGTATTAGTTTCATCATTATCATATTAATATTATCATTAGAAAGTGCATTGTTTTTTGTATCAAAACAACAAATTTTGCTACTGAAATTTGCAATTACGCTACACCACCAATTTTTCCCATCAATCATATAAAGATCAATAATAGATCATTGAAAGCTTTTCAGTCAGTTGATACAAAAGAAAATCCTGACAAAAAAACAATTAAACAAAAATGACTCTTGTCTTCAATAAGCTTATGCTTTCCGAGTTTTAGTTGACATCTTTAGCCATCAGAACCTGAAGCAACATGGCAGGTTTGTATCCATTTAAGCGCAAACCATTCGTCAATAGATGTTTACAAAAATCAGTCTGCGCTAAGTCTCTAGAGAACTTCTATGGCTAGGGGCCACACAAAGATCAACAAAAACCTCTGCAATTTACTTCATTGCAGATCATTCAACCTGGCCTACTTCCGGAAAAAACCATTTGCTAAAAGTTGAGTATAAAATTTCAACTACGAGCAACTTTATTACTCTAGGCCACCCGAACACTATTTCATAAAAGTGCTGCACTAGAGGAGTCTCCTGGTTGGCAAATTTAGAGACAAAAATCATTTGGTCAAACTTTTCTCAAATTATCAGGGTTTATCTCAAAAAAGCGCATCCAGCCAAGAATTTTATTAGTCCTCTATTGCATTATTTCGACATAACTACTGTTGTAAACAATTTGCCTCAATGAAACTTGTAGTTCTTGAGGTATTGACAAATTCTTTTTGAAAAGTTATTTTGAAAAAAATGAAGCAACTATTTTCATTTCCATTGGGAAGCTTAATAACCAAAGTTTGAAAAATGCAACATAAAAAATTCGTAGAAAGTCTTTTTTCTAACATTTGGCTGGCCCTGTTCTGCCTTGAGAAATCAGTATATTTATCGCTTTATGACAAAAATTGGATCAATGGATTAGATGGTTTTCAAAAATACTGTTTGTTAAAGCCCAAAATCCCTGCTTTAAATATTGGGAGATATCAAAGTTAGATTACACACAAAGTTCTGTTAATCTCTTGTTATCAGTTCTAAACGGTTCAGCGCTTAAAACAGAGAATTCTTTAGAATGTTTCTTTAGAATCAAAGAGCTGAGAGTTTTTGCAGTATCAATTGTTTAATTTTTTTTAACTATTTATTTGAAATAGCTGTCATTGACTTCACAAAAAAGTAACAGCTTTACTTATCTAAAGTTTTCTGAAGAGAAGGCCAGATATGGAAGAAATAAGAAAGCGCAGTAAGAAGTGCAAACAGGCAATGGGATTTTTGTGTTTCTAAATTGCCAGTTATTATACGAGTGGTAACTGTGAACAATTACTTTTTATAAGTAATCATCGTTTTAAAGTGATTTATGTGTTGTTCAAAATTTTTCAATACTTTGATTATTCAGAAATTAGATTTAACATCGGCTTCATTTCAAAGCTCTCGTGGCTCCAGGAGAGCAACTACGGGAAAAAACAAAAATAATTAAATTTTACCTTATACATCATCATTTATAACATGAAAGATCTCCGTGCTATGCAGTCTTGTGTTTATTTAAACACGACTGTTTTCGCTAAAAATGCAGTTTTTCATAACAGAGTTCAATACCTCTGACAGTAATAGGACATAGTGTCTATTGGAATGGAACATATATCACTGGGTGTGACTATCAGTGTGTGCTACAAACGAGAAATATGGTAAATAATCCAAATAATTCATAAAACAGTGTATGTCGATTACTTTACACACCTGCTCAAGCAAACTCTGCGCTATCTGCCATAAATTAGCATCAAAAAGTTTTTTGTAAAATAGCATTACTGTATTTTGGTGTTTCCTCACCGGCATGTCGTGTGTATTTAGCAGTGAGTTTCCATACAACGCAGTAATTTTATTTCTTTGATCCCAAAACTGTGCCACAACAAAATCTAAGTTGCAATTAGTAACAAAATATTGTCAATTTTTTTGGTTTTTATCTCTCGAATAAACTTGTTGATGAAACTACATTGAAACTTGAAAATATTGCGTTTGATCGAGCATTTTTTGCATATTAAGCTGATTGACACTATGTTTCCAGACTTTAAATTAAGCTTCTAAACAGTTTCTATGACATGATACTGTTAAGTATTTCCATACTTACATTAGTGAAATCATCTAATGTTCACTGCATCTATTTCAGAACAAGCCTCACCGGTTCATTTTTAAGTGTATAAGGTAAAAAAAAATACATCAACAAATGAGCAGAAAAAACCAAAATACCTCGAACAGTCCTCCTCCTATAATGGGTCCAGTTATGGCTCCTACACCCCCAACTGCACTCAATATGCTCTGTTTAAAAATACATAAAAAAGAATCTCATAACACATTCCGTCTTAGACAAACTTTATAAGCATCGATGGGGATCTCTCTTGCAAAATGAAAGTCAAAGTTCAGGATCGACATCTTTACATGCTTGTTGTTAACAGAGAAAAAAGTTGCTAGATGGATCCCTGAGAGTTACTTACCAACATATGTGTGGTGTTGCTAGGAAACGTGTCAACAATAAGGGTAAATGATGATGTGTAAACTGCTGCCGCTCCAACCCCTAGCAGTATTCTGTCAGCAAAACCAATTACGTAATACACAACCTTGCTTTCAGCAGGAACAAACTGCAGAGACGAAAAAGCTGCAGTTGTCAATGACAGTAATACCATTCCCCAACATAATATTGTCTTCACTCCGATTCTTGTCATCTGCAAAAATGCAGCATTTGTCAAAGGGGCGTTAGAATGCAACATTCTATTGATGAGTTTTATAATCTTAAGAAAAAGTTGATGAAAGTATTAAGCTAACTATTACCATTGCACCTAAGAACAGTGTGAAGAAACACTGTACAAGTGAGACAACTCCCAGCATGAGCCCTGTTACTCCTGACCCAGTACCATGGAGCTCATTCTAAAGTATAAATGTTAAGTTGACGTACTTCTAAAAATAGAAGTCACATTTTTCAGGAGAAGCGTTACTGGTTTTAAAAGAAAATTGAACTCAAAGTGTAGAGTTTATTATTGCGCTGACTCTTGTAAGAATTTTAGACATGTTAGCTTGTGGCTAGCTCCACCTGAATGAATGACGAGACCTCCACATTATAGTTCACACAGCTTGATTAGAACAGCATGTTTGCTATTATGATCAAACCACTAATTAGCAGTTTGGACTACAGTTGATGGCATTTCACAGCTTTCTTTGCGGAGGTGATGACAGGTTTAAAAGGTACTGATAAAAACACCTCTTAACATTTGAATTTGATCAAAACAAATTTTGCCCTGTCTGGACAGCAAAATTAATGTATTGGCACCAAATAGCTCACATCAAAAAGAAATTTTATGACTCTTGAAATTTTTGACAAAAACAGCAACAACAACATCTATTTGATGGCGATGACCTAGTACTGTGTTTAAATATGTGGAGTGCAGCCATTTAGGTAAGCTGACAAAGTGCCGATGTTGCTGCTGCTCCCTGCTGTATTTTGTAGTAATAGAAAAACTACTTCTAATGTACCAAGTACCTCAGACAAGTAATCAATCTTGCAGTGGATTCTGGCCTAGAGCAACGGAATCATACTAAGCTTGAGTATTCTTTTTTTCTCCAGAGAGGACACTGCCTGGATGGTCAGTCACACTTGTCCAAATGACTCTAACAACTAGTAAGGAGAGTCCGCGGCTCTGACAAACTAGTCTGGTTGTTGTGGTATAAATACCTTTACTGTATCAATACTGCTCGAGGAGTTAATCCTCTCAAGTGAGGTGGCACGAGTAGATAGCACATACAAGTGCAAAGAGTATATGTAAGCTTCAGCATTATATAGGCTGGTGCACAGGAAGCTAACATTGCAACGAACCAAGCACATGCTAGGAATTCAATTAACAACAATTTAGGTGCACAGGAAGTGACTTGAACAAATAACAATACAGGCTTAAACACAGTTACAAATAAGATTGTAATTACAAATAGTTAAATAGCACAAGTGTTGAGAACAAAGAGGCGGAGTTAATGGGTTGAATGTCTACCGCTATACGTTCTCATCTTCTGGTAAGTCTTAGGGCTGTATTATATGCTGGCATCCTTCTTTGTCAGCTTTTGGAGGTAGATAGGTTACAAACTTGGCCTTCTGTAGCTTCACAGCTATTTTTGAGTTCTTAGACTAAGTCACTCTTTTGACCCTGGCCAGTAATGTTACTACTGACTCAGTAAAGTTCACCATTGGCGCAGTAAAGGTCACCACCGGCCCAGTAAAGAATACTACCGGCGTAGTCGTATTTGCGATACAGGGAAGGCAGCACTGCTTGCTCTACTGCTTGCAACAGAGACAATCAGTCACCTGTTGCTTATGTCAAATCAACACTAAAGGGCTGTCTCTGGTCTACATAGACAACCTCTAGCAGGTAAGGGCCTGTGAAAGTCAGCACTCGCAAAATTGGTACATAAAGGTTTACCACAATCTCTCTGATTCAACTTACTTGACTTGGTAGAAAGGGAGCCGGAATGCTTGTAGAAACTGCACAGAGATAGTGACTTGCAAATGTGTAGAACACTACTGTTTTCTGATGCTTTGAGAGCGAGTAAGTACACATTGCTATACTCTAACACCTTTACACAACACTTGTTAAGTGCTCTGAGAAGCATGTTATAGCTAATCAAACTCTTATAAGTACCAGCTTGCAGATTTACATTATGCAATGGCATTAAATACTTACTTTAACGGGTGGTCTGATGATGACCTCATACGTGGTTAGCTACTACAAAATGAGTCATGGGAGTTTTCAGCTTTCAGTGAAGATATATGTATAAGTTACAGTTTCTTCAGTGTGAATCATTGGAAAAAGCTTTTTGAATTTTCATTGAAACTGATAGATAATGGGTTTCCTGGATTGAATGCTTCAGCGTGTATCAACTGCTTTGTTAATGAGTTTATGAAAAACTTTATTAAATTGTTTTGTGATTTAGAGAAAAGGAACTGTGAGACAAACTGTATGAAAGGAGACAAAACTAGAACTGGATTGAACCAAGTTTTCAAAAATCGATTTGTGACATAACTTAACAGTGTATGTCTAATCAAAATTGTACAAACTTATACAAGTAACTATGTTACATTACTGTTTACTTTGCAAAATAAGTAATGCTTTTGAAAACACATTTGCGGCTATGAGATCTCCACTGTAGAACAGGGAAATCTACATGATACAGGGAAATCTCATGTAGATCTACATGAGTACAGATCTGTTATCATGTCTGTTTTGACTGATTAAACACATTAACACCACAGCAGACTGTTTCCAATCTATCAAACTCATTTTCGGAGAATGTAGCATGGCTATCGGCTATTGTTGCGATGCGAGTTAGAAAACAAGAACTTGGCTGAATAATTGTGCAAAGCTCTCTGAAACATTATTAAGCTATTTAAAATAAACCACTGAACTTTAAGTGCTATTTAGTATTATGTAACACTATGAAACACTAAAAAGCCAGACCAGTTTTACTTGGTATGCATGACATTACGTCATATCAAACTTTTTTTCACAGAACATAGGAGTATAAAAAACAATACCATATTTGGATAAAAAGAAGCAGTTACCATAAACATAAAACATTGTTTTGATCACATGATTGAGTAGTTGATTATCTGATAAGTATGAACAATGTGAACTTGAAGTATCAGAAGTGCATGGTCTGCCCCCGGACATTCCTGCGATATTTTTAGTGCAAGTCACTGAAAACTAATATGATTGAAAAATCAAGGCACTTTTGCCTCATATGCGAAATGTGGCATTACTGTTAGACAAATAAGAACGCCTAAATAATAACAATTCAGCCATTAATACTGCTTTGAGATATTGCTTCATAAAAATGCAATGATTTCTGTCCTATATAGTTTGAGCTGTTGATTTTAAGTAACAATTATTTTTGGCAGTAAACTTTGAATGTTAAACTGAAATTGCGCTGAGTTTAAGTTCTTCCCAGAGTATGAAAACTTACTCATTGCATTTTGGTTTAATGAAAACCTGGTAAAAAGCTGTTGATTGTGATCAAATAGTGGAATAAATGTAGTGGATTTTACTGGACACCAACAGTGACCACTACTTTGCAGAGGTCCCCTGATGGCGGTAACCACAGGTATGCCCCCTTTAGATACAATGGACAAGACCGGGTTCTATTGCGGTAAACATACTGCTTTGTTTAAGCAATAAGTATTATTAATCAATCATACCGGCACAGGGTATTTACTACCCCGACCCTGGGTAGCTATCCTGGGTCGGTACGAAGACGGCTACAATAGCCTGAGAGACCAAACCTAGCTCCGGTACCTCCAGAGACCACCTCCAGGAGCTGGCTACCGTTAGATGTCAAGAAAGATAGATCAAAGGCTGATAAAAGACTAAGAAACTACCGAGAGAGATATTAACCTATCACTGGACGAGCTAGCCATGGACTCCGCCCCCTACTTCTGGGCGCCAGTGTGATTTAACCTATTTATTATTACACTATTGGACAATACTGTTTTCTATATATTCCATTACTTCCTGCCATGCTTCCTGTGCATGATGAAAAGTTTCCAAAGTGCTTCCTGTAACTCTGCCTATAAAAGGCAGAGCATTTTTCATACTCCTTGCATTAGCTGACATCACATGAACAGTTTTTCTTGTTCTTGCATTGGATGCCACTTCAAATTCTGATTCTGAGCACACCACTTGAAAGCTCTGAGTGTGTATATCTGAGCCGATGTCTCATTATTGTTGCTAAAGTTGATTGCTTGCATTACAACGCCTTGTTTGTGCCATCCCGGCACGTGGTCACCTCTGAGTTGAGGTAGACTGTTGATTGTCAGGCCTGAAGAGGCTGACTGTGTTGTTGTGGCTGCACAGACTGCGCGTCTACCAGCACAACTCCCTAACGGAAGGCAGTGTGACTTAAAAATCCGGCATGACAGTAGCATTTATGAGATCACATTACGCACATTTGGGAACAATAAGATCTTCATTTTGATACTATGCCAAATTGCAAAATGAAAGTTGCAAAGTGCCAGCTTGACATCAAAGTCTTTTCATTGAGCTGGATATTCTTTTCTTTCCAATCTCTCCAAACAACTGCTTCAATTTTCTTTTTACTTTAAGTGTTGATGATCCTTTTGAAGTTGGAATGCTTTGTAATAGCTTGGAGCACAGTGCCAATTGGTAATGCCAGTGAGGGTGAGTAAAAACACTTCAATCTATAAAATGGAAGTTGTGTTGGTTGCTTTTTTTACCAAACTCTGCTATCGATACATCTAAATGTCTGAGTTTCCTGAAAAAACAATAAAATCCATTATAATTTTGCTATTATTAAACTTGCAAAAAAGTCAATAGATAAACGTAAAGAAGAGGCAATTAAAAAAAAACGAAAAACAACGAGCACTTACAATTAATTTACAAAACAACAATAATTTGATGCCTCCTTCTGAAAAGAACAATTCCCACGATTCTCATGAATGGTTCAATATGGTTAAGGAATCGAATTAAACTCTTACGAAGGATCCCAAACCAACGTAAATGCTTGACCTTTGACCGGCACTAGTGTAATTATTATGAAGGTAATCAAGCGCGTAATCGCAACATAATTGCAAACATCAACTTTCATTACCATGTATCAAAGAAATACTTCAGAGATGAGGCCTATAAACACCAACCTGATTGTAAGAATACACTGGAGGAACTGAGGCTTAATCGATTTTATCAAATTCATTGGCTATGCAGCTGTAAAAGCTGTTTTTATTAGGCTTTATTTATCCAATTCTTAGGCGTGTTCGGTGTGCTCAACGTTTACATTTAATCCTCAACGGCAGTTTTTTGTCGAAGGATTATCAGCCCCTTTACAGCAAGTTTTTTTCAACGTGCATAAACGCTCATTTTTGTGTTTTTCGACGAGTTTACAGTGCGCGTTGGCCAGCGAACACCTATAAAAGTCAACGCGTTGGTTTTCCAATGAAGTCGTCTTCTCACTAATCATGACACCGTAACCTTTTGCAGCATTATAACAACAACGTGCTATCAAAAGTTATGATTTTTTTTCTTGTTTTTAATGGATGTATTATTACTTATTATTAATGTGATAAACTATTATTTTTAGTATTGTCATTATTATTAATGCTATCACTATTGCCAATAATAATAATAATATTATAACTTTCATTCATTCCATTTTTTATTATCTTTATCTGATAAAATATATTATTATTATTTTATAACAGTGAATAATCAGCACAGTGTGCTGATTATTCACTGTGTTGCACACCATTATTAATTATTATTAATGAATAATTCATGTTTTTGCTTGTTGCTGTCATTATTATTCATCATTGTCATTATTATTCTTATCACCATCATTATCAATAACAATACAATTTGTACTTGGTGGTTTGCTGAGTTTTAATAACACTGTGTACAAATAGCAGATGATGCAGTTGTTGTCAGGGCAACAAAAATCTCGCAATGAACAGCTACTTTTCAACCCAAGAATTTAGGCTAACAAACTTACGATTGCTGAGCTATATTTATGACTGAAGACACAAAAAAAGAGGACAACTCTTGCAAATCTTTGTAAATTGTACGCACTCCCCTACTCCTATAAGTTAGCGTTCGAGGGATAAACGCGTTGATCAAACTTTCTCAAACAAACGCGTTGAGACACCGAAAACGCCTGTTGTGGTAGTTGCTAAATATTTTTCATGCCAAGGACACTTCACTTGGCAGCACCTTTACTTTAGCTTTACCTGTTACCATAATACACTGTTTGTACAACAGCTTAAAACTCATTCAGGGCAGCGAGGGTTGACTCCAGACTTAAGATATTCCACTGATTTCTTCATCTGTTTTATTTCCACATGCTCTTCGCTCCTTCATCCCCATCGACACTCATACCTTTCACTTATGATATACTCTCCAACTAATTCCTAAAAATCCTCCATAGTCCTCTTCCCTCTCTCGAAGAGCTACTTTCATCATCCGAAGCAGCCACGGGTTGTAGAAGTGCTCACACTGGGAGTTCCTGCAAAATTTTGAAAATTTCTTCCTCTGGAAACTCACAATTTGTTTACCCCATCTCTCCACTCATTTCAAAAGAACTTACACACATTTTTTTTCAATAATATTCTGACCCATTTTCTTTTGAATGCTTACACAGAAGATAAGAAATAAAGAAATATTTCGCTAAAAATTTCGTGTTGACAGCAATTCTGACACTAAATTTAACTTGAAGGTAAAATCTGGAACAGAATGAAAAGTTTTTTAGGTGTAATCTGAGACTGAACTTAAAATTTAGGTCTACTATATTAACTTTTCAAGCTCTTTTGAAACAGAATTAGAAGCACCAAAATGTTCTAACACTATTTGCCAAGGTGTTTTCTGAAACCCATAATGACGAGCAAGCATCTTATGATTGGCTGATGGTAAGTGAACTGTGTTTAACTAGAAGGATCTAACAACATAATCTTACAGAGAGGTTGCAAACTGAAACTAAAAGCATGGAGTCGATAATGTTAACATTTGAAATTTTATTGGCTAATTCCCACTCACTCATTTGCATATCCTATTGTGAATGCATGGGTTTATGCATGTGGACCGAGTTGGCTTTGATAAAACTTTGCAATGAGTGCATTATATCACTGTGAGCATCAGTCTACAGTTAGTAAAATAAAATATAGATTTTTTTTATGAAACTTTGTATGACTCGATTGTTGCCTTTTAGATAGTCGGTTAACTTTTGAGATCCGACTCAGTAGTAGTCCAACATGAGCTTAGAGGTTAGAGACCAAACTCAGACAGTGTCAGCAGGTGTCATAAGTGGTTGGAAGTTGATGCTTTAGCCTGTGGCCACATGACTTACTGAGGGGTGTAGTGAGATTCGGCACTAAGCTGACTGGTGTTGGGGATTTGCGGGGAACCCGTCAAAAACCACCAAGAGGTTATTTAACCAATTGAGCTATGGAGAAGATTCGCTCTAGTCTACAACTATGGTAAACCCACAATTCAGACCTAACACTCAGTGCTTCAAAGTGTGATTTGTTTGCAATCTTAATCACTTGTGCAAAATAACGTGATGCCATATCTTGCTAACAAGGCGTAAGGTCATGTAGAACCCTGAGATAGTACAAGGTTTGTCAGTAAAAGCTCTGCCGTTTATAGGTAAAGACATATGAACTACTTGCTCTAATTGCACGTATGATCAATAACATATAAGTAGATCATAAATGTACTAATGAACAAACAGATTGTGAAAAGTGAGCAATCACTTGCAAGAAATAAAGTTCAATAAATGCAGTGCCCAGAAGTAGCGGGATGAGTTTATGAGCAAATCAGTCAGTTACATAAGATATTGCAACATGCGCTTCCTGCCCTGCATTTCTAGAGCTTGGTTAGTTTGTGGTCTGAGTTTGGTACATCGGTGAGCATTTGCCTTGTGGGTTCAGGGTTCTGAAGTAGGTGACGTTTATTTCGAAAAAGTTCATTTAGGTCTTGGATGAAAAAAGAGGAGATAATTTGACATAAATTTATTATTAATGAAAGATTTATAATAATCTCGGGTGCTTTTAGTATCAGGCAGTTATCAAAGCAGCTGCATCAGTACTATGGTATAACTTTTATTTAGCTAGACATAATATAGCTATTTGTATTGTTATGGAAAACATGACATCCGTGTGACATTACAATTTCAATCGCATTAATAAGAGCACATTAAATTTAATTAACGGTAATAATCATTATCATAATAAGTATCATAATCATGTGCAATAATATAAATATTATAGATATACTGATCATTTTTACAACGTGAAAAAGGATTTGTTTTGTTTAATAATAAAAAAACATAATAATAACTTAATCAGTTGATAATAAATTATATATAAAGAGTTATTTTCTCTATTTTATCCAAGACCTAAATGAACTGCTTTAAAATAACTCACACCCTCATCCTGTGGTAGTTGTTTTGTATTGGCTCGCTATAGGTTGACTGGAGGACTGGTCAGACGACTGCAGGGCTGGTCAGGAGACTGCAGAGTTGGCATGGTTAGTTTTTGCTTTCTAGCCTGGTCCTAGCAGTGCCAGATTTGTTGGAAGGTTTGTCTAAAATTTTGTGGTTGTCAGAGGGACTGTTGTGTTCACTAAGTAGACTGGTAAAATCCGCTACACCGGAACCTAACAATCTGTAACTGCTCTTTCCGTGAAGAGCAAATACTGAATGTTAGGAGCAACTGCTGATGCAATCGAGAGTTCCTTTTAAAGTAAAATAACCGATATTTCTTAGTAAAGACAGGCGTAAAATGCACTTCAAACAGACACTTCAAGCAACTTTGAACTATATTGACATGGTTTATGTTATTTTTACCACTCAATTATGAAAAATTGCTTTACAAGTGGAGTATAAAAGTGATGTTAAGTTAGTGGCACAGCCAATCTACTGCTGCTGCAACATGCAACTCTCTACAAGGCAGAAAAAAATTCTAGTATTGCTGATAGCTAGTTGTTTTTTGAACAACATAGCGATTAGTATTCCAGCACCATTCGTACCTCGGGAGGTTAGTTTTAATAACGCAATCAGACATTTCAACGAATTTTTATGGTAATCTGATTTATTTTAAACTACATCCAAGTGTTATTACACTTTTAGTTTAACTTAAACCAAATCAAATTTTACGGCACAACTAATCTTGAAAAAAATTCCGCAAATGCTGCTTGATTATGAGTAATATTTGGACCATACTCTAGAGTCACTATGGTTGGTTAAAGGAAGAAGAGGTAAACAATTATTTTTGGTCAACCAACAATTTTTACTACTTTTAAGGTATAATGATTAATGCAAGGCTTTGAAACCTGTTTTTAGAATGAGCTGCGAGGCTATGGTGCTACATTGACTAGTCTGATGTTGGCGTTTATGCCATTTACTCAAATTTTCTCTTCAGCATTCTGGGTAACAATGGTGAGTCCATGTTTTAAAATTGAGTACTGACAATAAATGATGAAACAAAGCGGTGTATGAAAACATAGCAAAGTTATACCATGTTTGATTTATAAGTTTTGATCAAAGTGTTAAACCAAACAGCACAGTAACACAGCATTGACCACGTTCTGTTTAGTTTTACTGTCTTTGTAATTTACGGACTTGAATGCACGAAATATATATTTGTAGGTGATACCTAAATTAGGTGTTGACAACACTCTAAAGATTGCAGTTACCACAACTGCAATATCTACTGTCTTGTTTGGGACAATGGAGATAATACCATACAACCTTAGTGCTCTCTACCTGATAGTTGGGTTCACTTTAAGGTTTCTGCTCGGTGCAGGGTTGTGTGGTAACTTTATTTGTGCCCAGACGTACCTGACAGAAACCTTACCACATGCCAGCACATTCCTTTTGGTGAGTTTTGTTTTCTTGGAACCAGAAAAGTGTAAATATGCATTTTTTAACTGAAGTGCACGGTTGAGTAGCTAGTTTGTAGGTCAGTTTTTCCAGTATTCAATCACACCAACAGGACGATAAAAGGTAACTCTGTAAAAAGGCATCCTGTTAAAGTAGCAAAACTCCCATCTTTCTTTCTTCACTTTATTCTTGCCGTAAATACCTTTCATATTGTTTTGAAAGAAATTTAATTGCGCAAGTGTTTGCCGCATTAACTTTTTTCAAAAAACTCTTTCGACAGGAGAGAAGACTTTGTAAAATAATTTTACTCTTTATTAATTTAATAACAATAATATGCAAAAATTATTCACATAGATTAGTAGTTCCATGATGCAAATAAATACAAGACACCTGTTTGCTATAAAGTCTCTATTCAAAAATATACTTAAATTTTCAGTGACACTCTAATGATCATCATCAGAGATTGACAATATCCAGTCAAGTGTGGTTGAAGTTTATTTTTTGTAGAGAACTTGAAGGTCTCTTATAAATACATATATGCATTGCAGTTGTATTATTGGAGGAACAAGCGCAAAGTACAGCGGAGATTACTCTACTATTAAATTTCGTCTTAGGTGCTTGTTTACCTGTTAATTAGCAGGCTTTGTAGACCTCGGCTTGACATGGGCTCAACCAAGACTCAACCTCGAGTAAATCTTGATTTGATCTTGACTCAGCATAGGCTTGACCTTCACCCAGCAATGGCAACAGTTAAACATGTTTTAATATCTTTTAAAGCTACAAATGTACTGTATCTAAATCCGGTACTTATCAGAGCTTTCAATATACTGAATAATAACAGTAATGATTGACTATTTATAGTTAGGGTTTGCTTAAAATAAGAGAGTCGAGTTGGCTCTCAGTAATTGGGCGTATTCATGTAATCTTCTCCCAATGATTGGTTTTTATGGGTATTCAATTTCAGGCTTTCCTAGTACACCTGTCCTTATTGTTTAGTTATGGGATCTTTTATTGTTGTGCCCCCTCCCCCTCCGAGGAGAAAAAAACCCAGGCAAAATATCTGACGGTTTTAGTTAACAGTCAACAGGGGAAAAGGGGATGTTTAATAACACTAAATAATTGAAACTTTGGAGACACGAAGCAAATAGATGGGGTTTAGACTGCAGAGTTTCAAGGGAGCAGGGTGTGGGAGGGGTTAGGGAAGGAGAGATAAGACACTAGTCTATTAAGGAAATCGGCAGTTGGGCATGATTGGGAGAGGGAAGAGAAACTTACTGGACCGTTTCTGTGGGAGTGGGGACATTTGGGGGAAGGGATGTAGGACAGGGAGGAGGGGCAGCAAGTGTGCAGCTAATATTGTATGCTTTTAAATCTATCACATGTTAGTCATTATTCAGGGCGCGTTGCGGTTGCAATTTTTGGATGATGTTAATGGTTCTGCAGCCTTGATAACTTATACCTGTCATTTGGCTATTACAGAGTCTACTGGGAGGTATTGGTGCTATTGGCAGCATAGCAGGACCTGCTATTGGTGGAGGATTGTTTTCGGTGAGTAATTTTTACACACTTTACCATCTTCATCTATTAACGTTTTGAACCGAAAAAAGTGGAAGTAAATGTTCATTGCATGAGATGAGCAGCAATAGCTATGTTAGCATCAAATATTTCATTTTAAGCAAAAAACAACTAACTTTTTTGCGGTACTTTTTCAGGTTTTGTCTAATTGCAGATAATAGATCGGTAAGTAACAACAGTTTAAACTTAAATTCAAGGTAGTTGCTATAAACGAAGTTAGCTATTTGCGTGTTGTTATTTGCTTACACATGGCTAAAGCAGAACAATGATTTCAATGAAACTATGAAACATCAAATAGTTGTTATCAAGTTGTTGAGATTTGTATTGTTATACAGATAGATGGGTTTTGGATTGTGTTTGTTGTACCTGGCTCAGTGCTTCTCATATTTGGTATTGTTCTGGTTGTTTGGCTGCCAGCCTACGGTAAGTGCTGCCATGAAACCAATCAACATTGTATTGAAAGAAAGCAAAAGAAATGTTTAATACACTTTATTTGTACAAAAATTCTACATCAAAACAAAAAATTAAACTGTTTTGAGTAAATTTTTTTTAATTTTTCCATCTATAGGTTATTATGGACTATGAAAGTTTTTTTTATGTATTTTATTTTTATATTTTGTAATTTATAACCTTGTAGATTGATTTTTCAATGTACCAACTCTTAAACATTTGAAAAAAACTGTATTTCCTCAACAAAATTGTTTCAAAAGAAATTACAATAAGTTTAGTGCATCTATCGTAGTGAATTTTAATATTGATTGTGTATTCGAAGATATAACATAACAGTGTTAATATTGTCAATCAATACAATGCTTACGCCAGACTTTAAAAGGGGAAAACCTAAACTTTTTGTACTTTTACAAAGGCCAACAATCCAGTTAACTAATAATGCCAACCAATTCCACTACAGTTTTCACTGACATACAATTTGTTGCAGTTGAACATGAAAAGTTACTGCAAGCTCAAAACTAAATAGAAGCTGTTATTTCACTACGCTGTCCAATAGTTTGCTACGCTCGATGGAGTGATGTTCTATTGAGGAAAGAATCACTTCATTTGAGCGGCATCAATTTTTTCTATAAGTTTACCATTCAATCAAAGAACATTCATCCAACAAGGCTCACTGACTGCTGCAAAAAGGGTTGTTCCTACATTAAAGTGGCAGTTAGTTGCTGGCAAACTGTGTCGTTGCAATTTATTGCATCTGAGCATGAAACGTACCCTTGTGGAAATATAATGACTGCGCCCAATGCTGCAATAAAAATTTTCCATGAAATTTTTTCAAACTTTTTGCTTCAACTATGGTTATTTAATTTGATTGCTTGAGACGTGGCAAGTGTTTAGATGCATTGTATTACTTTGAATCACTCATTAGAATTTTCGTCTGATGCTTTCACTAACATATTATTTGCATCACTGGTCAACATGTGTTTTGCCATTTATAGCATTTTTATGTGTGCTATAAATAAGCTTGTCAATCACTAAGTTTTAGATATTGCCATAAGTTAATATCGCCTAAAACTTTTTCACTCTATTGAGTAACTAAGATATCAACTAACCCAAATAATCTAGTATGCATTAATTTACTCTGTCGTCCCTTATGAATTTTATTAAGTAAGTAACAATAACTAATTCAATAGTATTGAATATTGAATAATAAGAGTATTCGCGACCTCTGTTCGCCAAACACATTGCAATAAAAATAATCAGACAGGCAAGAAATTTAATTGATAAATAACCATTTTGTTCGGAACTCATAGGTCAACAAAAAGTAGCTCACTGAATAAAAAAAATAATCAGTGAGTATTTGTTTATATTGTTCGTAGGTCGCGAAGGAAACGGAACACTAAATAAATTATAACGAGCGGGTTTGGTTTTTTTCATTTTCATAGACTGGTTTTATATCCTTGAAAAATAACTCAAAATAATACCAAGCGTTCAAAATTTACTAAATTGAAGGGTAGATTTACAAACTACCCCTGTTTTTAGCAGTTCAAATTTTTATTATTTTCTTGATTATTTTGAAAATTGGGAGTTATTTTCTTTAGGATTTTTTCAGTAACTTTTAACATTTCATTGAATATTTATGTTGCTCTAAGCTACTGCTCTGTTGCATACTCGGGGTATTGAATTACGAACAGCTAATATTTTTTGTATTTTTTTCGACAAACAGGTTGCGAATACTCTTAATAATCATTAATTTTTATTTTTTTTGTATTCCAATGACTAATCATCGCTAATTACCTATCAATAGTCGTTGATGGTTAGTTGTTGATCAGTAGCTGCTATTACATGATTATAATAAGAGATTTGTAGCACTGTTATTACAATATTTCTTCATATCCAAATAAAAACGAAAACACAAAAAATAAAACTATTATGACAGGGAGAAATGTAACAAGACATGCAATGAACACAGCAAATTTCAAGCTTGATAATCTGCATAAACTTTGGAGTTGTCGACCTTAGTAAAAGCCTTGAATTTCGACATTACAGAAGAAGACAATGAAAGATTTTTACTATATATCTTTAAGAGAGAAAATGGATCCTTTCTAAAAAAACATGTCATAATTCCCTTTGAAAAGCATGGTTCTCATTTACTCACGATTTGCGTTTGCTTATTTTAGGAGTTGTCTACGCTCATTGTTGAATATCCGGCATTTGTTCCCGTAGATATTTTATGACTGTTTTTTGTCCACAACTAAATCTAAAGATAAACTTGATAGTAATTGCCAAGAAACTTTGTGAAAAGCTTTCAACTAAAATGAATCTTTTGGTTTTTACGATCGTAATTTGGTTTAAAAGCATAAAAAAGAAGCTACTATTGATTATGGTGGCCTTGTTGTAAAACCTTCACAACAAACTATCTTATGAAGCAAGCGTTTTCAACTAACATTATCGATATCATTTCAGAAAAACGTCCTGAAGAATTGAGTACAACAGAAGTAAAGATTGATGCTGCATCGACTTCACAGGTAAACTAGTGATTTGTTGCTACGAAAAGTTAGTAACATCATGGTCTAGTATGGCACCTTTTGCTAAAAGTTTTAATCACAATGAGGAAATCTGTGTTACAAACGCAATGACATTGACTCGCATCTTTACTTAATACAAATTTCCGTATGAAGTAACTTTTGAATGCACAAACTGTTACAAAGTGTTTTTTGCCATCTGATCTCCACAGATTTTACTTTGTTTGCAATTTTTGGATGCGCAATAAGCGCTGCAAAACCATAAAAGTAACTTGAAAATTTCCATTCTTACAATAAAATAGAGGCTTTGCACCAACTGAGAATGAGCAGAAATTTTTAATAATTCTAAAGCCGAGGCTTGGAAAAAGCTTGCATGCACTCACCTGTTTAAATGCTGTCAGCACCGCCTGGCGCTGACTGAAATGCCTAAAGAGCAGTTTGAGGGCACCTAACACCAACGATGGATAATTGTGCATCACTAGACTGAGCAAAACTAGCAATAATATCCGACCACCTTGTCCATCCAAGTCAAGGTCATTCTGTAGCTCACTGAAACACAGCAGTGGATATTGTTATAGCATTTATCTCTAGTTTGTACACCAATAGAGGGAAGTAGATTTTTTGTTATATTTTCTTTTTCTTATTGATAAAAAACAGTTAGTATTTTGAGTTTTATTATTTATTATAAAAATGTTTTAAAAAGTAATTAAAAGAAAGGAGCAAAGTTGATATGTTTTCACAATGACTATTGCAAATTTAACTACTGCTCAGATTATGTTTTCAATGTTAAACTATTATGCAACAACAAAAATAATTTAATTTTTTAAATTTGCCATTTGACTGAAGCAGGAGTAATGCAGTATGATGTAAGAAGAGTTAATTGTTTAAAAGATGTTAGTAAACTGAGACCAGACCAAGATTCTGCGGCAGTTTAAGGTTGCTTTTTCAAAAGTTTCATCAAAATATTTTAAAAATTAAGTGGATACAAATTTTAAAAAGCCTCACATTTGGTGTTTTCCACAACACCAATAGTTTTCTCAGGATGGGGCAACAACAATAACATTAATTTTCTTTCATCTCTAATTACTTTATTTATCGTTTATTCTAGGACTCTACTGAGATTATTGCAGAGCCAATAGACACAAAAACGCTTGTCAAAAAAATTCTACATGATCGGAGGATGGTATTAGGGGTGGCAGTGACAATGTTTTCTGCAAGTAGCTGGTATGCATTGGATCCGATATTGGAACCGGAGCTAAGAAACAGTGTAAGTGTTTCAATCCGTGGTCAAAGCATCAACAAACATGGCTTTCAAACCAAGCTACAAAGTTTACTTTGTGTCTTTAGGCAACGATAGCAGGAATCATGAAAGCTAAAAAATGTTGGCTCCGCTTTGTCAAAAAAACATATCAAAGCTAGCTACTTATTCCTCTCCTTTTAAATCCGACAAATTGTAAAAGTTTCAACTTATTTACAAGCCACTTACATTTAACTTTTTATTTTTATGGCTTTAGAAAAAAATTTTTGGGTCTATAGGCACGCGTACAAGATGATTATGTAAACCGACAAAACTTATTCATTAGAACTTTTTCATAATTTTACAGTATGGATTGTCTGAGGAAATGAGTGCACTGATGTTTTTGTTACTACCTACTGCTTTTGTTATTATGACTCCAATCACTGGAAAATCTATTGGAAAGACTGTAAGTACATTAAATGATGTTTACATGAAAGATTATTCAATTTCATTCTTTAAACTAAGAAATACATGTACCTTGACCAAGAAAATTAATCATGATGTTTTGACAATACTGAAATAATTTCGGCATATAATCAAACAAATTACAATAACAATTGATTTATTTGGGCGCTTTCTCCGAATAATAAGTGAATGCTCATTGTGAACATGAATCTTTTCAGTAGAAATTTAAGTTTCGTTATTATCTGCATAACGAGTTTTATTTCAACTTGAAATGATTATCATAAAACTGACAATGGCAATTTATTGCGAGAGAGAACCTAGTGTTTATGTTCTAGGCACTGTTGAGAACTCTTTCAAATGGCTATTTCTTCTATTGTTCTGCTGATTTCTGTTTAGTGGGTGTGAAATGAGGTGTTTTTTTTGCTTTATTTTACTAATGTTTTGTCAAATACTTGTAGAAGTACAGTGTGGACAGTTTGAATGTGTTATGTTTGGGATTCACTTCCTTGGTCGCCACATTCTTATTTGCTGGGCCTGCACCATTTCTGCCAATTCCCAAAAGGTAACATTCAGTATGATTGTGGACTCAAACAAGATTTTCTAAGAATTAGTGAAATGGTTTAGCTTTTTACTTAACTAGTATAAATATTGTCATGGTAGGGATTGATTAAACTTTGGTGAAACTGAGAAACAAGTGTCAGTGATACGTCAGGAGAGAAGACCATCAGGAACTTTGCCATGTTTTCTTTTCTTCAGATTATGGTTGTTGGTAATATGTCTAACCATCCAGGGGTTTGGTAACAGTTGGACCTACGTACCTGGCCAAGACCTCATGTTTGATGTAACGTGAGTTTCAGGCCTTTTCAAACAAAAATATCACATTACCAGTATGCTAATTAGCTTTAGTGACAATTTTTTTGTTAGCTTAAGCTAAAATAAGGGTCAATTGTTTTTTGATTCAATAAAAGTTTGACTTTTTGACAAAGCTGTACATGTATCTGATGTTTGTTGCATAGTAACTATAAGAACAATAACCATAGGGCTAAAGTTGATTGCATTTATGGTAAAATTTACAGGAAACTTATATAAAACTTGTTCATACATTTTTAATCTCTACAGTGTGATGCATTTATGTTTCTCACAGAAGGCTGAATCTGGCAAATCAAGAAGACACCATTAGAGCTAGAACATTTATTTCTGGTTGTTGGAATGCCTGCTATCCAGCCGGGTGTGTACTTGCAGTATACACAATAAAGTTCTTAAGATATGCTTGCTGTTGAAATAAGCTAAATGCGTTTCCTGCTTGTAACATGCCTATTTGAGACATTGAATGATTGCCAGCCAATGCTGTTGTTTTGCACTTTGCTTCAACTGAGTTCACTAGGTTATTCTGTTCCATGCAATAGAGGAGAAATAGTAAGAGTATTCTCGACCTGTTCGTTAAACAAAATGAAAAAAATAATAGGTGTTCGTAGTTCAATGTGTAGCGTATGCAACGAAACGTTAGTTTAGAACAACATAAATATTCAATGAAATGTTATAGTTTAATGAACAAACCATAAAGAAGATAACCCCCAATTTTCAACATAATCAAGAAAATAATAAAATTTGAACTGCTACAAACTGGAATAGTTTGTCAAACTGCCCTTCAATTTAGTAAATTTTGAACACTTGCAAGTATTTCGAATTTTTTTTCAAGGATGTAAAACCGGTCTATGAAAATAAAAAAAATCAACTCGCTCGTTATTATTTATTTAGTGTCCACTTTCATCCGTGACCTACAAACAATATAAATATGCACTCGTTGATTATTATTTTTATTCAGTGAACTACTTTTTTCGACCCACGAGTTCTGAACAAAATGTTTATTTATTGATTAAATTTATTGCCGGTCTGATTGTTTTTATTGCAATGTATTCAGCGAACAGAAGTAGCGATTACTCTTAATTTCATTTGATCTGCGCTTTGTAGAATTTGTATTGGAATGGTTATATCTGGGATAATACAGGAGGCTGCAAGTTGGGAGTGGGCTACTACTTTTCTCTCAATTGGCTCGGGTATTTTTTTCACAATTGTCATTGCTGTGAAAGTGTCAGAGATAAAGAAGCCTTATGATGCAGAGGAAAGAGAGGCAGGAATGGACTTCAAGAACGCAGTAGCAAATGAAAATAAGAGTTCAGTGTTCGTTTTGAATGAAATCCATTCTACAGCCTAATCTTAGTTTTCCATGTTTTGCACTAATTCAGGAATTTTTGAGAGAGAACAATAAGAAGCTAGCCTGAGTCATATGTGTTAGTGTGTGCAAATATTACTTGTGTGTGCCTGTATGCGCTAGTATATGCTAGTACGTGCCAGTATGTGTTAGTATGTGCTGGTGTGTGCTAGTATGTGCTAGTATATGCTATTATGTGCCAGTATGTACCAGTGTGTGCTAGTATGTGCTAGTGTGTGCTAGTGTGTGCTAGTATGTGCTAGTGTGTGCTAGTGTGTGCTAGTATGTGCTAGTACGTGCTAGTACGTGCTAGTACGTGCCATTATGTGCTAGTATGTGCTAGTGTGTACTAATGTGCGCTAGTATGTGCTAGTATGGCTGGCACGTAGTTTGTGCTAGTATTGCTAGTATGTGCTAGTATGTGTTAGTACTTTCTAGTATGTGCCAATGCACTGTGTTCTATCATAAAAGCCTGGTCAATAAATTGTAACTATTCAAAGAATACTTTTTCGTTTTTCTCTTACAACAAATAACTATTATCATTAGTGTTATTGCTGAAGACCTGTTCAGTTCATCTGACCCATTTGATTTATTTTTAATATGCTTTTGTTTATATTTACTAGCATCAAAATAAATTGTCTGTCACTAACTTTTATTCACCACTGTTTTAGGATATCACTGGTATAAGTAACCATAAATTCTGTACTATGCTTCAAATAATGTAAGATTTACTTTCAAATTGATGTTTACTTCATCATTGCATCATTGAAAAAATGCAAACTGCTTCGTAAAAATAAGATAGATCTATCTGTTAGTTAGTGCAAGTTCTGGTGTCTTATATTTCACCAATTATACTGTTTACCAATTTATACTTTTTACTCATATGCTATCACGAATAAATGAAATTGAATGAAGTTGAAATGAGTATATTGGATTGTGATAATTAGGCTTACTCCGTGCTGGTATATACAGTGTGTAGATGTTTGTTGTAACTAACTAGCATAAATAAATGGTTCACCAAATCTGATTATGCTATCGACAATGGATATGTTTCATCCAAAAAGGGGCTCGTTGTTTTATTAAGCAATCTTTGCTGCCTTTTTGACTCCAACTGTGCATTGTCCTAGTGATTACAAATAAACCCGTGATAATGTCCTAATAGTGTTAAAAACTTATTGAAGGTCGGCAGTTTGGTTGCTTGAAAGTAAAAATTTTAGAATGTTGCTAATAATTAAATAGTAGTGGGATTTTAATGGTTGGCGCAAACCGATTTTAATAGCAAAGCGAAAGTGGGATTTAAAGTATTATTTGTAGAAGTATCATTCTGATTACCAATTATACCAACAAATAGTGGTATATTCTAGTAAGAAGGAGTTGTGTGTTTATCGAGAAGGCAACTCCTCACTAATACACAATAAGTGGAGCTTAGTTACTTTTTGGAAATGCAAATTGAATGAGCTGCAATATTCAGTTTAATCTAATATGATTAAAGTTATATGACGAATGTTGGTATATACTTCAGCTTTATAATGAGGCAACTTCCCAGCTTCTACTCAAAGCACACTATTGTGATAAAATATTAAAAAAAGTTTTAATAAAAGTTTAAAAATGTTAACAATTCGTGAAGTTGAAGCTAGTCAGAAGTTACGTAATCATTATGCAGAGAAACTACCAAATTATCGTGCCAAAACTGAGTAAAAGTACTGCTTGCTGGGTGACAATCTTGCAAAGCAATTGGAAATTATGACAGAAATTGACGTAACCATTTGCTACCTAGTCGCATACAACGGTTTATAGCAGTTGCAGTCACAACTAATTTTAACCAAAATGTGAAACGCTACGAAGTCCAGCCATATTTCACTCAAATCAAGCGTTGTGATTCCAATCATACTTCGACTAACTGATATTTTTTACCTAGTATTGTGGTTAGTATTGTGGTTAGTATTGTGGTTAGTATTGTGGTTAGTATTGTGGTTAGTATTGTGGTTAGTATTGTGGTTAGTATTGTGGTTAGTGATGCGCTTAGTATTGTGGTTATTATAGGGTTGTTGGAAGAGCTATTTATATGTAAGTGTCAACAGCTGAACTGAAAATCTAAACTTTTTAAAAATTTTGAGTAGCAGTCGATTAGATGATTCTACACAGCTGAATTAAGCCATAGTACAAAGCTCATACTTGAAAATGAAGCACCTAAAACTAACTGTTATGGAATTTACTGAGAACTGTTAAAAATGATTGTTTCACTAGTTAGTTTTGGTGAAATAATTTTAACAGAGCACTGAAAGCGAAACTACATACCATACATATATGTATGTAAGCACCAGTTTAATTGATGTTTCATAAAATTATTAGATTGAGTTTTTGCTCATTCTAGTCCTGCAAGGTACATTTACAAAATGAATGAGAACATCAGTAAAGTAGGATACCCTACAGGATGAAAATATCCGTTGGAAGTTAATTTTGCGTTTGTGCGAGTTATAAATTCGCGAAATATTATTTCCATTAAAATTAATTAAAAGATTTTTACATTATTTTTTGTTTACCCGATTTTTCGATGAATTTATAAAAAATATGTGAAGTTGTCTTTTCCTACCTCGAAGATTTCCCGATTCGCGAAAAATAATATCCGTTAAATCATCAGAGAGAAGACAACTCGCGAAATTAACTTCCGTTAATAATTTCATCCTGTAGGATATGTTTATAGTACTGATTTAGGTTGATAGGAATAATGCACCAGCATATACAGCATCATTTATTTAGAAGATCAATGTTTGCGACATGCGAACTCTGCACAAGCAGATTGTTTGACTTTTGATGCAATCTACTTATCCTATATCCACCTACCATGTTATAGATAGGAGTGTTGACAGTTACCCTACAGGATAAAATTATTAACGGAAGTTAATTTCGCGAGTTGTCTTCTCTATGATGATTTATCGGATTTTATTTTTTGGGAATCGGGAAACCTTTGCAGTAGGAGAAGACAACTTCACATATTTCTTATGAATCTGTTGAAAAATCGAGTACAAATAAAATTAATGTAACAATGGCATTAACTTTTAATGGCAGTAATATTTCGCAAATTTAGAACTCGCATAAACGCGAAATTAACTTCCGACGAATATTTTCATCCTGTAGGGTGTATATAATTTAGGTTGACCACAACCAGGATGAGCAAACAAAATCGCAGCTCGAGGATGATCATGTGGTGTCGGGCAAAACTAATAGACGCAAACCACCAACAAAGTGTTAAAATGCCATTAAAACTGGAGGATTATAAGGGCCAGTCAAAGCCGGTCTGGATTAAATGGCATTACATCAGCTTGTAAGAGCTGTGAAACATCGGTATTAAGGAACACCACAGAATCCATACGTTATGTATACCACAGCTTAAGACTTCAAAAACCAAGATGCAGTCAATCATTTATTAGCCCCTTTCTTTGGTGCAAGGTACCTTTCAAGTTGTTGTGGTACCTGGTGCCAAAAGAGGCTCTTGGAACCAGGAGAGCCATTTTTGTCCTTAGACACCATAACAGAGATCTGCTCCTACATTACTAAAAAAATTAATAGAGAGGAGTATGTGCCAGGAAAACAGATTTAAAATGTAATAAAAAGACCGTATGTCGACCGGGGAAAGATTGAGGCATAACTGTTACCTGATCCTCAAAAAATCCCAACAATTTCTTATCGAGATCTGCTCCTACATGTACTCAATGTACTATTGATGTTATTTCTAGACATCTGTTCACAAACATTCAAATAACATCGGGAACAACATTACATTAACATTCTTGTACAATATTTATAGAATGTATTTACAAATTTTGTGCCAAATGTTTATATCACATTCAATGTGTGTTAATTCAAAATGTTCGCCCGGATGTTACTTTGTAATGTTGTTGAAACGTTTGAAAAAGGTAAGTGCAAACTTTACATTAAGTGAACGTTTGCTAACGTTATGTTAAAGGAAAAGCGTTTACGCACATGCACACTCCGCACATGCTCACTCCACACATGCTCACTCCGCACAAGTAGCTTGTTTGACCTATGATGCAATCTACCGATCGTATACCCACTCACCATGTTGTAGAGTTACTGGCTAATTATGGGATATGTGGGTTGACCACAACCAGAAGAAGAATGAATTTTGCAGTACAAGTATGGTTATTACAAACTTTGTGGTGCAATGTTAGTAAAAAGCCACCAACGAAGCATTGAAATGTTATTATAACTCTATGATTATAAGGGCCAGTCAAAGGCGGTCTGGATTAAATGGCACCGCATCACCTTGTGGGCACTGTGAAACATCTGTATTCAGGGACATAGCAAAATCCATAAGTATGCCATTAACCTGAGCCTTCAAAAACAAAGACGCCTGGTAAATTATGTCTTAGTCCCATTTAGCATGCCAGGAAGTAGTTAACACCTGCTGTATGGTAGTCCCACCCATCCATAGGACCATCATAACACGTTGACCTCTATTCATGATACCAACTGCATGGATTATTTTAACTGCGAGGTAATAAATAACTTACTATAATGTGTTCATGAGGCCTCGGTATAAGGCAATAACTGTAGAATAAATGCTAGTAAACGAAGTATCTTAACTCATACATTTCCACTTACTACTTGAATATGTAGTTAATAGGAGATATAGAAGTTGTTGTTACTGGTAACATCTTACCCACATAGTAATTACTTCTGTGTTTACAATGAATGTTGTAGTAAAAGACCTTACTTTCAATTTTGTCCAGCCTATGTTTAACCTGATGTAAATTGTAATGAATGCAGGTATGATCTACTGTATCGAGCTTTTAGTTTTTTTAAATAAAGTCATTTTTCTCATCAACAGGTAACGCTATACATTGAAAAAAGAAGGATGAGAAATAATAAACTAAAGAGAAAGCAGTAAACAATACAACACCATTTATCATTTTGTGATCATTTTGGCATGAGTTGCACAAGTTGTACTAATGTGTACCACATCAGATAGAGCACCAGTAATCTCAGACTCTAGAGTGGCTATGTAATGTCTTGTTGTGCTTAAAATGTTTTTTTCTATACAATTTTAAGTTGCGGAAAATGTAGACAGCAGCTTCAGCCTATTTGGAGTGAAAACTTTTTGCAACAGTTGAAACTTTCATCATTTAACAAATGCATGATGCTGCTTGGAAATTTGTCAAGAAATGTAGTAAATTAGCTGATTTATGTATTATTGCTGCTAAAAAAAAATAGCAGAAACAATTAATTTGGTTGGTTGAACTACCTGAAACCAAAACTGTGCTAGACGTTGACAAAAGAAAGATCCAAAACATTCATGTGACTTTTTACATCAATGGCCGTCAATAGAGAAAAGTACCAACATGATATAAAAGTTTGTTGTGTAACTGTTTTGTTGCTGTTGATATTTCAGTGTAACAATAGTAAAACGGAGTAGCTGTACGCTGTATCTGGTAGTGCCTTCTGGTACTGTAATTACGAAACAAGCAAGTGCCAAGCTGAGTGTTATTGTACCATTCTTTTCATTTACAAGCACGAGATTTCTTTTCAAATGTTTCGAACGAAGCTTAGTTATTCCGTTATGATACCAAATTAAAAAATTTCATGATAATTTCTCATTGCGGGGGGTTAATATTAATTTTTATGTGAGAGAGATGAAAGAACTGGAGTTTTATCTTCATAACTTGGTAAAGCTGTGGTGCTAATGGATGGCTATCACCCAACACAAATCATAATTTAAGAATAATCACCTAGTATTAACTTTTTCTAGTTGCACTCTTTCGTAAGATGCAGGGTTTATATAACTAATGTTATAGTAGAGTTGTCACCTCATTTCATACTTTGTGTGGGTTATGAATAAAGATAATATTTGATGCCTGGTTGATTCAATGACACTACAAATTGTGGCGCTCTATTTCACAACAAATAAATGTATTTTTGAGGATTTTTCAAACAACAAGGTGTCTATTATGGTCAAGGAAACAAGATTGTCAGCAAAGTTTTTTGAGTTGTAATCCAATACAACTTAAAAACAAAGCTAAGTGGTAAAGGAAATAATGAACATCAATCAGTAAAAAATGAATTGCCAAGTTTGGTGAAACTTTCACAAGAAAACTTGACAAGCTTACAAAGTAGTAGTAACAGAGGTCTAGTAATGGAACTAAAATCACCTTAATGACTGTAATGATGTTACATCCCTGTTTAAACTACACAAATGTCTGATGTGGAAGACGTTTCTGACACCTGCACCATTGGTAGAAGGGCTAAAGTACCAATAGTTGCGTTGCACTAAAACCATTCTTCAGCCATGATTGCAGTTCAATGCCCCACCGTTTACTGTAATCAGCAAGTGACCTGATGGTGCCAGTCGCATGCTAAAATGAGTTGCTGGAAAATTAATTTTTGGTATGTCAACCTCTTCACCAATATGTCAAAGTCAAAAAGAGTATTCGCAAGCTATTCATTGAGCGAAGAACAAAAAATAACCGGTGTTCGTAATTCAATACATCGCAACTGGAACGGAACATTAGTTAAGAGCATCAAAATTATTCAAAGAACTGTAATAGTGTGAGGGAAATGTGCCACGAACAGGTCGACCACATACCTGCCGAACTATTTGCCAACACTACCGAACTGTCTATTCTACATGTCTTATTATTTTACTACTACTTATTTTACTTTCATATATGTTGTAATGCTTGCGTAGAGCCACTGTTTCCATACATGTGCTTATGCACTCAGCCGTGCTACTTAGCACCTCCTATTCATATTTTATTAGAATTCTATTGGTCTCTTATTAACCAATCTTGTACACAGGCGGAGCCTGCTTTTGTTGTGTAGCCATCAGTCACTATTATGTAACTTTTCTTGTATAAATACTCATGTCTTGTCCAAATAAATTCAGAGTTACTGCCTACACTCTCACTTGCTTATTTGATCTACTACGCATAAGCGCACTTATGCTAAAGCACAGGTAGCTTAATAGACACAATATAAGCAAGCTTGCACGGATTGCGCTGGAGAAAGAACTTGGGAAGTTCAGCAATTGCACACACAAAGTAGACAGGAACATTGCACTGAGTCAGTCGACTAGCAACTAGGATAACAGTCAGTAGAAAGTGGTCAGTCGCTCTCGACTCACACTGCACTTGACCTACGGGCAAGTGATACTGGAACGGTTATCCAAACGGCTAGGTCGACCTACTACACCTACTCCTCGGGATAGGTGGAGGGCGAGTTGGCGAGAGGCGTACACTGCACTGTTGTACTTACTTATTACTGTGGGCCGTTGTACAGGTGGTCGCTACCACTCTAGACAGTAAATTCCTGTACAATAGCGTACCAAACAAATCATAAAGAAAAGAACTCCTGATTTTCAAAACAATCAAAAAAATAAAACAAACGAATAGTTGTAAATTGGAACAGTTTGTAAAGCTGCCCCTTCAGTTTAATCAATTTTAAATAATTTTGATTTAATTTTAAAAGATATAATACTGGTCAATGAAAATGAGAACAATAAACCCGCCCGTTATAATTTATTAAGAGACTAGTTTCATTCGCTACCTCCGGACAATATAACTAAATGCTCATTGATCTTTTCTATTGCAGCAAGCTACAAAATGGTTAGTTCTTGATTAAATTTATTGCCGGTCTGATTATGTTCATTGCAATTTGTTTGGCGAACAGAGGTCGAGAATACAAGTTGACTATAAATCAATGATTTCTCATGGAGTATGAGATTAGTTTAAATGCAACGAGTTTTCCATCACTCAGTTTCAAACAGGCTCAATGTTTTTACAAAATGACAACTTCTGCTGGATGTGCATGTCTATTAGTTGCTTAAAGAGAATAGTGGTTGGGATCGTCCAATTCGTTTAAAAAAAAAATGATTAAAAGTATTGTTCAGGTTTTTAATAAATTTTGCACGGTCAGTATCAAACGGTATTTATAAAACTGAGATTACATTTTGTAAGCTCTCCATCCCATATTCAGATAAATTGGTCAGAGGTCCGAACAGGCAACAAAAATTGAGGCAATTATTACCGAAATAGACTTTAACTTACATAAATAAACAAGTATATATTTAGGGTCAGTCCCCCCTTGAAATATATCTACTGGGCTCAAGCTATTCTAGGGCTTCGGTTTGGAGTGGATAAAATTTTTTTTATGTAGTTCTGTTTTTTGTGGCTGTCTTCTAGGACTTTCAGTCAAGTTTTTTTTATCTACTTCTGATTTTACTCCATCTTTGATTCTTTGTGTTGGTCTTCATTGATATAATTTTTCTATTGCATCAATTGTCTGGGGAGACAGTGTTTATCGATCTTGTGCATGTTGCCTAGTTATCTGAGGCTTCATTTTCTCCGTAAAATCATTGCTGTGTTGATTAACGAATTATTGCTAAACATGTACTCCGGGTGATCGTAATTATTTTAATAAACAACACCATGAAATACTAGTCTCGAAAAATCGTTTCTTTTTCACCTTTTGGTGCAACGATGTTCACTAGACATGCGACTTCTATGTATAGCCAGGAACACAACATATAAGAGCTTGTATAATCCGAAAGTGAAGTCACTGTTCCCATGACAGTATTATGGCCCATGCCCTAAGGACAGCAGCAAATTGTAATAAAATTAACATTTATAGTTGGCAAAGCCTGCTCCATGAGTTCACAAATTCGCTAAACTTTCCCAGAATATTATTACTGCCCCATTAATAATGGAAAGTCCTATTATTCATAATACTTAAGTGTGAATATTCCAACACAGTAGTTAGGTGAAATGACTTGAGACCAATAAAGCTCCTTCTTAGTTTTTTTCAGTATTCATAATAACTTTTGTGGACAAATGTTTGCTGATCTTTTTTAAGTAAAAAGTATTAATCAAAGATATTAAAAAAAATATTAGATACCTAACAAATAGCTATGGACAACTTGAAATGTCAATTCTAGCTAAATGAAACTGTGATTGATTGCCAGAAGTTTACTTTTATTTGACAACAAACTGTTCAAACTATTGAAAGCAATACGAGAATGCAAACTTATTGCGTTTCATTGCAATTACGTTTTAAAACAGCAAAATTTATGGAAAGTTTGCTGTCTCTGAGGCTACCCTAAAACTAGCATAACTATCTTATCAAAGTCAAATATGTAAAGTCGATATTTTATAATATGACAACGCTATAAAAAGTTTCTCAGATGTTTAGCCAACTGCAAAGAGAAAAACATGCAAAAGGTATTTGTGGAACTCCTGATAACAGGTTCCATGACTGATTAAAATTTACAGGCACTCAAAAGCAAATCCTGAAACTTTTTGCTGTTAATCATTTGCATTTGTTTAAAAAAAAAATTTTTGTTAGGTTGATTTTCTAGAAATTACTGGGAAGCAGTGAAGTAGGCAATCTTGTGGTAATAACTAGTTTGCAACAACATAAAAAGACATTCTACAAACCACAAATTGTCTGATAACAGTGGATGATTAATTTTCTTAGAAATTTTCATGTCAACAGATTTAATGTGTAAGTGTAATAAACACAAGATATTTAATTTTATAAGAATATCATAATTATTATGTTTAAATAAAGTAACATGAAAGTGTGACAGTTAATGGTCCACAACAGAAGTGACTAAGTTCTACAACAAGGTGTGCTATGTGTCAGTGAAAGCAAAACAGAAATTAAGAAGTAGTGAGAACAAGGCAAGGATAACTTGAACTTCTGACCGATGATAGTGCGCTATAAAATGTTTCTAACAGTTTAACCGAAACATTTTTGTAATCATTTTTTTAAATACGTCAGCCTATGACCACAAAACTGTAATAAATACCGTTGCTGTGCCACATGCCTCTAGTGAAGACAAGTGAAAAGGCTTTTACAGTTATCAATCAACTGCTAGCTGGAAATGTTGGTAAACACAAGTTACATGCGATGAAAACTCTCCTTCTTTGAGATGTACCTCAAATTTGTTTTAACAATTTTACACTACATATTCTCAACTATTGCACTGAGGACAAGTGACTTTGCTTTAGTGTTGTTTGTAAGGATTGAATGAGCATTGTCGTACTTGTAACGTTAGTATTGATTTCCCATACAAAGTAAACTTCAAACTGAAACCAAAATAAGACAAATGCGATAACTCTTTCACTCATTTCTTCGACCAATGTTTATAGATCAAAACTTAATTGTAAAGCACCTAAACCGGAGCTTAGGTGAATCAACATCAACTCCTCTGTATGCAAGGTCGACTCAACATTGAAGTTGAAAAAAATGATTTCCTTGATGTGCTTACATTAATCTTATGAATGTACATAGATTCTATCTGCTACCGCATACCGAATAATACAATCCGTTTGTTGCAAGTGTTTAGTTTGTCCACATAAAGTGGACAAGAATGACAGACACTATTAAATTATTGTCCATTGCGGTTTTACAAGGTGAGTTTTTGTGATCTGCAGCTTTTAGGTTTCATTTTGTTATCTATGAGTATTTCTTTTGTATCACACCAAAGCGATAAAGTCTCCATGAAAATTGTCAATAATCTTAGCAGCTGTCAAGTTTCACATTACCAATAGAGCCTGATGTTTTCTAACTGAAAGTTGAAAGCAAAGACTCATGAGAAAAATATACAATCAGAGCAATAAGCAAAATATTTGGTATTGCAGCGTTGTAGTTGGCAGCTGCAAGCTGACAGTCGTTTACTAATGAAATTGTGTCTCTTGCACAAAACTACAAAATGATACAAAGTAGTTATATTAGGTGTTGTACTGACTTCTTGAAAAGACAATGCAAATGTAAATGCAACTAATCCAACAATAGGAATCTCACAGTTTTCCTTTATCTGCTGAGAATTATGTCAAAGCATCAGAGCGAAGCTTCATTGCAGAGCAATTACTATTTTTAGCATCTGCAATCACAGCAAACATTACTGACTCAGCCACTATCATTAAAGTTCAAAGAACCATTAAAGATAGCACCGTATCATTCTAATGTAGAAACACCTATTTAGTCTCCACCCATTGATATGAGCTAAATGCTACCACTATGTTATTTATTTTATAGCTAGTTTTCAGAAGTTTTTTCATCAAACATCTAAATCATCTTCAAATTTTTCCGTTTTTGAGTTTTATTGTTCAATAAAACCATCTGAAGGCAACCTGTGAGTGGGTTAGATAGCGAGTTGGGAAGGTTCTAAAGTGATAAGGAGGTAAAGTAAGAAGGTGGTAAGATGGCAAGATGGTCTGATGTTGAGATGGTGATATGATAATATGATGTGTGTGTAGCGACTTTTTATGTCACACTACCTTCCGCTAGGGGGTTGTCACTGCACAGACTGCCCGTCTGCCAGCACAACTATACAGTCAGCCTTCCTAGGCCTGACAAGCAACAGTCAACCTCTCCCAGAGGTGACCCTGTTTTGGGATGGCACAAACAAGGTGTTGTAAAGCAAACAATTGACTTTAGCAACGGTAAAGACCCCTCGGCTCAGACATATACACTCGGTGCTTTCAAGTGATAGATATTAACCTTTATTGATGATCAGAATACAAGGTGGCAATCCAATACCACGCTGAGAGGTAATACAATGAGTTAAGAAATTGCTCTGCCTTTCATAGGCAGAGTTACAGGAAGTACTTTGAAAACTTTTCATCATGCACAGAAAGCGTGGCAAGAAGCAATATAATATATACAAAACAGTATTGTCCAATAGGGTATAAGTAAATAAGTTAAAGCAAACTGGCGCCCAGAAGTAAGGGGCTGAGTCTATGTCTAGTTGTGCAGTAATGGGTGGATATCTTTTTTGGTAAGTTCCTTGGTCTTTCGTAAGCCTTTGGTCCACATTTTCTAACATCTAAGGTTAGCCAGCTCCTGGATATGGTTTCTGGAGGTTCTGGAGCTAGGTTTGCTCCCACAGGCTATGGCAGCCATCTTGATGCCGGCCCGGGAAAGCCATCTCGGGTCGGAATAGTAAATACCCTGTGCCCGGATGATTGATCATTAATGTATATTGCTCAAACAGAGCAATATGCTTGTTACAACAGAACCTGGTCTTGGTCTATTGTGTCTAACGGAGACACGCCTGCGGTAGCCACCATCAGGGGGACCTCTGCGCAGCAGTGATCACTGTTTATGTTCAGTAAAATCCACTACATGTGTATGGTATGTGGCTAATCAGTTTATGAAAAGCCAGTTTCCTATCTAATTGCGCATTGACTAGCACAATGTCACACATTTCTTAATATGACACACATCTCCAAAAAGACTAGTTTTTATTTTTATTATTAATGCTTTATAATTGCGTATTTACAAGTTCAAGTAATAAATAGGTCATCATATTACACATGCTTGCTTAAAAACCAGCTAAAAAATGCATATGCATACAACAGGCCATAATAATACACAAACAAAATTATAGTAAGTTTGTCATAGACATCGTACAAAACATGACTTTTAAAAAAATCATATACCTGAAATCAATTCTTTGGAAAAGAGAAGAAGCTCGAAATAGATTTTTTTTATTAAATAAATGTTTAGTTAGGTTTCTGATCGCCAATACTGCATCAAATTCAAGTCAAATATGGTTAAACCTCAGCATAGTCAGCGATGATTATATTATAAACATAAATACCATGATAACTGTACCTACCAAGTTAGAAAAATACTTCTTAAATATTTTCTTGAATGTTTCACAATTCAAAAGTGTGTGGAGTATACAATTTAGTTGTTGCTTTTTTGTTACTTTCAAGTTTTAAAGGAAACTGTAATGCCTGAGGGCTATTGAAAGCTAAAACTGCAGTGCAATGCCTAACGCGTGAACATTTGAACTGGGGTAAATCAATGAAAAACACAATGCAACACAAGTAACTATAAAACTTAATTGCTGAAATTTCCAAACCTACTTATGCGTTTCACATTTTCTGTTGAATTGAATTTGAATGGACGGATTATAAAAAATGTGTTTATGAACTAAAATACAAACATGATAGCAAAATCTTGCAAGAAACCAAGTAATGCAAGGCGTCAATGTAATGTGTGGCAACTTCTTTCTTAGCTTAAATGGAATTCAACACTTAAATAATGTTGTTGTTTACAAAGTCTGAGGAATTACTCAATTAATCTACAAAGAGGATGGCGAATGGAAGGACTTTTCATTAAAAGTGCAGTAAATGTACAACTCATGATTGACATCGCCGCGTAAACATCAATGTGGGGCTGAAGTGCTATAAATTTATTCAGTGAGCAATAATATCTATCAATATCAATATCAAGTGCTACAATTTCTTTGCTAGAATCATAAATGTTCTTTTATCTCAAGTACAACAAACTAAATCAATGTAAAAAATGAGGATTTTTACCGCTTAGAAATGTTATCTGGATCAGAACTCATATCAATTTTTTAACTGGAAGTGTGATTTATTACAAATTGTTACGAAAGAAATTGATTATTATTGATTTACAGTGCTTAGTGGTATATCAAGAAAATTTGAGAATAGTTGAGACTCATGAAGTGACACGACAAAAAACTTTTATAGTAAGTTACATTCTAAATGAGACATCGCCTACCAACTCAATCGTTTGTTTAATCAAAAGAAAGAAGAAATCATAGCTGCTGATTGAAGAGGCAATTACAAAACATTAAGTACGGCATTAACAACAAATCCTTAAACTGTGGGGGTTGATGCATAATAGGCTTTTGTTGGTTCATTAGGCGTGTTTTTTTCGTGCATCTGTATTATTGTAGATGAAATAGAATAAAAACAACTTTATGGAGGGGCAGAAAAAGTTAGAAGACAGCTTGTTTTGGTTTTCCAGCATAACTATCACAGCGTATGTTAAATTACATGTTGAGGTTGTTGACCGTGGAGTAACTTGCTCTAATTATGTCATGGCATATATTCTATAGGTGTTTTTACAGTGAGGATAGAAAAGAAGCGGTAATTAAAAAATGACGACTTTAGAACTAGACACATTAAAGTTGTCATTAAAATAACAGTATTTTTAAGCAAATGATATTTGTGACATCCAATCATTGGTAGAAAAAGCCTATGCTTAAGAAGCTAATGACCTGCTCAGTGCAAAGAATTGGTATTGTTGAACCATGACTGAAGTATTGCGGTAGATGGCTGTAAATACACTTTGAGCTTATGTTCATTGATTATCAATCCTTAGGTATAAGGAGACATCACCTGCCATGACACCTATAATAATAAGATGTCGCTCTGGAATAAAGAAAAGCTTATATTTTTGTATGGCCTTGTTTAATAAACTTAGACTTAACATTTGAATACTATTTTATTATGAAAGATAGAACTTATTTTTCATTTGGTTTTTCTGCCGCTGTCTTATTATAAGGCCTAATAAAATTGTTGACAAAAAATATCAAGCCATTTGCTTCATTTTTATGAAAAAGTAGTGTGCTAGACTTAAGCACCATCATATCTTGTCAGTTCACGAAGGCCTCCTTCCTGCTTCTTCCCTGGCCTGGGAAAATTTCCCAGGCCGGCATCAAGATGGCTGTGATAACCAAAGGACCATAGAGTAGCTGAGGGACCCAAGTACCATAGTCCACCATCTTACTTTCGTTAGAGGCGGAGACTACAGGAGTCAACTTTCTCAACGAATAAGAACTCTGAAGATTGTGAAGAAAAACATAGAAACCTTTTGTATTGGCTGTAAAACTATTGACTTCACCCCCATACCTCTGGACTCCTGATTTATTTAAAATTATGTCCTGTATGTAATTTATTGTGGTTTATAGCCTCTTTTTATCAATATTCATCAGATAAGTGATGTGATTCCTAGCTGTATAATCCAAAGCTTCCTGTCATTCAGCCTATTAAAGACTGAGTTCCTTACTCACTCGTTGCATTCGTTCATATTTTCTTATGTACTTTGCTACAATTTGGTTGTCTAATACGGATTTGTATTGATATGAGTACGTGCCCATAACTCTAACAGTTTTAGTAACTAATTCTATGTGTCTGAGTGGAGAGCTTACTGTATTTGTAGAGTTGAGGTAAGTCTTGCGCAATGTTCTCGTGCCAGACCGGCACAGGATCACCTCTGGGAAGAGAAAGTGAATGGCAGTAAGACCATTGAAGGCTACAGAAATGGTTGTACTAGCGGAACGAAGGGTTGACTGGACATGTAGGTTTTAGTTGATGCAATACATCGTATAGCCATTAACCTCAATTCTTAGAGAGATAAACTTAGCCAAGACCACAAATTAGTTCTGGTTAATTGCTCTAAAGTTGACCACAATTGATTTGTTTTATATCAAACAAATAGCGTTACATTTGGTAAATATGAAAAAAGCTAGATTGTATATTCAAGTTATTCCCCGAGGCATTAGTCGTGTCGCTAAAACGTTCTTGAGCAATAATTCGGGTGAGCATCATGCAAAAAAGAGAAATAGTGCCACATAAATCTTACTGCGAAATTCTGAAATAGAACACAGTTCAACTCCATCCCAATAAATTGTTTGTCCAATTAACCGCTTTTACAGGTTTGAAGAGAATTATGCAATGATCAAGGTGGATTGTGTTAGTTGAGTTTGTGCAAAAGGTGAGTGCGCAGCTGTGAATCTCTCTGAGTTTTTGCAGTAACAAAAGCACAATTGACTAATGCAGAGTTGTCAATATATTTAATTACTTTATGCACTACTAGCAGTATTTCTTGTCATCTTCAAATGCAGCCAGCCGCTTTGCTCTTGGCTTTATCTGCACCTAACCCACTTCTACTGCTTCCTTCTGGTATTGCTCTACTTCCACCCCATCTTAACTTTTCTCCCATGCCCTACTGTCTAACCCAATGCCTACCCCACTGTCTACCCCATCTCATCCATGCCCTACTTCCACCCCACTGTCTCCCCCATCTCATCCATGCCCTACTTCCACACCACTGTCTACCTCATCTCCCCCATGCCCTACCTCCACCCCACTGCCTACCCCAGTGGCTACCCCACGGTCTACCCCACTGTCTACCCCATCTCATCCATGCCCTACTTCCTCCCCACTGTCTACCCCATCTCCCCCATGCCTTACCTCCACCCCACTGCCTACCCCTCTGTCTACCCCATCTCACTCATGCCCTACCTCCACCCCACTGTCTACCCCATCTCACTCATGCCCTACCTCCACCCCACTGTCTACCCCATCTCCCCATACAATACTTTCACTCTACTGTCTACCCCATCTCACCCATCCCTGACTTGTATTTATCACAACCATGTTCTAATTCTCACACTTCACCCTTCTCTACCTTCCCAATGTCCCGCTTTTCTTCTTTAGTCCCAGTTTACTTTGATAAAATAAACCGGATGATAACATGCCTGCTCCTTGTTCATCACATTCCACAAGAAATCATTTTTTACAATTAATTTTACGTTATTAACTGCTCGGTCACCAATGTAGACACAGCTAAACTTCCAAAAACAAAAAACTGTGAAGTATTATTGAAATTCATGCATTACAGTTGAGAATAATTTGAGCAACAAACCGGCATAGAATTGCTTATTTGACACTCAAATCATCAGAATATAGTTTTTGTGTGATTTACGTCCCTCACATTACTGAAAAAACTCTTGGTTTTGAGAGCAAGTGACAAATTTAAACCCTAACCACCCACCAACTCTCTGAGTGTAGCAGAAATAGACAAACATTAGAGTTGACAGGCAAAGAATCTTATAGATGCTTTTCTCATTATATATAAAACTTACTAACACTTTGCAGCGTATTTTCATTTTGGTTGATAAAAATACAAACTTGGTGAGTGGAAGTTAAAGGCTCTCAAGCTGAGCTGGTTGTTTTCAAGTTGCAGTAGAAATTAAACTTCTGTGAATGCGCGGCAACCTATAAATCTTACGCATTATGAACCTGCCAAAACAAATTTCACGCAAGTGCAATCAATTTCAAAGCTGCAGTGATGCAATACAACCGGTATTCAAGCATAGTTTGTCAACAAATTTTGGTTTTCTGCCTTGAGACTACAACCAGAAGAATGTGACAGTCAAGCCTACACAATTGAGTACAAGTCTCTGCTTGACCTTATGCACAAGTTGAAATTGTCAATGATCAACAAGAATTTTAAGTGTTTGCTGCATCAGTAGTAATTATTAGTAATTGCAAGTCATAAAAAACTGCTTACCAAAAAATGTTTGTTGAGAGTTAAGTTTGTACCTTACTAGCATTTGCTTCACAATCCTTCCTGAATAATAACAAACATATCAGCCAATGCTATTAGGACTTTTGTGTCGTCGCCATCTTATGGCCCATAAACACTAAAAGTGACAGTGTAATTTATAGTTTATGACAGAGCACTTCCATCTCCATAAGCAATGGAATGGATTACCGACCACAGTCTGTGACTGCTGCTCTACAATGAAACTGTCTACAAGGCAAAAGAAAGTTTTAGCTTTTCTGTTAGCTAGCTGTTTTATACACAATATAGCTCTCAGCTTGCCAGCACCATTTTTACCAAAACAGGTAAGTCTTTTCCTGAAAACCTCAATAAATTTGTGAAGTAATGGAACAGTAAGTGACTTACTTAAAACACCTTCTTGCTAAAAGTTATATTATTAAGTGAGCATTTAAGTTTTCAAACTTCAAGAATTACAGAGACTAACAGCTCCACAAAGACAGCATGCAAAAATCCTTTGGACTGTATTCAGCTTTTCAAGTTTTTTGCATGGTTTTTTTTCTGTTTTTGTTTTAGAATGAGCTGCGTGGTTATGGAAGTACTGTGACAAGCTTGATGCTGGCTTTTATGCCATTTACCCAGATATTCTCTTCAATTTTCTGGGTTATGGTGGTGAGTTTATTTTGCGTAACAAGAAACTGAAATCTTGATTAAAACGACTTTCATGAAAAATTCCGGACAATGAAACAAACTTGAGCATGAAATAAGTATATTAGTTTAAATGTTAGGCATCCAGAAGCAACAAATACTAATTGAATCGTTGCGCGACAAACTCAGCCAGTTTAATACTGCATTTATCACATAACGGACGATATGATATAGTATGCCACAAGAAATTTGTGCCACAGACTTTGAAAAAAATGATTTTCTCGCGCTTTTTTTGGAAACAAAACAGGCCATATTTAACATGGCCGTAGCATTAGGGGCGGCTGAGATGGCCTGGGCGTCTGAGACGGCCTGGCCGCCTGAAATTTTGTAGGAAAAATAATTTTTTTATCTAATATTTCTTTGCCTGTCTGCAGTGAATATAGTGTACAGGCAACTGTGACTGCGTTTATGCCTCACTTTTGGTTAGTAGATAGAGAATTCCCTTTCTTCATTGAGCTATACAGCAGTGCCAAGCATTGAACTATGCAAGCCTATGGATACGTGTGCATGCAGTCAGCAGTAACTGGTTGCATGTAATTGGGCGTACTAAACTGTGCTCATGAAATGCACCTTGTGAAAATTTTTTCATTATGTGAGCGTGCTTGAGCTAGTTTACATGATGAAAACAAATCCAATTTTGAAGCCAAGTAAATAAAAGTTGTTGGTTTTTTCTAAAGACATCGGTAATAATACTAGTAGGGACACCCTCTGTCAGTTTTAATAAGATTAATTTTCACTAATATATTTCTTAATCTTCAATTGATGTGTGAATTGTTTTTGGACTAAACAATGTCTAATTCACTCTTCAACATCACTCTTGTAAGTTAAAAATATGGGTGGTTATTTTGTCAACGAGAGCTAAGTGCACTTTTGCTGTGATTGTATTGGAGTGCAATATTACAACTAGTGTAAGCAGAACAACTTTTTTTAATAAAACATTTTCGCATAGCATTGTTCCAGATTTGTTTTTTGGCAAAGGTTTCCATTGTCCAACCTTACATTATTGTGACAGTCTTTTCCCTGAAAATGCTGAAGCCTATATAGTTTACTTATATTTATAAGAACTATAATAATAGTATTTCCATAATGAGAGTCATTTTGCATAAAATTAAATAATGTCATAAAATAATCTTAATCCAAAAATGTACGGTTTTTTACCTTTAACTAGATTAAAACAGAGCACTAAATAAAATGGAACTCATCTTCATCAGTTATTGTTGGTCAGTGAGCTCAGGTATATTCAAAAGCCAAAGGTTATTATTTCTTGTGCTTTTCGGTTTTCCATCAGTGTAGTTTTAATACAGCTGCTCTGAGTTCTTCAGTTTAAAACGTGCTCAGCCTACTTTCACGCACCTAGTTTGTAAAATTGTCGGCTGGCGCGGGACATTGCGGGAGGGGCTCCCAAGCCCCGCCCCCCTCCCACACCCTCCCCTACTCACCTAAGTTGGCCTCCTCAAAATTTCTGTCAAAGTTACCCCCTGTTTAAAAAGCTGTATGAAAAGTAAGTGATTGTACATTGTCGACTGTTTCTTTATCTAAATTTTCGAGAGGCAGTAAAAAATTAATTTCTTATGAACGAGCTCTAAAAAACATCGTAATAAAATCAAAGTAAAGTATGTATTGTTTATTAGTTCTAGTTGAGAATATTCTCCAGGAAGAGCTTGTTTATATGTTTCTGTTTGTATAAGCCACTGTTTTCAATACTGTTTTAGAATCTGGAATAAATTGTAAAGTTTTTAAAACAGAGTCTAATTTGTTGATTTTTGAGTTCCTATTTCAAAACTAAACCCGTAATGAGCAGACTACAATGCTGCTCAGTCTGCACACCAACATTTTTTACTTCTCTCATTTATGCATCAATATATCAAATGTGTCTATTAAACTTTTAGATCATTCCAAAATTGGGAGTTTCAAATGGAATCAAGGTAGCAGCCATTACTACAGCAATCTCAACCATTTTGTTTGGGACCATGGAGATAATACCGGACTCCGTTACTGCTCTTTACCTGATAGTTGGGTTCACTTTAAGGTTTCTACTTGGTGCAGGATTGTGCGGCAACTTTCTTTGTGCCCAGACGTACCTGACAGAAACATTACCACATGCCAGCACATTTTTCTTGGTGGGTTTTTGTCTCTGGAAACTAAACATCAATATGCTTTGTTGTGTTGCTAAAAGTTGGATTTTACAAATAGCTAGTTTATGTGTGTGACATGACTACTTTTTGAGCTCAGTTTGAAGTTGAAACTTTTATTAACCTTTGAATGAGAACTGGCCTCAGGATAATCATAAGCAAATGAAACTTTAGTACAGTGGTTTGGCATTTCATTTGGTTTAATATTATCGAGAAAACTTTCAGTTTGGTTTTGGAAAAAAAGTAACATGCGTTGAAAATTTAATATCTATCCATGTTTGATAAAAAAAATTTGTTTTTACTAGATGCGCCAGTTTGTTGATAACGATTTACTTGCTAAGCTTAAAACTGCTACCATGAACTGTTTCTCAATTAGCACATTGCAAACAAACGCATTAAAACAATATGGACATCTATCAGGCGCGCCCAGAGAGTATAATATGCCAAGTGGGTTTTAATAAAAAAGAAAATCTGATTAAATTATTCAAAAAATAAAAAATTGTTGATGTGCCTGTAATAATTAATCTCACGATGACATCCACATTCAAAAGATCAGCATTGCATATGAAAAAAAGAACTCTGTCCTCACGTTTCTTCTAAATATTCTAGAGTCTCTTGGGATGTCTCGGAGCAATAGGCAGCATTGTGGGACCTGCTATTGGTGGAGGATTATTTGTGGTAAGTAAACTCTATATACTATAATCTTTAACGCCTGGCATTGAAATCGTCGATAAACAGTTAAAACTAACAAGCACTCTATTCTCCTTCATTGTACATTCTGGTTGTCCAAAGTTATGAATTTGTGTAACTAACTAGGCAAGAAGAAACATAAATAATCCATATTGTTTAAATAAGCTTGCCAAAAAAGACATGAAATTATTATAAATGATTTTGGAGTTGTGCTCTTTAAATTAAAAAGAGGAAGTGTGGGCACAACTCTGTTGCTTCACTCAAAAGTTTCACTCCCCTTGAGTGATTGCACTTGAGTAATTACAAAAAGGGAATCTAAATCGAAGAGGAGATAATTCACACATTTGCTAGAGAATTCCAAATTGACATTTTAATAGTTTACTAGGTTGATATTAATAACTATCAGAATGTTTGATACTTTTGCATAGTTTTGCCGTTAGTTGAAGACGAAAAAGTTCCATTAAGTAAAAGTTTATTTCTAAATTTTGCTTGTAAGAAGAGAAGCTAGCGGTGGATATGGTCCGCTATAACTAACGTTTCCGTTTTGAGAGTGCAAACCATACACAACTAGCCATTTGTGAAATGTCAATAGTCAAGTTTGTTAGTGAACAAAATTATTTGGTGGATGTTTTTACATAACCAGCTATGACAAAAGAAATGTATAAATGGGATATGAAATTATGTCAGTAATTAAACGGGACATTGCAGGGGATATAAAAAAATTATGTTACCAAAAATGGTAACGATCTAATCTGTCATTCAGTAGCCAGTAGCCAGCAGCTGATATGACTAAATGCGTATATTATTATACAGACCATAAATAACTAGAATCACAAGAATAAAGTGAATGACAATAGGCGTGTTCGGTGTCTCAACGCGTTGGTTTGAGAAAGTTTGATCAACGCGTTTATCCCTCGAACGATAACTTATAGGAGTAGGCGAGTGCGTACAATTTACAAAATTTTGCAAGAGTTGTCCTCTTTTTTTGTGTCTTCAGTCATAAATATAGCCCCGCAATCTTAAGTTTGTTAGCCAAAATTCTTGGGTTGAAAAGTAGCTGTTCAATGCGAGATTTTTGTTGCCCTGACAACAACTGCATCATCTGCTATTTATACACAGTGTTATTAAAACTCAGCAAACCACCAAGTACAAATTGTATTGTTATTGATAATGATAAGAATAATAATGACAATGATGAATAATAATGACAGCAACAAGCAAAAACATGAATTATTAATTATTAATAATTAATAATGGTGTGCTGATTATTCACTGTTATAAAATAATAATATATTTTATTTTATCAGATAAAGATAATGAAAAATGGAATGAATAATAGTTATAATATTATTATTATTATTATTATTGGCAATAGTGATAGCATTTATAATAATGACAGTACTAAAAATAATAATTTATGACATTAATAATAAGTGATAATACATCCATTAAAAACAAGAAAAAAAATCATAACTTTTGATAGCACGTTGTTGTTATAATGCCGCAAAAGGTTACAATGCCGTAATTAGTGAGAAGATGACTCCTTTGGAAAACCAACGCGTTGACTTGTATAGGTGTTCGCTGGCCAACGCGCATTGTAAACTCGTTGACAAATGCAAAAATGAGCGTTGATGCACGTTGAAAAAAACTTGCTACAAAGGGGCTGATAATCCCTCGACAAAAAACTGCCGTTGAGGATTAAATGTAAACGTTGAGCACACCGAACACGCCTAATGGCATACTGTAGAGGATTCTTGTCTTGCTTACCGCAAAATGCTATTAAGCTGAAGTATTGTATCTTTCTCCAGAAGGAACACTGCCGGTATGGCTGGCATCTCTTGTGCAATGGTGTTCAACAGCTAAACTAGAACCCTGGGCTCAGAAACATCATCAAGCTTGTAGTTACACAGCAGCCTATTGTATTCTCTACAGTTGTTAGGGGCTGTTTACCACTGTATAATAATGCCAAGAGCATGGGAGTAACACAAGAGCAAGTGCAAAAATTAAGATAAAAATCTAGACTTTCAAAGGCTATAACACATAACCTAAATATAACCAATAAGACAAATGGCATGTGAGTATAGCAAATAACAAATCAAGGTTAAAAATAGTGTCATATTGTCTGGTAATGGGAGAAATCAAAGATAGTAAGTGCCTTGTGGCAAATGGGCAGTGTAATAGACTGAATGGCTTCAGGATAACTGTCCCATATCCTGGATGGTTTTGGGCTATCTATAGTCTATATATCTACAGTCCATAGTTCTTGCAACCGAGAAGCAGAAAAGTGCCGGGTAAGGTATTCCGGAGTGCTTAGGTTAGCTTTGAGAACTTTTGCTCAAATAGTCACCTTGTGCGCACCTCACCGGTCCTGTTAGAGACAATGCCACTCCTGCAAAGGTCTTTGACCAGTCCTGTCAATGTACCCAGAGCCAGGATTGAAAATACAGTTTATAATCAATAAACTTGGTGACAACCAGTCACTTAGATAAATGCTCCACCACCGCCAGAGGCTTCTCTGGATAATCCAAAGGCCCCTGCATACATTGGGTGCAAGTTTCAAAAGTGCATGTGTGTAAAATTCTACCACAATATATTGCCTAATGCTTAGTAATCAAAGCCTAAAATAGCCTCAACTATACAATAAGTTTATTGTATAGGGGATCATTTTTTATGCTACAGACATATTAATATTCCGTTGATGGCTAACTGAGGCAGGGACAATGAAAGTTTATGATCGGAACATTTTGGTGTTAAGATCTTTTCTCTTTGTCATAGCAAAACCAAAAACTGTTGTGATTGATGACTACTTAGCAGGGTGGGGTGGGAGGGGGACGGGGAGGTGGGGGGGGGGGAGAGGATTAAAGTTTGTGGAAAGGCAGGTATGATATAAAGAGTTAACTAGGAGTGAGACATGCACAGTGAGAGTAGTAGGGGAAACTTAGATGTTACAACTAAGGGGCACAACTTCAAGTTTTGGTGTCATATAGGGCAGACAACTCTCATTCAGTTAGTACCCTAATTCAAAAATAGTTTCTTGAATGAGTTTGGAGCTTAAAAGGGTACTTGGAATAAGTAAATGTAAGGTTGTGAGGCGTTATCAGGAGACCAAGTGACAGAGATGTGCACAAGGGCTGTTTAAAAAGTTTTTGGATGCTTATTAATACAAGTCAACTATAATATGTATCGTTATACAGATAGATGGGTTTTGGCTTGTCTTTGTTGTACCAGGCTCTGCGCTGCTCATATTTGGTATTGTTATGAGCATTTGGCTACCAGAGTTCGGTAAGTAATCTTCTTAGCTAAAAGTATCAGTTGTATTCTTTCAAATATCTTATAAAACTTCATACATATTGCGAATAATTAACAAAAATACTTCAGATTTAAAATGAAAGCTTCAGTACAAAAACAGAGAGTTTTATTTTTAATTTTAAATGAATAGTGAAATGGACCATTTTGAATTGATTTAAAAACTATATGATAGCTGCATAACTTGTGGTTTAACTTAATGAGAAAAACTTATATTTAAATTGCTGTTGAGATGAATACAATCATGAAACTTGAATTAATTTGAAACATTTTAAAAATTAACAACCCAATATATGCCTGGGAAAATGGAGTGAAAATTTTGTGGTCAATTTACGAATGAAATCATTCTAGTATAGCAGGACAAAGAGTTTTACTGATAGTATTTTTGTGGTTCTTATTTTAATAAATAATTCCATGTCCAATGGTATAGTAGTTACAGCCCACAATTTTTCACTCATTGCACCAATCCTGCCGGGATGTCACTGAAATAATCAATTTCTACGATTTCTGATATAGTTTTCAAAATATAGGCTCACAGTTTTTTTGTGAGTTTTATGAAACGGTAGATAACTAAGAAAAACTCTTTGGTGTAATATCAGCTTTGCTTTTAAACAAATAAACGCTGAAACAGTTTACTGACTATTATTGATTAATATGTAAAACGCCTCAAAGTTTTGTATTGAGTTTGAGCATCAAACTACTCTCAAATAAGGATTTGTATTACATTCTTTGTGTACCTTATTAATTGCTGTTTTTTAAACTAGCGTTATTGTACGATTGTTAATGTTTGTTTTTACTAATCAAGCTTCCTAAAACCATGGTAGCTTTTTGTGAAATGCTCATAAACACATGACTATTTTAGCGAACTTTAGTGGTACTGCTACTTCTTCACTAATGTTGTCACTAGACAAACTGCTGTCTGCTGGCACAACAAGATAGTCAGCCTCTCAAGTCCTGAAAATGAGCATTCAACCTATCCCCAGAGGTGACCCTGTGCCGGGATGGCACTTGCAACTAGTTGTAAAGGAGTACCCTCGACTTTAACAACTGTAACGAGCCCTCGGCTCAGACATATACTCAGTGCTTTCGAATATTATTAGAATTTATTCTTATAAAAATAAAAAGTGGAGCACAATAGTAACATGTGGTACACAAGTTATACCTCTATGTAACAAATAAGTTGTAATGCAATGAAGTGAACCAAAGCTCTGCCTCTTATAGGCAGAGGTACAGGAAGTGTTTGGCCTAGTTTGCCAAACACTCTAATCACATATTAGAATCACAAGAGTTGACCAGTAGTAACATGTATAAAAATACTGGCCAATAGTAGATAAGTAAATATGTCAAAAAGAACTGGTGCCCAGAAGTAAGGGGCGGAGTCTATGGGCACTCCAGCCAGTAATAGCTTACTGCTCCACTCTCCAGCAGTTCATGGTCTTTTACTGCCTTTGATCCTGATGTCTCCACTTCTGGGGATGACAAGCTCCTGGATATGGGTCCTAGAGGTCTATAGGCTATCTTTTTTTCCTCAAGCTATGTCAGCCATCTTGATGCTGGCCCGGAATAGCTACCCAGGGCTGAGGTAGTAATTACCCTGTGCCGGTATAGTGACATAATGGTTCTACTTCTTGTATGAGCAGATAAGTTGCCCGCAATTAACACCGGACATGTAAATTGCTTATAGTAAGCATGCCGGAAGCCTGAAGGGTATCAGAGGGGCCTTAGAAAGTATTGGTCTTTAATGGTGACTAGTAAAATTCACTACACGCCTCTCGTCATTTATGATATCCGGTCTTTTAGAACAAGAATAAATCAGATAACTGAGGTGGGAGTGTTACCGCACTCAGAGATTATAGGGGTGTCTTCGGGATTTGTTAGTTGTTGCTCCCTTAGAGCAGGTCCTTCACTCCTCTGGGCAAAACACGCAGGGGTAATAAATGACTGACAATTCATCTCATTTGGTGGAAGAAGGGCAGGGCATCCCTCCTCATAGGTAGGGCCCTTCATGATTATCTGGTGGCAGTAAACATCTCCGTAACGAGTGGGCGGTTCCGCATTGCGCCGGAGTCTTCTTCTAGCTTTTCCAGTAGAGCCTTAAAACAGAGGAGCATCTCCGGTGCGGGGTACTTCCATTGCCTCTGGTGACCGGGGAAAAGGGTCATGGGCTTGGCTCATGCCGATATCGGTTTAGGGCTACTCCGTGGAGGTAAAATTTTGGGCGCCTGGGTGACTGGTGGCTCATCCATGGGGAAAAGTGAGAGGATAAGTTCTGGTTCTGGTGCTTCTGGTTGTTGTCGTCTTATCCTTGTTGCGCCTCTCATGTTGGGTTGAGGACTTGGTTCTAAGGCAGCTGGGGCCTGTCCGCTGGGGTTAGTGCATAGGTAGTACGGTTTGAGGAATGAGCCATTTTGTACCAATGGTTGCCCTTGTATTACCATCAGATATGTATGGTTACCATAGGCTTCCTCAACTTTTTACAAGCTTATAAATTTGGCTTGGAGTTTTTATTTTTTTCCTTCCCCGCCTCTGGCTTTACAGCCATACCAAGTCACCTGGCGCAAACAGGGTTGGTTTCTCACATTCTTTGGTTCGGATCTAGGTCTTTTCTTTTCCTAGGGTCTGGTGTACCTGTTTGAGCCGTTTATTGGGCGCCTGTACATAGACATGTATGCGAAGGCTGTCAGAGCGGGAAGGATGTAAGAGATCTGGTCGGGCAGGCATAGTTCCCGACCCAACATTAGGAAGTTGGCGGTCTTGCCTGTCACTGCATGGGGTGAAGCTTGGATTGCTAGCATCAATTGCGGCAGGAGCAGGTCCCATTCATTTGGCTGTTGTTTCAACAGCAGGGATCTCAGAGACTCCCCTAAGATCCGGCTGTTCATTTTTACCACCCCGTTGGTTTGTGGGTGGTAAAGTGTGGTAAGGGTTTTCTCAATGTTCCATAGTGCGCACAGCTCTTGCATTAAGCTGTTCTCAAACTGAGCTCCTTGGTCTGTATGAACTTGTTCGGGAATCACGAAATAAGCAAAGACTCTTTCGTCTTGAGCGGTGGCCACCACAGCGACAGTGGCCTCTGGGAGGGCCAGAGCGATGGTCCTTATCACTTGTACTCGATTTACGTGCAACCATCAAATACAGTCAGTGCACTGGAGTCATTGACCTTCTACTATTAGGGCGGCCTTGTCCTATTTCAACTGGCACTCATGCTTGGAGAGAAATGGTTGTCCAATGATGGCGCCCTCGAGAATTTGTCCTACCATAAAGGTAATGTCAGACTTGAAGTTCCTGAGGCAGAGGGGAACAGTGATGGTCCTGTAGAAAAATACTCGTGACCCATCATCCATGGTGCCGTAGGGGCAACCCATCTTCACGGTATTCCTGACCGCAAGTGAGAGGCACTGGTAAGCGTGGTGTGACAAGAGATTATGGGTGTAATCATTGTCGATCATTATTGACAGGGATCTGCCTTCTAGCTTCCCTGACAGAAAACAGTCAACAACTGACGATGGGTTGGGGGTGTCTACTGTTGGTGCCCATGGTGGTGGTCTCAACTGGGGGTTGGTGACAAGGGCCTTGGCTGAACTCGACTGGTGTTTGGCTGGGTCAAACTGTTTTACTTTCCAGAGTTGTCTGGCATACCTCTACTGAAGTCTCTCTAGGGGGTCCAAGTAGGTTTTATTTGACGTAGTACAAGAGGCTTTCTTTAGTGACTGGATCTCCGATGTTAATGCTTACAGTGTCTTGGCCATCCCAGTTAGGGGCTCTTCTGCAGCTGTTGTAGGGATGCTGCGCACATGCTGTGCTGGTGAGTTAAGAGGTACAGAGTTAAATGGACTGTGAGTGGCTGGGCTTCTCCTCTCTTCCTTGTCTTCATTGTCCACTGTTCTCACATGAGCAGGTCGCTCATCATGGGGTGTCTTTCCTTGCAGGTACTCGTTGCCTGCATGTACCGCATCAGCTAGATCTGCTGCCTGCATGGCCAGGAGGTGTTGCTGCAGATACGCATTATCAATGGTAGTGCTGAAAATGTCCTGCATCATACTTTGTATAGGTCGGGCAGGGAGGTCACCGTAAGCAATATGAAGCAATCGTTCATCCTCGTTAGCATGTTCTTGCAGAGTTGTCTTGTATTGTCTGCAGAGATTGGCCAGTTTGGACAGGGGTTCTCGAGAGGTTAAGTCAAATCGTGCTATAAGGGCAGAAAATATACCTTGCAGGTGAGAAGGCTTTCCACCGTCAAGTGTGTTACCTTGTAACGATTCTCTCAAGTGCATCATAGCCGCTTGTTCTTGCCATTCATTGGCCTCAGCAACGTCCTTAAAATGGGCTATGAAATATTCTACATCGCTAGTTCCTTCAAACCACAGGGCCGCATAGCAATCTCTATGGCTGTTCTGGGTTAGAAGCAGATACTCTGCGAGCACGTTGATTTTCCATTGCTGCAACTAAAGGATATAAATAGACTCAAAGTTTACAGTGGTTAGTCAACCTAGAGGCTGGGCCCATATGAGCAGTACCAGTGGCTCTACAGTGTCCCGTCCTGTTGGTGGAGTGTCTAGTTCAGTACTATGGTGGTGCTGAGGAGTAGCAGTTGTCTGTACAAAGAAGTGCATTACTGGTATCAGTGTACAAAGGGCCAGCGTTACATGCACACTGCCAGTATCACTTTGTGGCAGCTGCTATCCGAAGACACATGGCTGGTATCAGGAATGGCAGGGTTGGTATCAAGAATGACAGGACCAGTATCAGGATTAGCAGGGCCTGTAGAGCTGTAACAGGGCTGATAAAGTGGCTACAAAACGGCGTGACACTCAACGTTAAGGTAGGAACGTTCACACAAAAGCTCACTGGTGCAGGCGGAATGAAGTCTCTACGACCGTGCAGGAGTTTATGGGTTGTAAAAAGAGGACAGAGCAGGTGGTAACTGAATCTGCTGATACAAGGCCAGAGTAGCAAAGCTTAACACAGCATGAGAATAAATCCTACCGCTGCCACAAATGTCACTAATTTTAGCAGTGCCGCTACTTCTCCACTAGCGTTTCCACCATGCAAACTGCTATCTGCCGGCACAACAAGACATTCAGCTTCTCAAGGCCTGAAAATGAACAGTCAACCTCTCCCCAGAGGTGACCCCGTGCCGTTATGGCACTTGCAACCAGTTGTGAAAGAAAACTGTTGACTTTAACAACTATAACGAGCCCCCGGCTCCGACATATACTCAGTGAGCATTTATTCTTATAAGAATAAAAAGTTCGCTATGCGCTATGCGGCACATAAGTTGTAATGCAATGAACTGAACCAAAGCTCTGCCTTTTATAGGCAGAGCTACAGGAAGTGTTTGGCCTAGTTTTCCAAACACTCCAATCACACATATAAGAATCACAAGAGTTGACCAGCAATAATACGTATAACAATTACTGGCCAATAGTAGATAAGTAAATAAGTTAAAACGAACTGATGCCCAGAAGTAAGGGGCGGAGTCTATGGGCATTCCAGGCAATAATAGTTTGATGCTCCACTCTCCAGCAGTTCCTGGTTCTTTACTGCCTTTGATGCTAATTTCTCAACTTCTTTCGAAGACAATCTCCTGGATATGGGTCCTAGAGGTCTTAGGCTGTCTTTGTTCCCTCAGGCTATGTCAGCCATCTTGATGCCAGCCCGAGATAGTAACCCAGGGCCGGGGCAGTAATTACCCTACGCCGGTAGAGTGAAAATATTGTTTTACTGCTTGTATGAGCAGATGGGTTGCTTGCAATAAATACCAGACTTGTTATTTGCTTATAGGAAGCTGCCTGAAGCCTGCAGGTTATCAGGGGAGCCTTAGAAAGTAGCGGTCACTAATGGTGACTAGTAAATTCCACTACACTATACATGCGTTTAAGTGTTTGCCATGTGATTCCAGTATTTAATTTACATTGTTTCACAGTTTTTGCGGGTTGAGAGTATTTTTTCCTCTGAGCTTTTAAACCTGCGCAAGCTTTCCGCTCGCAAAAATTAGTTTTTGTTGGGTAAATCTATAAGCTTACTGCTGTTTACATTCTTGATTTTTGCAAACTGCTTTCAAATTTCGTTTTTTACTAGTTTCAAGCTCAGGTATTTTTTAACCAGATCATTGCATTAACATTGGTTAGAATAATATTTTTTATTATTTATATTGATAAATAGCGATTGTTGTTCACATTTTCTCCTGCGATAGATGGATAACAAACATTTCCAAAAGTAATCTGATTTTGCGAAACAAATTTTGCAGTCAACGTTCTTGCATTAGCGGCAAAAATAATTATATTACTATATATAGTTCATTTTATTGCTATTCGACAGAATTCCAAAAAAATTGCAATGAGGTTTGCCTTATCTCAGAAAACTGTGAGCTATTTTGGTGCAGTCACTTTGTCTATTTGTTCATAATGTTTAAGTATTAAATCGAAGTGCTCCAGTGAGCCTGATTAATCAGCTAAGAAATGTAACACCAGTTTACCATTTTTATTACAGTAAAACCTATTGCAGAAACCAGTACATCACAAGAAAAAACTGATGCTGCCACAAGCTCACAGGTAAAGTGGTTTCTATGTTTATTTAAGTCAAATGCATTTGTAGCTTCTTATCACATTCTCATTGCCGAAAATTGTTTTCACATAAACAACTCAAAATAAATTCTAGAATACAGACGACACAAGCAAAATTAGACTAATAAACCTGATTTTTATATGTTTTCGCCAGCTTGTTAAGAGCTTTTGGGTTTATTCGTAGTGTCCTAAAACTTTGGTGCACTTAAAGCATGAATGCATTGAAGCACTTTTTATTGATTACTCAGTTTTTAAGCAGCAGATTGGTATATTGAATGACCCTTTAGGCCCATTCAGTCCCGGTCTACAATTTTGCAAAATACCACTATTCAAGAAACCCGTGCTAGTTGTCACACGGCACAAAAATAATGTATTCTTCAGATTATAGGTAATTTTCCTTCCTTCCCGTACAATATTTTTTTGACCAATCAAATTCCGCTATTTAATTTTATCAGAATTTCATCGATTAATATTATTCTACACACTACTGCAATCTATTTTTTCTGACCCCTGTTTATTTTTCCCTCATTCGCCAAAGCAAGACAACTTTTCTTTGTCTTTCAATGGAAAGGGCTTCAGGTAATCCTTCTCTGTGATCATTCAAATTGCACCACCAATCTCAAAAGTTGTGTAGTTGTCTCTAGTTGCCAATTCACAACTTGAATTTGCAAGTTATACAACCATGGACTACATATAAAATGTCTATACACTAATTGTTGTTGTATTGATCAAAACCACCGATCCCGATTTTATGTGTGCAGCATTCAAAATCAATCCAGTTAAATAGCGGCATGTAGTGGTAGAGCACACTAGTAAATTTTAGAACTTAATTTTGATAAGGTGTCTTCAGAGGTATTATCTACTCCTGCTGCAATGGTATTTAGTAGACCCATGATTAAATGCCCAATGAGATTTTATTTTAAATGAAGATAGTGCAACTTCATTTTTATCAGTTTGTGTACAACTTCCTCTGATCTACCGCACCCACAATTTGAAGATAATGTGTCGCCAAACAAATTTCAGCTGAAGCGACGAGCTTTTGAAGTTGATGGCTTTATGGTGACCATCTAGATAACGACTGAGTAGGTCTATAGGATTGTCCAATACATCAATCTACAGCTAAAGACCTGAATAGCTATAAAAAATATAAAAAAATTGCCGCCGTGTTTTAAACTGCCTTTAAAATTTCTTAAATTATAAAACTGGAAAAAAATACGTTGAAATCTATGAGTTGTTTAACAATCAATTTACAGGTGAACGTTCATTTGAACTAAACTCATTACAAAGGTTTTTCTTGCTGACATAGGGAAAGCATGTCAACATATTCATGTGCCATCCCCAATGAATAAACCACGATATTGCACTTATTAAAGTTTTAACGTAGCAGTAAGATAGCTGAGAAATGATACTTTATTATTTTTATGATGTTACCATTTATAAAAATCAGAATCATTAAAATTTAACATATATAATGAAAAATACTGCGTGAGTTTAAAAAGTGAAACCTTATTTTTACAACTTTAAAAAGTTGACTTTTTATTTTTTTGCAGCAAGACTCCATGGAAGTTGCTGAGCCGTTGAGTAAAAAAGATCTGTACAAGAAAATTCTGCATCACAGGAGAATGGTGTTAGGAGTGGCAGTGACAATGTTCTCCGCAAGTAGCTGGTATGCATTGGATCCAATACTGGAACCTGAGCTAAGAAAGACTGTAAGTGTTTTATTCTCTTTACAAAGCACCAACAAACATGGCTTCCAAGGTGAAATCATCTGACCAATGCGCTACTGAGTTCATCGGTCAAGCTATTTTTTAGTCAGCATTGCTAAGAATCATCACGGTCTATTAATACTGACTTGTTGATACTGGTTCTTGCTTTTTCTTGCATAAACCACCATAAAGAAGTCAGTTTTTTTTTAACCAAACAGTCAAATAAGCACACTACGCCTCTCCCTCTGTCTTTCTCACTCTATCCCTGTAAAAATCTTACGGTCCAGTCTGTTATCCTTTCTTCATTGTGCGCCCCAAATCCCATTCCTCCAGTGCGAATAGAAGTTCCCCTAATCCCAGTGGAAAGTTGGAAAGAGTTAACAGATCGCATGCTTGAGTTGTCTTCTCTCGCGGGGACACAGTTATCCAAGAAACAAATGAGTAGTAGGCACTGGAACCCAGAATACTGAGCACAGATGTACGTAAGGATGTTTGCCGTAAAAATTCAAATATGCGGCAAATTAAGGAAGACAAGCAAGCGCATTAAGAAAGTGGCTACACAAGACACCAATACTCTCACCGCCTATGGTCCAATCAGTTGGCGCCATGTTTAAATGCACTTAAACTTTTTAGATAGAGTCCCAAAGTTTAATTATTGCTAATAGGTTGATATATATATCCACTGTAAACATTGTATCTTTAACATATAATAAACATTTATACATAGCTTTTCCAGTTGCCTTGGTTACATATGGTAGTTGATTCTTAGAGGTAAGTCAAGTGAGGTCGAGACGAGGTTGATTTGGGCCGAATCAATTTAGAAATCTTCCCAGCTGACTTAGGTACAAGTTTCTCTCATTGACTTATCACCCGAGGTCCCTCCACTATCTACAATACCTTTCCCTTCTCCATACATTTATTTCTTGACATTGTTATAGAACTTTCCAAAAAAATTATTGAACCCACTGACCAGCTTTATATATAATTCTTTAAATTTGTTGCAGTATGCATTGTCAGAGGAAATGAGTGCCCTGGTGTTTTTGTTACTGCCTGGTGCCTTTGTGATTATGAATCCTACTACTGGAAAGATTATTGGAAACAAAGTAAGTAATGCATCAACATCAAACAACAGAACTTTTCACTTCTTTATTCAATCACCAAACAAAGCTCTTAGAAAGAGCTTGTTATTAAATGTAATACTTGGGTTATTGCAGTGTGAATCAAATCATAACAACTTGAAAGAATTGGAATGTGTTGTAGTAGTTTTAGATAGTCATAGTTCTATCTCTTTTTTTAACTTCAACTTTTGTACCAATAAACAATGTTACATTTTAGGTGCACTTCAATTAGTTCCGCTAATGAAAACTTTGAAACTACTGCAGTTTTCTAGTCCAGGCAGTAAAGTAAGGAAGTTCTGCAATTCAAACTACTGAAATTAGATCTAATGGATAATTATATACTGGACATGTTATTATCTGATTTTAGTGATTAGCATTCCAATTACAAAGTTTAAAACATTTATGCCTGCTGAACAGTAGTCTAAGCAAATATTCAGTTAGATATTATAACTGCTCATGAAATGATTATTTTGATAGTTTCTACAAGTGTTTTTTTTTTCTATTACAAACTTCTACGACCACATTAATTATTTGTTACTCGTAGAAGGAATATCAAAACTGATTATTAGTGTGCTATATTAGTAAACTAGTTCTATACTATAGAAAACATGGTGGGGTGTTGGATTTTATTGACATCGTCACTTGAGCACATACCTACAAATTGCTCTAGCATTGATTATTTAGCCAATAGATAACCAGAACAACAGAACAGACCAGAACAACTACCTTACAACAGGCATAGCATACACCATCGACTGGCCAATCTTCGGCTGGTTCTGCCAATTTGTGCATTGCAGCAATCCTCCAAAACAAGGAAATGCCAACCCATTAAACGTGATGACCAGTAAGTCCTCCCCAAGTAACCCAGCAAATGGAAGGCTCACCAGATATGGTCCAAAAGGCAGCACTAACTTTGCTCCCTGTTGATAAGTTCTTGATTTTGCTGCCCCTCCAGTCGTTTGAGATGGCTAAACAAGAGAAGCAGTGTGCCAATACAGCGCCACACCCCTTTGAGCTTTCAGCAGAAGTAATTGATCTGATTTAACTGAAGATTGAGCCAGCCCAACCCATGGTGCCTGGACCAACCCTGCAGATTATGAAGTATAGTAACTGGTTGGCCAAAGTAATAGATTACTATGCAGCAACACAGGAGAAAATTCTGCAGGAGTTATGCAGATTGATAGTTAGCCAGCTGCTGTCTGAAGAAAATGTCACCCTTGCTAAGATGAAGGCTCGAGATGTGACGAAGGAGATAACTTGACTACATGGTCCAGGCCAGTATCCCGAGCAGCAATTTTTTGTAGAAAGACATCTGATTATGTTTTATGTGTGTATACATGTATATATGTGTATATACATGTACATTAGCATATATACATATCTTACTTGTATCATCTTTTGTACAAAATATACATTTAACTGAGTACGGTTGCTCTCCACCCCTAATTTAATCTGTTGTTTAATTTGTTATTAAAGTCAGGATAACATCTCTAATGAAAAGAGTTGTGTGGTTGATTTTTATGACATCCAAGCTTGCGCACATACCTACAAATAGTTCTGGCATCAAATATTTAGCCATTGGACGACTGAGCAACATTTTTTAAATATATAGACAGACCTTGTGTAGGTTGAGCACCGATCGTACATCAGTCAATACCGACCTTGTGAGGGGCATGCTGGCCGGGTTGGTAGCAAGATGGCCGCTGTAGACTAAGAGACCAAAACAGCCTCAGAGAACTTATGAGCCCAGATCCACGTAATACCTAACTATACATCTGAGGAAACCAAAGACCAAAGCCTATAAAGCCTAGTAAACCTACCACAAGAAGTGCAGAATCCCAGAATTGGTTAGTGAGCTTATGATTCTGTCCTCCACTTCTGGACATCACTTACCTTAAACTCTATATATCTCATCGCACTCGCTTATATTTATGCCTAGCATGCTACTTATTTTAACATGTCCTACTTACGTATTATCGGTTACTTACCTGTTTTATTTCCTGGCCATAACTCATTGTACTGTACTGGCGCTGTTATTTTACCGTTACTAATTGGATAAGAATAAATGCATTTCACTAAAAAACCATCGAGTTATGCGTTTGAGTTGAGGGCTCTTTACTCGGTGTGGAGTTGAGAATACACCTTCACTTCAGATTCAGTGTTATACTGACATAGGATTGCCTCTTGGAGAGAGGTAGTTGGTAGCAGAAGCCATCGGACGCTACCAACTTGACTGTGCCAGTGATTGCGGAGTTTGGCTGGCGACAGTGTTTAGTTAATGGATTAGAAGGCACCTAAAGTCCACTACATTGGTTCACAGCCTGTATTCCCAAATGGCAAAAGACCTGATATCAAACATTGACTAGCCAAGTTGATTTTAAACAGTATCATTTCTATACTTTTAAATACCAGATAGCTTTGCAAAGTTTTTCTTATGGTCTATTAAGCAAACAATGTTTTATTTTACAGCATAAGAACTTGTAAACTTGAAAAAATCAAGTTTTAGTTTGATATCAACCAAATAAAATCACTATGTTTACTGATTTTGCCTATTTTCAAAGAGACATGTTATGGATGTTTTTATCTATGGGCTGTCTGCAAATTGGTCTTTTATCAACCATAACAGAATTTTAGAACATTGTCTTACTCCGCTTACCTTGGTTTGTTGATTATTGTAAACATTTTTTAATGCTGCAAGACCTATGAGAGATTACCTTCTGTGTCCATTTCTGTCTAGCTTCTTTTTTTCAAGTATTCCTCAATCTTTTTGTTTTTTTTAATACTTGCAGAAGTACAGGGTAGACAGTTTGAATGTGCTATGTTTGGGATTTGCTTCCATGATTGCCACATATCTACTAGCTGGCCCTGCTCCTTTTCTGCCTATTCCCAAAAGATAATATTCTGTATGATTATGGACTCAAACTGGAATCGTTGCTAAGCAATTGGTTTGATGTTAAAATCTGTTGTCATAATTATTGAAGCGGTGTTTTTTTTTGAGCTAAAGCATGTGGAAACAAAAAACTGGTATTGGCTATAAATCAATTGAGAAGTTCCCAGACCTGTCACATCGTTGGATAAGCTCCCATTTCTCTTTTTATTTTTTTTAGATTATGGTTGTTGTTAGTGTGTCTAACCATCCAAGGGTTTTGTAACAGTTGGACCTACGTACCTGGCCAAGACCTCATGTTTGATGTAGAGTGAGTTCATAGAGTTTAAAACACTCAACTAATTCATCTCTTGCTTTTTCACACTGCATTGTATTGATGCCTTTGAACTTGACTTGAAGTTTTTAGCATGTTTGTAAAGCTAAACATGTAGTAAATAATGAAGCAAAGTAACATATATAGTTTGGTTATTTCCTCCATAATGCTATATTTAGCTTGTTTTCTGATACTTGCAGAAGGCTGAAGCTTGCAAATAAAGGAGATACAATAAGAGCAAGAGCGTTCATTGCAGGTTGTTGGAACGCCTGTTATCCAGCGGGGTAAGAACTTTAACACACAAGCCACTTCAGGGGGGGAGCAACTGACAAACTAACCATTTATTATTCCCACTGCATCTGTTTCAATCGACTACCACATTGTCTCAAATGCCAAAAAAAGACTAACAAAACAGAAGTTCAAACCGTGCAGTATGGGGTAGTTAACACTGCTTTAACCGAACTCTTATAAAACTGGTTGGTTAATTAACTTTTGTGAACGACGCATGAAGTTCCCTAAAACTATCAATTTACGTATAAATCAATTAAAGTGTGGTTCAGCATCAAGATTGTTCTTTGAAATCAGTTTTGATGAACTTTTTCAGCCGGAAAGAACTTGATAATCGTACATAAGGCACACGCTTTATAGCATCTTTATTCAAAAAAGCTACCGTGGTAGTTATGGAAATTTCTTTAAAACTGATAGGCTTAGTTATCAAGGTAACTTTAAGGGTTTAATTGTAGTCATTTCATGCTGCTTTAGTTGATTCTATCATTTATAGTGTTTTGAACAGATATATATTGCAAGTTTGAAAGTTATTGAAACTTTGTAGAATCTGTATTGGAATGGTAATCGCTGGAATAATACAAGAAGCTGCAAGTTGGGCCTGGGCTACAACTTTCTTCTCAATCGGTTCTGCTATCTTTTTCACGGTTGTAATAGCAGTGAAAGTGTCTGAAATAAAAAACCCACCCCGCATCATGAACCAAGAAACAGTGACGGATTCAAAGGGAAGTCCGAAAATAGAAGAAAAGTTTTCAGAATCTGAAGTTGATGAAAAAGATATTGGTGTATGATGTCTTTGTATCATTGCATACCATAGCTTACTGTTTGTGTGCTAGTTTGTATGTACCAACTGCCAACTCTTATTGTACAAGTTACAGATTGCTTTTTAACATTTAAAGTGGTTTCTGTTAGTTTATATTATACATTAGTTGAATGTTTTTATTAAAACGTGTGTTTATAATAAAAAAACAAATGATTCTCAGTTAAAACTTTATTTCTTTGAAATGATGCGTTAGATTTTATTTGTTTAAGCGCAGTTAGAGGTGACAGCAGCAGCTGAATACTTGTCTGAGGCTAGAGGAAATAATCATAGACAAAGTAAAGCTCAATACCAAGAATATAGAGTCAGCGTGGTATCTTGATCCCTTAGCATGGAAGTTTATTGCCCGATAGTATTTCTGGGCCAGTACAATCTCATATTGTACAGAGTTCACCAAAACTTGCTTGAGACGCCAGTTGCTGAATTCTATTCACACTCATTAAGTCCGAAGCGTTGCACAGTCTAACAAGCTAACTGCTCACCCCTAGGCGAAAACAGTCACTACAATTCACAACTCTACCACATCTAGTTTGGAAATCCTCAGTATCTACCAAAACTTCCCATTCTTTTTTTACTGGGGAAATCTTCCCCGCACTAACCACTTTCAGGCCAGATTTCCTCTTTTCTTCATTAATGACCTTCTCCAGTTTAAGACTCTTGTTTCTCCTCTCAAACATACAGAATCCTCAAGCTACCAGTCAGTCTAACAATCCATCTATTCACTGCAGTTAATCGAGCATTTAATGTATATAATCCGAAATCAAAATAAAAGATGAGCATTGTTCTGGGTTGTATACGAATGATTGTAAAATAAAGTGTGCAATTTGAACTCTTGAAAATGCACTTCAAATAAATCGATCATAAATTCAAACAACTTTTTCACAAAAATGATATACAGCTAGCCAATGGCTGCCTCTCTACTGAGCCAGCTTGATAATTTCCCTACGTTGCTTTGTCAGTTTATCATGGTACAATCAAAGAAATTTTATCATTGTCCAATCAGAGAAGTTGTTCTTTGTTTGTGAGCTGGTCAAAAGTCTGAGTAAATAGCTATAAACTTTGTTGCAGCGATCAATTTAGGATTTTGATTAAAGAACGTCTAATGCATATTAAACATTTAAATCAATGGGTTAGTTCTACTGGGGAATGAGCTTTTAATTTAACCCTCAAGCATTAAAGATCACTATCCACTGGATCATGAGTACTTTCAACAGAAAAGGCAACCCTTAACTTCAATTAATACCCATGATCTGTCGGTAACCGTATGACTGTTTAGGAAAAACGGTTAGGTAAACTATGGTTTGTAAACAGGGTGTTGCATTATCTTAGAATAAGTTTATAGTAAGTGCAATGGGTGGAATGAGTTTCCATGGAAAAACAACTCTGTTTATAAAGTTTAAAAATGAAAGTCAAATATACTGCTGGACAAAACCTGAAAGATTGTTTCCATGCTTATTACAAATCGATAACACAAAGCAATACTAAAAACAATCCTATAAATACTGTTGCTGGTTCCTGCTCTGAGACAAACTTCAAATACGTACCTGTCAAAACAAAAGTCTGGAAAAATTTTGAACAAAAATAACTTTCCATGGGTCTTTAGTCATTATAGTCTTTAATTATAACAGCTGGTGCACACAAAAAGGTTCCCCACAGGCTCTCATGACAACTGGTGCCCACTAAAGTACACTTGGAACCAGGAGAACCTTATCTTAGACTCTATAACAGAGATCTGCTCCTACATTACTACTTATAGTCTTTAGCTGCATCAGTAAACGCCGAAGTAAAATTTCTAAACCAACATTGACCAGTATAACATACTGAGGATGGTATATTACTATTTGATTAGAAACTAACACAAACAGTAAATGTTTCTAAAGAAAGAATTATAATAAATTTCGTAATGGATTCCGGTCTGTTTACCACGGACATGCACTAGTCTCGAGTATTATGCCTCTCTCCAGAGGAGACATTGTGCTGATTGACAGTGTCAGCTGTGTTCAGGCAACCGAATTACCCGGTATGGCAAGAGCCCATGGCTCAGACAAACAATACAGCGTAGTGCTTGTGTAAGTGGCTATATTCTCAAGACAAAGTCCTAGAGGGTAATGATTCCTCTAGGGTGTTTGTGGCAAGGCATGAGAATGAATGTAAAGATGATAAAAAAACTCTCTCCTTTTATAGGAGAGCTCACAGGAACTGATTAGCATCTAATATATAACAATAAGAGCACAGGAAGTTATCTGACCAATGCAATGAATTATATAAATAACTAACCAATCATACAATCAATAAGGGTTAAATAAATAAGGCGCCAAGAGGCTAAGGGAGGAGTCCTGTCTCCTACTGTCCAATCAGACTGTTCTACAGGGTCCCAAGGCTCTGGTTAGCTTGTGGTCCTGGTTACTGCAGATGTTAAGGTAGGTAGCTTTGGTTCCTGGCTTGGTGGAAAGTCCTAGCTGGTTTTGGAAACCCTCAGCTATGGCAGCCATCTTATGCTGGCCCTGAGTCATCATACCGGCCCTGTAGAGGTCACTATCAACCCTGTAGAGGTCACTACCGGTCCTGTACCGGCCCTGTATACTGTGCTACCGGCATAGTATGGCTTTGTTACTGGCGCACCATCTCACCGATGCCTGTCAGTGCATTGCCAGCGCACTGAGTGAAGAAATGGTGGGGCAAACTCCCAGTTTACTGTGAACATTCACCAAAATCTACCACAATTTTTATTCAGAGAATTTGGATAATCTTGCAGTGGATTCTGTCATTTACACTACTTGCCACCTTATCAAACCCAGCCAGGCAAGCCTCCTGTCTGGCAGCTCAGCAACACAGCTAGCATCTACATGCCATTTTGCCACCTATCACCTCTCAGCAGAGAGAACACAGGGCCATTATGGCACCCGAAAACAGTGTCAAGGTATCATCTCAACTACACAACTCTAGTGAGTTTGCATCTCAGGCAGGTAACGCAGAGCTTTCAAGTTTATGCATGTATGAACCCACCCTGTCATAAAACACTCGGTGTAAAAGCAAATAGTGGCTAGATAAAACGGGCACACACCAGCAAATGGCAAATGGTAATGAACACGGCCAAATCTGAACCACCATTGGAGACACCTTAACACATAGTTTTAACAAGAGCCCATCAAATTGCACCATGATAAGATTCTGTTTCATTAAAACGGAAACATACATTTTCAAATCAGATTTGTCGCCGAAGTTCAGGTAAATAGAGAAAACAACTTCCAGTTAAAGCTGTAAAACCAGTAATCACAACCATTTGTTAAAGCTGCAAGCCATATCTGTTTATAACATATGAGATGTGGCATGGCTCACTTTGTATTTACTCATGAACTTTTGACCACTTCCCGACTAAGCAAGTGGTACAAAAGTATAAAAAAATACAACCATAGAAACCATAACAAAGGGCATGGAATAAATAAAGTGAAAAAAAAATTTTCACCTCATCTTTTTCTAGTTCAAGGCAAATAAACTGAGTCAATGGCAAAAGCAGTTTACGTAAAGTGCAAAATTGCTAGCATTGTCTTTCAAGATTGCTGTTCCTTGTAATATGTAAAAATTTCTTTTTCCATTAAGGTATAATAAATGATTTTGAATGCTTTTACTTTGGCATGATAATAATAAAATAATAAATAAAGAGTCAAATCTTTACTACGTTTATATTTTACAAAAGAAACCAATAATTTACATTTTTACCAATTCAACTCTACCGACGCTGACTCCTTGGTGCCGAGTCAGTTCAGCAATTCATAGAGTGAAGATGATAATGGTGAATTTTATTGGTGTACTGCAACTGATTTGTATGGAAGTGTCTTAGATGTAGACTTGCTCACCCTTGATCTCAACATGAACATTATAACATGGTAGATACATTAAAGGAAAGCCTCTGAACTTACAACTAGCGCAGTAAAATATTAGGATGCTTCTGGATACCCTAGGAGTAAGCTATTCGCTGAGGAGTCATTGAGGCCTCATTATTGAGTGTCGTTCTTTGTGCTTCAAATCATAGACATGTTTATTTTCAACAACATCCACCGAAACTCTATAGCTAAAGCGGGCCCACTTTACTTTTTTTACAAACAGAAATTAAACGTGGCCATAATATGGTTTGTTGTACTTTTCATATACTCTATAGTACATTTGCACGATTTACAACAGGTAGAACACAATGATAATAAATTGACTCGTTGACATTGTTGGTTAGCAAGAGAGCATTCTATGTCCTCACCGAGGTTGCTACCATGTATTTGATACTCAAAAATTCCGAATGGTGTTGTTTAACACCATTGTATCAGTATCAAAAACAACCTTAGTTATTAGTAAAGGAGTCAATGCAAAGTGCCTAGTAGGTGAAGTGTACTAGCACATGGTCAATTGGAAATTCCAAAATTATTTAGCTTTAATAACATAGCATCTACTGGAGGAAAAGTCTAGCATGACATAATGTTGTAAGTGGAGGGAGGCTGTTGCGCAATAAATTTTATAGTAAGCGAAAGTACCATTCAATATTATTATATATATTATCATTGAACATTATTTTTATCTTTTGATAATTTTATAGAAAAAGGCATTATCCATTTAAAAACGTCATGTTATGTTGTTTATATATTTTTGTTTGCCTGCTGCATTTGGAACATATTTGTACTTTACCATGATGTTTTAATGTTACTGCTATCACTTAAAAGCAGAAGATCTGCCTCACCGACCCTGCAGATGTGATACCGGCCCCGCAAACTCTAAACCGGTCCTGCAGCTTTTCCTATTGATCCTGCAGTGACCTTTACCGACCCCGAGGTGACCTCTATCGACCCTGCAGTGACATACCGGGCCGGAAACAAGATGGCCGCCCTAGCCAGAGTTCCAAAGATGATCTGTATCGATTCCAGAGGAGGAATCCAGGACCTAACTACCTACATTTCTCGTCTACCTGGATTGTAAGGCTAATTAGACTGAGGACTTAATTATATAACTTATTTCATTGCCACTAGGCGCCTTATCCTTTTAATATTGTATGCCATTATATAAATTGTCATTTGATTGGTTGTAGCACTTCTTGTTATGTTTTATTGTTTGCATCAACATGATGCAATACACTTCCTGTGATCAGCCTATAAAAGGCTGCTTTTGCAGATATACTTTGCCACTTATCTCTTACTGCTACTGCTGTAGACTTCTCTAGGCGATTGCCTCCCTAGAAGATGGTATGTGGACAATAAATGTATTATATTACATAAAACTATACTTAGTTCGTCTGGGCCGAGGGCTCACTAGTAGTGAAATTGTGCTCAACTTCTCTGTTGCACTCTGCAGGTCTGACCGACCCGGCGTTACCTCTTGGAGAGAGGTGTTGATTTGCTGCTTTACGAGCTGCGCGCTGTGGACGACTGTTGTTAGTGGACGGTAGTAGGAGCCCCACCGGCACGGTCCACTACACTGATGGACAATGTGAATAGTTAACGCTACAACACGATTGAACTTGGGTTAAATTTTTTAGTATAATATATAACCATGAGGGATACACACAATTGACAATTTCACATACAAATCACTCTTTACTGAGAAAGTATTTTTTATGAAATATATGCAACAAATAGATTTGCATCTATATATGGATGTAAACACAAACACAGCCAGATACAGAAGTTACATTGCCACAGTCAGGAATACCCATATCATATGCACAGTAGACGCATGGAAACAGGTTTTTGAGCTATATTTTTAGTTTCGATCCTAAATATAAATAATTTTGACTTCTAACTGAAAAAAGCTAACTGGCAGCTTCAAATTGATGTGTAGCAATGATTGATAAAAAATTTTGCCAGCAAATTAGAAACTAGTTACAGCTTTTTTCATTGAAAGCTAATAAAGAAATGGCGAGGTGATAACCCTATGATGTCACAGCTATGACATCATACACAAAGTATTGAAATCATTTTTAAACTGTTGTATATTGTGGGGGAGTTTGGTAGTTATCAGCCCCTGAGCACTTACAACAAGATGCAACAGTTGTGTATCCTTATTCAAGGACCAGACCAGAACAGACTATTAATTCCATTGATTGGACAATGAACTTTTCTAGACATAACATTGGCTAATTATGTGCATTCTTGAATGATCATGTTACAATGCATTGAGATGCATATGCTATAAATTGTGATGTCAAGCCAGAGAGCTTAGAAATAAATAGCCCTTATACTTGTAAACATCTCTCTATTGACTTGGATTACTCTGGAGTTGCAGTAGTCTCTGGGAGGCTTGTATACCTGTCAGGACATTTGAAGCAGATCTTACCCTGTTTTGCCAGTGTTGACTGGGTAGCTGGGAAGTTGCACAGGGCTTGCAAGGCAGGAGTTAAGACCTTGCACAGCTGGTAGTAGTTGTGTCCAGCAGTGGACGGTGAAATCCATTACAACATTAGAAATGGCTCGTTTTATGGGCTCAAAATTTTTGCATGTACACTCATTACCCTCAATCCTATTGATAGTGTGAAAATCGGTCAAATCCAAGATTTCATTGATATTTATGCGCAAGGGCGTTAAAGAATAAATTCCAGAGCTGAAACAGAGTCAGATTCAACACGGGCTCGACTCCCAACCCATATATCAAATGTACAATCCTAAACTTCATCTCGGAAACTTTCCGCCATACATTCAAGACGAATGTAATCATACGCACCAAAACAGCAGATATATCTTTCAAGTCTACCCATCTACCGCAAGTACAAGTACACCCTAACCATTGTAGACATTGCTTCTAGGTAAAAGGAGGTTGAGCCTTTAAAAAGTGAAACTGCTACTGGTACTGCCAATGCTATACAGCTTATATATGACAGGTCATCACTCGACTATCCCAAGGACATTATGGCTGACAAGGGTTGTGAGTTTATGGGTAGTTTTACAAAGTTGATGATAAAACGTATTATAAAAAGTTGTAACAAAAACTAAGAAAAAGGTTGACTTTGGTGGTTGGGTTAATAAAATGCTGGCAGAGCGCTTGCTTGCTCATCGATACAGTGAACATATTAATAATAAGAAGAACAACTGCGAAAGGTTTGGTCGACTTCCGGACAATTGGAATGAAGTAGGTGGATGCGATTAAGTTGAAAAACATGGAACAACCCGAGTATAAAGGCATTGAGGATGACTCATCGATCGCTTCTACGGTACGGTATCTGTATAACCCTGGAGAAGAAGCCGGAGACAATAAGTACAGAGCAACCAAACCCATCTTATCTGTAGATCCCTGCATACCTGAATCCCTGTATCCCTAGTCACTGTACAGATTTCAAGAAATGGAAGGTAGAACAGTTACCAAGCATCAGCTTCAAATTGTGCCAAGGGATATGTGTGGTCTGCAATAAATGACTGAACAAGTTTACACCAACTTGCCGTATCCGTCAGGTGGAGGCCATGAGTGATACAACAAACTCCAGGACTTACACTAGTTGAATACTTTGTGGGAGAGTAGACATAGATGCAGATACTGCAAGAAATATAGCAAAGCCGTGAGTGTGTTGCATAATGCAATAACCGTTTTTTTTTTCATTCTTCGCTGTTTTAAAGTCTACAACCGGGGTAGAGATGTCTCTGACTGTCGTTTTAACATCATTGGGTGCAGTGTCAAGTCTCATAGCTACGACTCTGACACCTCCTAGTGAACATTTGGTCAAGAAGAAGGTTAAACTACCAAAAACGATGTCATGCTATGTAGTGGTATAAATGTTTTCGACAAGAAGATGTCTCGAGTATCGAACAATAATTTTATCAATGAAGACGAGTTTGAAGAAATTTGCAATTAGTGAAATGATGTATTGCTAGAGTTGGGTGTTTCGAGAGCAGTTAATTCCATAGGTACCAGCTTAGGAAATTAAGAATCAGCCATTAATTTACATCTTTACCCAATATGACACTTCCTGTCTGTAGCATGTGAATCAAGTATATAGATATAGCAAATTATTGGTATCAGCATTGAAATGCTCTTTGGCTTCATCTCTGTAGACCTATCTTTTTAGAGATACTCTTTACTCTGGCTACACTCATGGAGATTAGTTCACCCTGATAGAGGGTATTTACTATATGTTTTACATTATTGTTAGACATTTACTATGTTGAAAATTTCTCGTTATCTTCACTGGGAGGGATAATTAAAATCATGGGGTGGTCATGGTGGAGGTTGTAGTGCTAAAACTGGCTTGATTTGTACTTTTAGAGCCAGTTTAAACTTTGATTCTAGCATATATTATACATCTAGAACTACAAAATTTCCCAGTACTTACTTTTTAGTATTTTTGGATTCTTTTAAAGTATTTTGTGACACAGCAGGTGTGGTTGCCTGCAGCATTATTACCTGCAATGTCATTGCCTGCGGTGTCACCACCAGCAACATCATTGCCTCCATAGATGATTCTGGCTTTCATGCTAGTTCGTTGCTGAACTTTTTATTTATATTGCTGCTAACAGGTTTCTCATCTAGCGTTTTCGTGACTAGTGACCATTTATCGTAAATATATTTTATAGTTGGTGTGAGTCACAATCATTGTCATTACATATATTTGTGTGAGGCTTCCTTCATAATCGTAATATGTAGCGGGAAAGTATTTTCTGATGGCAGCCTTAAGAAAAACATCATCGCTTATAGCTTTTTGAAACTCTTTATCGCGCTAGACTGTCAGGACCCACACCACCATTTTTGCCCACCCCTTAGTTTTTGGTAATGCTATAAGTCTTGTTGTCACAGAAAGTCTGACATATTATGGAAACGTAAACAAACGTGTCTCGGTAAAATTTGTTAATTATTCTGAGGATGACGGCACTCTTACCTGAATTTGTATGGCCACATACTTGGGCATTGTGAGGATGCTTAGGAAATAGTTCAATTATTTATTGCTCAAGAGATATTAGTTCGTTGTTCACAAATGACACAGTTTTATTACTTATCAAGAATACAAGCACTTTGCAGGCATTGAACGCTCCTTAGGAGATCTCGAGTTCAATGTAGTCCTTCATCTCTCTATCCACACGGCGAGACAGTACGTCATTTAGCATTCTCATATCTATTTCCAAACACTTGTCAGTATAGAATGACTTTTGGTTTATGAAAGACTCACCCATTCACTCTATCTGGAAAATACTTTTCAGAGTACATGGGTAGTTAGTCCGACATTTAAAGCAGACTGGTAACCCTGCCAATATCAACTTTGACGCTGATAATGTTGGTAAAACTGTGGGCAGTGCTGGGCTTATGGTGAAGTTTAAAAAATGCCAATATGAAGAAGAGGTTTTCATATTTAGCATTAATGTTAATTTCAAAGCCTGACTTGGTGGCAAAAATGTCCTTAATGGTGCGAGCCTCGTAGCCATAAATGAGGTGAGTGTGATTTAGATATTTTTGAGAAGTTCTGGAGGAGTTGTATGGTTCTAGTACGTACTCGTTTTCTAGACAAATGTTCTTAAGAGCATTGACGTGGAATTTTAATGTGTTATGGATCTACTGTGGGGTGAAGATGGAGTCCGTCAAAAATGAACCTAGGTTGAAAGAACATTTTTCCTTATGCATGGAGGCAGAGATGCCATCCGCAGCCCTACTTATATAGTGTCGCTTTTTCTCAGTAGCCTCGGATTGGATGCCCCTCTGATTTGACTCTCTTTCATTTTTATGCTTAGAGTGCCAGAACTGATGGTATATGGCAAGGTGGTGATAGTTGTTGATGTCGAACATGGTTGTTCCTTTGATGCTCAACTTGAAACTCTCATTGATGGCACTCATCACGTGGTCGGGATACTGCTCTCATTTTCTTCTGCGTTGAGTTAGTAATTGCAAGTTGGATTTAGCAATTTTGGATATAACACGCTAGTAGCTGTCAGCTTTGGCATCTTGACAACCAACTGGTTGCCTCAACTTGCAGGTGAAGGACGATGATTTAGGCGAGCGTGTACCTTATCTTCTTTGATAACCTGTATGTCTCTCGTCAGACAGATTTTGCTATCCACTAAAAGCTATCCCTTAGTAGACATATCTAGTTTTTCAAAGTATAGATGCAAAATTAAACTCACTGGTCAAGAGAGATGAGTATGAGGATGATGACATTCAGAATGAGGTGAAGACATTTTTTATGTATGCCGTTGACACACCCATTGCTTTGGGCCCGTACGGATTGGGGGATATAGTAGAGCAAGCCAAAAATCTTTAAAATGAAGACAGTGTGCCTGACATGAAGATACTAATGAAAAAAACTTGTGATGGATAATACCAGAAATCTTAGAAGCATTGTAGCAACTTTCATCTTAGATGAGGGCCCTAAAACCTAAACCGTAAACCTCTGGAAGGAGCATTGCATGTGACTGAAACATACGTTTAAAGGGAAGTAAGCTATGAAAAGTATAACTATGATAAAGTGGCCAATGAGCTCGACATGAAATACAATGTACCTAGCTATACGCCCGTTGTCGATTGGAGCTTTCAAAACTAGATTGACTTAGAGTCGTCAGAGCTAGGTCTTACAACCAATTTAGATTGCACAGATTTCATAACTTCAAAACCTTCTGATCTAAGTGTTAAATCAGCTAGAGTGAAATAAACTTAACATGAGATAAAAACCGTAAACGCTTTATAGAAGACCCTAAACATTCTGAGAGAAATAGTCCACCAAGCTAAGATTGCAAAACGCCTTTTGGTATCAGTAAAGTTGAGTATAGAGAGAGAGTCGATGCTCAAAACAGAAACGTAAAGCAATCTGGCAAACGAAAACCATAGAGGTAGTGTGACTAACGCACATTGAACATTCAAACTGCGTCTTTGAGGAACCGATATTGCAAAATGCCGACTCCATATTTGAGGGTGATGATAGTATGTTGAAGATGTCAAGTAATCAAACTTGATCATTACCAACACAGTGAATGAGTCTTCGGAGTGAAAGAAAAAGCCTTATCCTAAAAAACTTATATCTGCACTCGTCAGTGTGGGAAAACCGATATCTACCAAATTTTAAGACACAGTGAGTAATTTCAAGCTGAATGCCTATGAGTGTGTGCAAGGGGTGTAGTCTTTATCTATCTATGTAGTGGGAAGGAATACCAACAAACATGCAAGTTGAAATGGCTGACAAAGTAGAGCAAATGTATAGAAGTTTGAAAGGTCTGCTTGTCAAATTCGAGCCCATAATTGACATATAAAGACAGTACCACCCAAATGTAACAGCATTAACGGCGGAGCAGAAAAATGGGAATTTGTAGCCCACTTCAAAGAAACAAAATCTGAGTTAGATGCCATTCTAAAAGAGTGGGATCAGGTCATGCAAAAAAAGAATACTATTGTAAAGGCTTTCAAGGGAGGATTTTGCATAATTATTATGGGTGGTTTCCTCATGGGGATGTTTCAGGCGTTGGCAAATGATCTCGACTCTGATCCAGCAAAAAAATTGATTAAAAAATTCGGAAGTCCTGCTGGTATAGCAGGTAGTGGTATACAAAAACTTGTAAACAAAAATTGGAGTTGGCATCACATTTGTGCGAAGTGGCTAATAAATCCACTGAGACTGCAAAGGTATTTTGGCACGTCATAGAGATTTTTGCAACATTTTAGAAGTAAACATATGATTACTTCTCACTCCGATAATCACTTTCTCCATATATGTATAAAATAAAACAAATAGTTTTTTTATGGATCAACCGTATAAAATTGCTTTATTAACACAGACATGCCTCCCACACTCACACATGTTCCGGCCCCTACGAATATATTTTCGAATTTTTTCTACTCATTACTAGGCGTATAGTCAAGCTAAAGCTCTTGCATGTTGGTGTGTGATAGCATGCAGCCTGTGTAGGCTTTTGTCTATACATTTTTTTATAGAAGGCAAATGCCAGATTTACAGAGTACAGCTCATTTGTCACGCGTTGATTTGTGGATATTTGAGTTTGTAGCCAGTCCTGATTTTTTGATCTTTTGGCATTAAAGTCGACTTGCTCCCAGCTCAGTTTTTCCATCACAGTGTTGTGCCACTGAGCTTTTAATTTAGCTCCATTACTATAAACTATTACAAAAAAGTATAGTGACCTCTGGTGAAGGCAATGGCGCTCACCATGGCTACTGCTACCAACATTGCTATTGTTACCATTTTCAAGTGTAGTAAATAATGTCAATCTGATAGGTTCTGAAAGATTCTACCTCCACTGGTATTATTCCTGGCATTGGCAATTCAATCTGTTGCAGCATGTAGATGGTAAACCCTTTTTTGTCAGTAACAGGAATTTAATGAGTTTGTAAAGTCTGTAAATCATGACTTCCCTTATAAATGAGTTGGTGGGTCAGACTGGGGTGAACACACAGTTATCAGTTATTGAACCAGACACTGGGCATAAGATTACCCCTCCTTGATCCATTGGCTATTTGCAATGATAAAATTCAGTATTCAGATTTGCTGTCATCAATAGTAAACTTTATTTGTCCGTCTTTTACCTCTTCGGATGAATAGCATATGACTTCCCAGATCATAGAGCTGCTTGGCAACTTAAATGCAAATATTAACTCTGTTGCCAAAAGCTTGCTGGCTAAACCTAAACCTAAACCTACACCAGAACCGCCAATCGGTTGGTGTTGGATATCTCATTTAATTGAAATTTTTTAACTGATAGGTTACAAAATGGTCAAAATTTAATGAGTACACGATGCAACTCATCCTCTTTCTTCTGGCTACACACTTGGACACCCTTTTCTTGACTTCCGCTCTCAACTCTTTAGTACAACCACGTCTGTTTTGTGGGGGCTTTTTATTATCTCTGCTCTGATTTAGAAAATGGTGAGCGGTATCCACGTCTTCCATAAAAATTTAATCAGTAGTAAATTCTAAACTCTCTTCACAAACTGAAAGTCTAACCAGATAGGTACTTTGACATTTCAGATATGAATATTTGTTATACGCTCACCTCATTTTTTCCTATGATGCCCATGCGCTAGGTAATGAAAAAGTCTTCAGTCTCGATGTACATCACCAAACTGTCTCTATCGGTATACATCAGTCTAGAGTCTGGATACTATTTCATATTTTATTGTAGAAATAATTGTACATTAGAATTTTTGACAAGCCTAGAATAGCCTGACAAACATAGATGACCATGTTTAATTTTACTGACTGGTTCATCAAGGTCGCTGACAAGTGACGGTTAAGCTCTTTAGTTTGCTTGAACCTAGGCTTGTTGATTAGTTTTTGTCTTGGTTTTTTAGTCAATAGTGGGTTTGACATCTGTTCTATTATGTACATTCCCAATTGACTACCAAATACAAAATTATTTATGAGCTTAAATAAGTCTTTTTTAAAATCATCTCTGCCGGTTTTCTCAGCTCCATGTTTAGACTGATGAACTGCTCTATACAGGTACTCTCGGTGGAATTTAATACAAGACAAAATTTATCTCTCTTCAGTTGGAGTTTAAGGTAGAGGTCTAATGCTTTGTGGTATACAAAGTAATTGCATTTGTCGGTGAGGTTCTGTACGAGCTTTGGGATTTTGGGGTTTCTAGGTTGAACGGCTATGTCCAAACTGCCAACAGATTGCATGTAGTCTGACTAAAAATCTGGTTTTACACACTCTGGAGCTAGTAGATAGTTGCTGTGGTTGACGTGTAGTCCTTTTAGGGTATAACAGGTCGGCCCCTCAGACATATCCATTATCATCAGCAATTTCTTAGGGAGCAAAAGATTCATCTTGTACATCTACCCATTTAAAACAGTGAGTTAGTAGTTTTCGTGACATCGCCCACCCGTACAAGTTGTTCATGTCCTCGTGAGCTATACTTGTCCTCATTTTAGTGGGATTGTATCCAGCTACATGTGGTGTTGTGCATACTCCCAAATGTGGACACTTAACCTCTGATGCCACTTTCTATAAAACTGCGCATCTACATCGCTGTTTAGCTCTAACTTTTGATCCATATTTTTGAGCAGAGCATCCCAAGAGAGCAATGGTGCTGAAATGTAGTGACATCGATGTAGTTTCAATTGTTTTAAAGCAGATGCTTTATAGCTTTCAAAAATGTTGGTAAATGGTAACATGTCAATCTCAAGATAAAGGTTCTGGTAGTCACCCAGATTCTTATGGTCCATATCTCTCCACACATTTTTAGCGTGATTGTAGTCAACATCTTTGATATCAACCTTGTTGTCTCTAGAGATGAAACAGAAGCCACTTGTCTCAGTAGTTGAGTTTCCTTAAACCTCGCGTGTAGTGGTAAAGATACACTCTCTTTCTAGCTAGCAGATCTACATGATCTGGATACTCTCATTCCAACTATGAATACTCTTTGAGTCCTTTCATTAACTCTCCTAATCTCTTGTTCATATGTTTCCAGATATCCATAAATGTAATACGACCTATGCTCATCGACATATATTTTTCATCGTTGCTGGCAGTAAGTTTCATACAACCCCAATTATCACCATTATAATCCACAATTTTTTCATATGGTTTGATAGTTAAGTGAAAGTCATACTCCCGTAGTTTGTGAAGTATCAAATTTCTATGATCAGTCATTTTACGTCTGAGGTTGCACTTACTGTGTGCCGCTCCTCTGTATAAACAACTAAGATGATAGTGATCTTTCACTGAACAATCATCATCAACATCCTTATTACACATGTAACACTAGGTCACCTGTCCCAATTTTAATTGCTCAACTGCCACCATGATCATGGTTTTTATAGGAATTTTATTTACCAAATATTATGTAACATACAACTTCTCAAAAAATCGATCCATGCAGTCTTACCCTCTGTAGATACCAATCTTAACAGATTCACCCGAGCTGTTTACAAGATGTACATCATAACCAAATTCCGAGTGCATGTTGGAGTTTTTATTGATAAAGCATTTGAATTCTGTGTAATCGGCATACAGCGTATTTTCACCATTTTTAAAGTTTTTAATCTTCATCACATCACCAGATTCGGCAATTTCAGTTTTACATGTCCTATCATGTAGCGACAAATACTTTTCTATGTACTCGTCACATGATCTCTTCAAGACAGTGTGATAAAACAGCTCATACACCCTTTAAATGAGAAAATATCTCATCAACACTGACTTTCTGTTTTTTTTTGTGTTATCAGAATTATTTAGTATTCAATTTTTAGTGAGAAGTTTGGCTTGTCTCCACAAGTACTCTGCATTTGTGGATCTATATCTAGACACATTTATCTTTGTCTTGTCAACCAACTTGGATGATAGAAGTTTGTGGTACATCATTACCGACATCATCTAGAAGGTCAAATAGTTCTGATTTATTGATACAACCTCTATAACTTACACCTCAACACCTCAAGCTTTGGCAATTCCTTTCCACTCTATAAACTTAGCAACACTCAATGTCAAGCTCTTATCACCATCAAAATACCTTCAAGCTCAGCTTTTTTGAACCTGCTATAGTTGGTAAATCCTCTTCGTCTCACTTCCTCGCTCATCTGTCTAGAAGATGGCTCATATAGGCCTCAAACATTTTCCAAAAGACCATTAAACTTGGGTTTGAATTCTCCCAGTACCTTAATTGGTATAACATTTGCTGTATACCCAATGATTCCATGACGGATAGCGCCATGTAGCCTTAGATCATTTTTGTATTTTTTTGTGGTTTGTTTCACCAAAATCTGATCTTTAACCTTTTTTAATCTACGCATCACCACCACTCCATATCACAAAGTCACTGAAGAGCAAGCTTGTGGAGGGAGGGTTAAAGTTTTTGGCGTATAATAAAGGCGTGGTCCACAACAAACCAGCACAACCTGAGTTTTGTTGTACAATGATTTGTTTGACCTAAATACAAAGCCAGTACACCAACCCTTCAAGTGTAATATTCTGCCTCGTCATTTTTCAAGCGTAACACTTTGGAAAATATAGCCGAGAGTCAGAATACTTGACTCGACTACAAAATCTCATCGGAGGAGACAACTCCAAAGCGTCATGAGAAAATAATTCATTTAAAAATTTCAAAATATAGGTAAGAAATTTGGGGAGAAAAAGTGAGCCAAAACCTACATTTTGCATGCTACTTATCCGTTTAACTAAATATTATTAAATCAGTTTCTGGAATAATTACATTTAAAAACTGTCACTTTATTTCATGAATTCAAAACTTAGTGTATGGATAGGTATCTTGTCCTTTGAATTAAGCTAATAAATAATTAAATAAAAAGCATGCTAACTGTAAGTTTTGAGTCATTGTGCAAGTGCTGTTTTTCACATAAGAATCACTGATAGCAGAGCTCTAAGTGAAGTAATCAAAGTGTGGCCAACTGCCCTTGTCACGTGTCCGTCTGGAGCCAAATGCTTGAGTGACTACACTATAACTTATAGAAAAAAAGGCTCATTTTCAGCAGCTCATAACGCTGAAAATTGTCAGGTTGAAGCTTAAAAAAACCATTCATCTGAAAGCTCAGGATGTCTCCTAGCCCATGAGAATTTAAAAAAACAAACAACTAACTGTAAGTTAAGTAATAAGGGCCGAAATATAGTGCTTATATTACCACTTGTATGATAAAAAATGAGAATTCTAAATTATTCTTTTGTACCATTCAACTCTCATATCAAATTTTAAATAAATATTGACTTTAGATATAAAATAATAGCCGAAAGTAAACCATAGAGTTATAATCTCGAAGTAGTTTAAATTATAATAATAGCAAAAATATTCCAAAAAAAAGAAATATTTTTTACGGTACCGATGAAATCAATCATTTTTTTTTCGAAATGAGCTTACTACTTTTTGACATTATTCATACTTCACTTCAGAGTAGTCTATTACGGGTTTTTTGTTATTCAGTCAGATGTTTATGAAAAAAGGAAAACAATAATAAATACTTAGTGAAGTAAATAACAAACATTCCTTTTGTTTTATTATTATCTTGTTTTTGCCACAAAACCAAGTGGAAATTTGGTATTTTGGGTGTCTGTCATATGGATGGCAACTAATGCGACTGTGCTCCCTGTATACTAATTACAAAAGGTCTCGTAAGCTCACAGGAGTGAAAGCGAACGTTTTTGCATTATAGGGCACGCAACCTTTAGTTCACGCATCAGCAAACTTCTCAATGTCCAGCACTGCTCAATATAAAGTTATTCCTCCGAAGGGGTGATGACTCCTTGTTATTTCTGGCTCCGGTGACGATTAAAAGTTTTAAACAAGATTTTGCCGCCAAGTTCCATTTAATAAAATAAAAACTTGTACTAGATTGAAACAAAAGATGCTCACACATGCATTACGGCAAAAAACTTTTAATTTTATGCCACAAATATTGAATAGATGCATAAAAACTATTTCAGCCAATGATGACTAATATGAGCTTTTGTGAAATTTAGCTCCAGTGGAGTTATCCTTATATAAAATAGCACTGGAAACGTTTGACCACACTTTGATTACTGCACTTAGGCTGAGCTTAGGATAAATTATACCCCATGTACATATAGCGATTACTAAGCGATTTCATTAGCGATTGCATGATTTTGCAACTTCTGTTTCCTACAAAATCGCTAAGCAATCTCAAGCATTTTATTTGAGGTTATCGTCAGGTTTTGATCGAGATCAAAAACTCGCTAGCGGATTCTTTGATCAGCCAATCACAACGTAAAAAAACTTTATCCTTGTTTCCAATAATGTTTTGTCATATTCAGCGCTCCGATCTATTAACGATCCTGTAATAAATTGAAGGCTATGCTTTGTAACAGCGAGTTTGACCGGAATCGCTGAAGAATTGGCAGTAGTGAAAAATTGCGCAATATGGGGGAGGGACTTCCCCAATTGCTAAACAAAATCGCTAGCACGATCGCTATATGTACATGAAGCATTACATACGCATAGATTAAGCAGTGAAGCGTGACATTAGCTTATCATTTCATTGGACACTTCCGTGATTACTGATGATAGAGATCATCGACTAAACATTCACATGAACCTCTAATTTACACATACCGATTCCTAGTACTGAAGCTAACTTCGACATCAAAGAGAAACTGCTTAATTGTCAATATACGTAGTTTGTTCAATTGACAGTAGTTAACGCTACAACTAGCAGGAGGAAGTATAGAGTTAGAGGGAAGAAGCTGCTTTGGCTGTGCTGAAAAAGAAGCATCTAGCTAAGCAAACTTGGAGGAAGTAAGTATGAGACTACATGTAAGACTCAGTCAACTCCCTGCTAGTGGCGAACATCGTTAGCTATGGAAACCGTCTTTAATTTGAACTATAAGCAAAATTCGTGGCTGAAGCATTTTAAGCTAGAATACATTTTAAACTGTCATAGCTGCAACAAGACTCTGTAAGAAGTCTTATCAGTGCAACAAATGATAAAATGAAGGACAAGTCGATGAGAGTTAATTCAGACTATTGGTGGCAGCGAGTGCAAAAAGTTGGAAGGGGTGAATGTGGAAAGTGCATGGGGTGGAAGCAGAAAGTGGATGGGAGGACGTACAGGAAGTGGATGGGGTGGAGGCAGAAAGTGGATGGGGGACGTACAGGAAGTGGAAGGGGTGGAGGTAGAAAGTGGATGGGGGGACGTACAGGAAGTGGGTTGGGTGGAGGCAGAAAGTGGGTGGAGGGTGAATACAGAAAGTTGAAAAGGATGACTGCATAAAGTGGATAGGGTTTATGTAGAAATTGGGTAAAGGGTGAGTGCATAATGTGGGTTTAAAAATGGGTCGGGTTGGAAGCAGAAAATGGGTGCAGATGAGTACAGCAAGTAGATTGGGATGGAGGTAGATAGTGGGTGGAAGGAGAGTACAGGAAGAGGATGATATGGATCTGGAAAATGGGCAGAGAGTCAGTGCAGACCATTGGTTGGATAAATGCAGAAAGTGGCCGAGAGTGGATGCAGAAACTGGGTGGGGGGGTGAAAGCAGAAGGTGGGTGGAGAGTGAGTAGAGAAAGTGTAAATGAAAGAATGCGGAAATTCTGCAGCGGATTCTTATGTCCTACTACTGATCCGCTAGGCGTTGTCACCGCACAAACTGCTGCTTGTCGCCACAACAAGACAGTCAGCCTGTGTAGGCCTAACAATGAGCAGTCAACAGTAGTAATATATGAGCAGATCTCCCTACCAAGTGTTTTTTTGTGGATTAGATCTGGGGGTTGAGGCAATGGGTTACGACGTTGGATGAATTCGCCGAGTTTATATCGTATTTTACTTGAGTGGCATTTGAGTGGCATTTAAGTGGCATTTGAGTTTTGATTATTTTTTTACTTAATTTGAACTTATATGGCATCTAAATTTTGAATGTATGGCATTTAGGTTATGATAATTTTTTACATAACTATATACATAATTATAACTCATAGGGTATCTAGATTTTGAGTGTAAGGCATTTAAGGTTTGATAATTTTCTGTAATTCCGACTCATATGATATCTTGAGAGAGAGAGAGAGGAGAGAGAGGAGATATATCTACATTGAATAAATACAGTGATTAAAAATGAAACAATATGTGAATATATACATTTATTGTGTAATAAGTAGGGAAAATCTCTCCATATAATATAGCTAGAGTCAGTAAATACTAAGTAATAACAATTAATACATAGTCTTTTTTTACAATGTTGTCTTTGATGTAGTGATGTTATATCTTAAGAAGGGAGACTTCTGTTTTATGTGCTTTTGAATTCGTAATGAACTAAAATAAAAAGTTATGTATTAATATAAAATTTAAAATAATTACATGAATTTGAATTATAGCTTTAGTTACATTGGGAGGTAAAAATAACTACAACTACAATTAAATTGAGTTGAAGTATTATTTACAATGATTAGAGAAAAAACTCTCACCGAGTTTTATCATGTATCTCATCATTTTTTTTCAGCAACATATCCTGTCTCAAAATCATCAAAATCTCCACGTAGAAAATCTTCAAGTTCATCATCATCATCAATTTCTAATATCGTTTTGTTGTGCTTTGCTTGATCACAATATTGTTTCCAATACATTCGACTGAGACTGGAGAGCAAAATGAAAGATCGTATTCTGTCTTAAATTTTCCGTGGGTTGTTTTTCCTCTGTAGATCATCACACCTGGAGTATATCGGTTAGCTTCTGAAGCATACTTGTCTGGTATGGCAAGCGTCTTCAACAGCGTTTCTCCACATTGTTCAATGCTATAACGGATACAAATTACATTCGACTGCCCTCCTTTAAATCGATGAGGAACGAATCTATCAACAACATCTTGGTAAGGAAAAATAGCGCCGGGTTGAAAACTATTGAGGGTCTTGATGTTCAAGAAGCGTTTGAGCTGACCTTTAGTCAATGTACTCATATATAGTGATTCCTCTTCAGCTTTCTTTTTGCTTAGAGGATGTCTGGTAACACGTCTGACATCATACCAAAGAACGCTTTTATTTTTTGGTTTTCCCTTTCTACCCAAATATACAACGTTAAACGGTGGGGGGTAATTATCACAGTTGAAGTTTTTAGCTATTTCAACTGGACAGAGGAGTATTTTGGGTTCGAGTTCATTTATATCTGAAGGATCATGGTAGTGTACTTGAGAATATCTACACTTCTCCTTACTTGATGGATGTATCACACCAGTCACTCGCATAATACTTGGGATAGGAAGATCTTCAAATGTTTTGCAAATCGGAACTTTTGGTGAGTCAATCACTTGAGAACCTTTAGACTTTTCTAATTCCCTAGATCTCCTTTCGTTGAGACATTCAACTGTTAAATGAGTTATAGCAGCACTCTCCATTGTTTGCTTATCAACGGAAGTAGTTTGTTTTCTCACTATTTGTTTTCGTTTCCTTACTATTCGCTTTTTTGGAGCAGTTTTCCTTCTCTTAGGAGTTGTTTTGCCGTTTTTCATTTTATTTTCTGTTGGATATGGATCTGTGCTAAGGAGCTCTTCAGAAAGAGCATCCATAACATTCTAAAAATAAAAGGGTAATATTTGCATGAGTGGCCAAGAGTGTATTCATTACTTAGAGTGTCTTAAAAATATATATATATATATATATATATATATATATATATATATATATATATATATATATATATATATATATATATATATATATATATATATATATATATATATATATATATATATATATATATATATATATATATATATATATATATATATATATATACGTATTTATGTCAAAAGCAGTTAAGATCATAGAGTTATGGTAGATTGAGAATGTACTTATTAAACTATTGGGATGTGGATACAGACAACAAAGGATGTATTCAAATATATATATATATATATATATATATATATATATATACTAAAAGGTAAAATAGTAGAAGATATTAAAACTATTGGCTGACTACAAGTTGTTTCATGTGCTAGAAAAAAAGATGGAAAAAGAAAATAATTCTAAGCACAATCATCAGGTCGGCTCTCCACTGTTAAAAAATAAAGGTGGAACAGGAAACAGTTAGTTCAGACCGAGAATATTAAGTGCACAAGGATCGTATTGTTAAATGTTGGTAAGGGTGCACGGGCGTCAAAGGTGGCTAAGGGCATAGAGCTACGCCTGGCTGAGAGTAAATTTATTAGAGTGTCGGCAGGTGGTGACAACTTCACTCCTGCTGTTGAGGGAAGACAACTCTGGTTGAAAGATGATATAAAATTTTTCAGCCGTACAAAGGTGACATTTTTTATCTGTGTTAGAATACGCTCTGGCATGGGATAAAATTCTCCATTTGATGTTAAATTGGGTGCATGACTCTTTAAGTAACCAGATATGCTTGCTCAGCTCGGTGGAATTTCTTTTGCTGGCAGTATTAAAAGATGTTTTGTGGTTTCTATATCTAGTTTTAAATTCTCCTTCGGTTAGGCCAACATATGTTTCGACTTTGTTATTAGCTGTGACTGTGGCCTGGTAAATGACGCTTTTAATCTGGCAGTTGCCATCGAGGGGACACTCAGCTTTATTTCTGCAGTTGCATTTATTAGTGGTGGTATTGTTGGTGTTGTTAGAGATCTTATTATTGTGCCCTTGTATGATTGTTTTGATATTGGGCATGCAGCTATAACTGAGTTTGATGGTGTTTTTGTTAAAAATATGACCCAAAGGATGGTTACTGGGGAAACACTCTTCAACTGCTTTAAGAAACTCGTGCCCGATGTTGGTGGACACATTGAGGTCAAAAGGAGGGTTGTACCAGGTGATGTTTCTGCGCCTTTTTCGTTTAGTATGTAAGGTGGTATATATATATATATATATATATATATATATATATATATATATATATATATATATATATATATATATATATATATATATATATATATATATATATATATATATATATATATATGTATTTACTTAATATCATACTGCTTTTAACATCTCAATTGGTAAGAAATAAAATATAATAGTTTGAACAAAATATTGTAAAATAATAAAAACAACTAAAAATTTTTCATAAATATGTATGAAACGCTTCTAACATTAGTTCTAAAATACCTACAGAAGAAGATAGAGCTTTATCTATTTGGACATAATTATAAATATGCTTTCTGAATTTATAAAAAGTTTTTTTGTTCCATGTCATGTTATATAATTTTTTGAAAACTATTTGATTCCAAGCACTTCTTTCAATTTCTTTTAAAAAATTATTAATATTAACGACTTCCACCATAGACAAAACGATTTCGAAACCGTTTTTTATAATGTCATCAAAACATTCTGTAGATATATCATGTTTCTTACAACACATCCCCATACTCATCATGTGTTGAGTTATACAGAATATTATAACTTGAAATGTCAAACGTTCTACAGCTTTTTCTTCAACAACATCATTATTTATCACATAGTTATGATACATTTCTGGAAGGAAGTCCTTTAAGTAGATTGGATTTGTTGTTGTATTGTTCTAAAATACAAGCGATAATTAGATAGCTAAAATATTTAAAGGTTTTCAACAGGTGTTAAATAGTATTTTTTATTAATTCTTACCTTTTCATCAGGCTGAGATTCCGACTTTAGATACAATGGTTGACTTCCTACGTCTTGAGTATTCATTCTGAAAAACAGAAAAAATTGGTTCAATTCTTTATAATCAATTTAACGATAGGTATGTCATAAAGCCTTCGGATAGTTGTGTTAGCTAGCAAAAATAATTGAATTTAAGTTTTACCTTTATGAAGAGAGAACTCTTAGTAGTTGCAATGGAAGATGTAGTAGATAGATGTTGCTCCTTTGCTCACTGTTGTTGAACTGGATGCTCTCTGTCTGAAACCGTTGTCTCTTATATAGGTAAATGTGTGAAAATAAATGTTTTATTCCCGCGAAAGCATTGGTTTCTATTCGCGTGAAAATAATTTTTTTATTCCCGCAAAAGCATTGGTTTGTATTCGCGTGAAAATAAATTTTTTATTCCCGCGAAAGCAACGGTTTCCATTCGCGTGAAAATAAATTATTTATTCCCGCAAAAGCATTGGTTTGTATTCGCGTGAAAATAAAATGTTTATTCCCGCGAAAGCAACAGTTTCCATTCGCGTGAAAATAAAATATTTATTCCCGCGAAAGCATTGGTTTGTATTCGCGTGAAAATAAATTTTTTATTCCCGCGAAAGCAACGGTTTCCATTCGCGTGAAAATAAAATGTTTATTCCCGCGAAAACATTGGTTTGTATTCGCGTGAAAATAAATTTTTTATTCCCGCGAAAGCAACGGTTTCCATTCGTGTGAAAATAAATTATTTATTCCCGCGAAATCATTGGTTTGTATTCGCGTGAAAATAAATTCTTCATTCCCGCGAAAGCAACAGTTTCCATTCGCGTGAAAATAAAATGTTTGTTCCCGCGAAAACATTGGTTTGTATTCGCGTGAAAATAAATTTTTTATTCCCGCGAAAGCAACGGTTTGTATTCGCGTGAAAATAAATTATTTATTCCCGCGAAACATTGGTTTGTATTCGCGTGGAAATAAATTATTCATTCCCGCGAAAACAATGGTTTCCATTCAAGTGAAAACAAATTTTCATTCCCGCGAAAGCATCAGTTTCCATTCGCGTGAAAATAAAATGTTTATTCCCGCGAAAGCAATGCTTTCCATTCGCGTGAAAATAAATTATTTATTCCCGCGAAAGCAACAGTTTCCATTCGCGTGAAAATAAAATGTTTGTTCCCGCGAAAACATTGGTTTGTATTCGCGTGAAAATAAATTTTTTATTCCCGCGAAAGCAACGGTTTGTATTCGCGTGAAAATAAATTATTTATTCCCGCGAAACATTGGTTTGTATTCGCGTGGAAATAAATTATTCATTCCCGCGAAAACAATGGTTTCCATTCAAGTGAAAACAAATTTTCATTCCCGCGAAAGCATCAGTTTCCATTCGCGTGAAAATAAAATGTTTATTCCCGCGAAAGCAATGCTTTCCATTCGCGTGAAAATAAATTATTTATTCCCGCGAAAGCAACAGTTTCCATTCGTGTGAAAATAAAGTGTTTATCCCCGCGAAAGCATTGGCTGTATTCGCGTGAAAATAAATTATTCATTCCCGCGAAAACAAAAGTGTCCATTCGCGTGAAAATAAACTGTTTATTCCCGCGAAAGCATTGGTTTGTATTCGCGTGAAAGTAAATTATTTATTCCCGCGAAAGCAACGGTTTGTATACACGTGAAAATAAAATGTTTATTCCCGCGAAAGCATTGGTTTGTATTCGCGTGAAAATAAAATTTTTATTCCCGCGAAAGCAGCGGGTTCCATTCGCGTGAAAATAAATTATTTATTCCCGCGAAAGCATTGGTGTTCTTCCGTAAAAACAATGTTTCATTACTTTAACCTTATGATAAATGGTATGATTTCAGCTATATAAGAAGCACTGTTTTTACACAAAGCAGTCACTTCGACATTAGCAACTGAAGGAGCAAGATCTACTACAACATCATCTACTACAACTGCTAGAGGGACTTTCTGTTTGGAGGTAAGTCAACTTGATGTACTATTTACAGTATAAATTTAATTTTTTATCATGGTTTCTGAAAAAGAAAATCAAAAAATCATAACAAGGATTCTTACTTTATCTTTTAGAATGTCGACACAAGACAATACAAAACAACTGAAGAATAAAGAACCAAAACCTTCACAAGACAAGAAGGTGATTGATGACAATGTTCTTCTTCAACGCACTGTGATCCCCTTTCAAAGCGCCAGCCTGAATACTCTGGCTACTCTCATCATCAAAAGCGCCTCTCTGTTAAGCACCCTATCTCCAGCTTCCAGAAGAAACATTGAAAACATCGTCAAAGTTGAAGATTTACCAATTCCTACAGTTATGCAGGTGTTAACCGTCGAGCTCCATGATGAAACGAACTGCACGATCATCTACAACTATAAAAAGGATGGAAAGATAGTTAGAGTGAAGAGCACTATTCCATCAGCAGCAGGATTACTTGTTAATGAAGCCTCGCAAATAAGGCCACTGGTTTTGATCTACATGGGTGTTGAAAAGACTGGAAAAGCAATTTTTCGTGCCGCTACAGAAACAGGAACTGCTTTGAGGTGTAAGAATGCGTTTGATGTACTACCAGAAAAAAGTATGAGACAAATCAATGCTTATTTCGAGGTAGCTCATCTTCAGGATTTCCCAACAGATAGTGTCATATGTTTCCAAAACCCTGAAGTGATAACAAAATCTGACAGACGATGGAATGGGAATGAAGAGAGTCTTCTAGTTCAATACAGAAGTGTTGTAGATGAAGAATTACTGATCGGAGATATGCGCATTCCTCATCATAGCTTCTGCTGTGACATCGGAAAGATTTGGAGTTATTCTGTTCAAAGGCCTGAGTCGAAACGCAGACAATTCAATTTTCTACAACATCAGTGTACTCGCAGCTCATCAAGCCTTCGTCCAAGCCTCGGAACTGACTGATAATCCAAAATCTGAGGATTTTCTCAATCTCTTCGATGATGCTGAAAAAGAAGACTGTGCAGAACAAACTCTTGAGAAGTTGATCTATAACTCAAGGGATTCATATCACTATAGGTAAGTTTTATTGATTTTTACCCATAATTTAAAAAGTTGGTTTGTGAAAATTTTGTGTATTCTTACAATGAAAAATCACTTAATTTCTCTTTTTCATGTAAATAACAACAGTAAAACGATTTATCACGTAAATGGTCAATTTGTGAACGTTTTTGTATATTTCAGATTGAAAAAAGATTTTTTGTGTCATTAGTGCAGTTTCTTTTTACATAAAAGTTGTAACAACAGTAAAACGATTTATCACGTAAATGGTCAATTTGTGAACGTTTTTGTATATTTCAGATTAAAAAAAGATTTTTTGTGTCATTAGTGCAGTTTCTTTTTACATAAAAGTTGAAAAAAACAAAAGGTTATAATTATTTCACGAAAATGTTTAATTTTTCACAAAAATGTTTAATTTTTCACAAAAATTTTTAATTTTTCACAAAAAATGTTTAATTTTTCACATAAATGACCAACTCATAACACGAAAATGTTTAATTTTTCACAAAAATGTTTAATTTTTCACAAAAATGTTTAATTTTTCACAAAAATGTTTAATTTTTCACTAAAAAGTTGGTTTTGTGAAAATTTTGTGTATTCTTACAATGAAAAATCACTTAATTTCTCTTTTTCATGTAAATAACAACAGTAAAACGATTTATCACGTAAATGATCAATTTGGGAACGTTTTTGTATATTTCAGATTAAAAAAAGATTTTTTTGTGTCATTAGTGCAGTTTCTTTTTACATAAAAGCTGAAAAAACAAAAGGTTATAATTATTTCACGAAAATGCTTAATTTTTTTCAAAAAAATGTTTAATTTTTCACAAAAATGTTTAATTTTTCACATAAATAACCAACTCATAACACGAAAATGTTTAATTTTTCACAAAAATGTTTAATTTTTCACAAAAATGTTTAATTTTTCACAAAAATGTTTAATTTTTCACAAAAATGTTTAATTTTTCACAAAAATGTTTAATTTTTCACATAAATGACCAACTCATAAACAGTTTTTTTGTTAAACATTTCGTATGTAATCAGTGTATTTTTCACATAAAAGTTGAAAAAAACAACAAAAGGTTATAATTATTTCACATTAATTTTTAATCATGCTATACTAATACATCACTTTTTATTTTAGTCCATTATATCGTAAAAAGAAAACAGAATAAAGAACTTTCCCTGAAAAAATAATGAGCTGAATGATGTAACTCAGTGAGTTATTTTCCTGTTATATATAATGTAAACTATCTAATGTAGCTAAGAGTAAAATTCAAATTCGGTAAAATTTATTTATATAATGAATAACTTTTGTATTTTAGTCACTTATCGGATCTAAAAGAATACGGAATACAAGAATTACTCACTGAGGCTAATAATATATCAGCAGAACAACAAAGAAGATATTTTCAAGAAAAACGCTTTGTAACCATTGATATCGTAAGCTATAGTAGTTTTATGAATGTAAAAACTAGATATGGTATTTTCTATTACGATTATTTCCCTGTAAATTTTATTCATCTAGAGGGGTAGTTTGGTGATTTTTGACATTTTTTTTTCAAAAAAAAATATCAAAAATTATATATTTTAAGGATTGTTTTTTAAAAAAGTTAAAAGTACAAAAAAAGTTATGTAATAAAACCCTGTTTTGAAAACATTAAAAAATTTAAAAGGAAGGTGTAGGATAAAATCCTCACTCAAAAAATTAATAAAAATTGAATGGAATAAAAGAATATTTTTTCAAAAATACCAAAATTTTGTAAATATAAAGTGAAAATCTCTGTATATATTTTTTCAAAAAAAATATCGAAAAACTATATATTTCAATGATTATTTTTAATAAAACCCTGTTTTGAAACATTAAAAATTTAAAAGGAAGGTGTAGGATAAAATCCTCACTCAAAAAATTAATAAAAATTGAATGGAATAAAAGAATATTTTCTCAAATACCAAAATTTTGTAAATATAAAGTGAAAATCTCTGCATATATTTTTTCAAAAAAAAAATATCGAAAAACTATATATTTCAATGGTTATTTTTAAAAAGTCATGTAATAAAACCCTGTTTTTGAAACATAAAAACTTTAAAAAGGATGGTGTAGGATAAAATCCTCACTCAAAAAATTAGTAAAAATTGAATGGAATAAAAGAATATTTTCCTATTTTTAATAAAACCCTGTTTTGAAACATAAAAACTTTAAAATGAAGGTGTAGGATAAAATCCTCACTCAAAAAATTATTGAAAATTGAATGGAATAAAAGAATATTTTCTCAAATACCAAAATTTTGTAAATATAAAGTGAAAATCTCTGTATATATTTTTTCAAAAAAAATATCGAAAAACCATATGTTTTAATGGTTATTTTTAAAAAGTCATGTAATAAAACCATGTTTTTGAAACATAAAAACTTTAAAAAGGATGTTGTAGGATAAAATCCTCACTCAAAAAATTAATAAAATTTGAATGGAATAAAAGAATATTTTCCCAAATACCAAAATTTTGTAAATATAAAGTGAAAATCTATATATATATATAATAAAACCCTGTTTTGAAACATAAAAAATTTAAAATGAAGGTGTAGGATAAAATCCTCACTCAAAAAATTATTGAAAATTGAATGGAATAAAAGAATATAAAGTGAAAATCTCTATACATATATTTTTAAAAAATATCGAAAACTATATATTTTAATGATTATTTTTTTAAAAAAGTTGAAGAAAATCAAAAAACTTTGTAATAAAACCCTGTTTTAAAACATAAAAAAATTAAAAGGATGCTGTAGGATAAAATCCTTGCTCAAAAAAATAATGAAAATTGATTGGAATAAAAGAATATTTTACCAAATACTGCATTTTTCTTGTAAATAATAGTAAACATTTCTGAAATATTGATGGTGAAATTTACTGTAAAATGGTTTCAAGTGTGTCAAAAACTAAATATGATGTTTTCATTGAAATGTTTATTTTCAAAAGATTCATATAATAACATTGAATCAATTAGTCAAATTTAACACTCAAATTTGTTATTATCAAGTATGCTTAATGTTTCTATTGCAAATAATTCTCAAATATTGTAAATTTTAACTATCTAGAGGTGTAATTTGTTGATTTCGATGTGTCTTTTCTTTGAAAAAAGATTATGTAATACCACATACTTCAGTTCTAATTCGTTTGAACAATTTCATGGGAGACAAAGAATAAAAAGTTACATTGATTTAGTTTTCCGAATTGAAGTTGCCATCGAAAATGGTTTTGTTCTTGAATGGGTAAATCCGTAACCCCCTCATCATCATGACAGAAGTTTTGCATTTTGAAAAAACAATTTTTTTCTTTAAAAAAAAAATGATTACGTAATACTACATACTTCAGTTCTTGAAGTCGCCATCGAAAATGGTTTTTGTTCTTGAATGGTAAATCCATAACCTCCTCATCATCATGACAAAAGCTTTCTGATGATTGCATTTTGAAAAACAATTTACATTGATTTAGTTTTCAGAATTGAAATTGCCATCGAAAATGGTTTGTTCTTGAATGGGTAAATCCATAGCCTTCTCATCATGTCTAAGTTTTCTACCCCAATACTACAACTTCTCAGAGATAGAGATTGTTTTTATTTAAAAAAATATCAAAAGAAAATGTGGGATAAAACCCTCACTCAAGAAAACTAATTTTGTATGATAGGTTGATTACCTAACAATAAAAAAATACTGAATAATGCATATTTAAGCAAGTATTGAAAAAAATTAATGAAAATTGAATAGAATAAAAGAATATTTTACCAAATACCCTGTTTTTTTGTAAAGATATACAAAGAGATAAAATTTTCCTATTTAGAGGATAAGTTCTTTTTTTTACGAAAAAATAATGAAATGAAAGAATCTTTTATCAAATACCCTGTTTTTTTGTAAATTTGTACAAATATATGAAATTTAACCATTTAGAGAAAAAATTTAATGAAATGAAAAAATCTTTTACCAAATAGTCTGGCTTTTTTGTAAATTTGTACAATTAGATGAAATTTAACCATTTAGAGAATGATTTCTTTTTGCAAAAAAATTAATGAAAATTGAATGAAATGAAAGAATATTTCACCAAATACCTCTTTTTTGTCAAAGAAAGGTGTAGAATAAAGAGCTCACTCAAAAAATTGATTTCAATACAATGGACTACTGAATTATTATATCATTTTCAATCAGATATATGTAGATACATACAAGCGGATGAAAATCTCTCATCATCCGCTTTTTCATTTGAAATGATATTGGAACTATTTCAAGCTCACAATATTTAATATGTCCTCTTTATGTATCCCTACTTATTATACAATAAATGTATATATTCACATATTGTTTCATTTTTAATCATTGGATTTGTTCAGTGTAGATGTATCTGTAGAATTATCAAAACTTAAATGCCATACATTCAAAATCTAGCTGCCATATGAGTTCAAGTTAAGTAAAAAATAATCAAAACTCAAATGCCACTTAAATGCCACTCAAATGCCACTCAAATACCCCTCAAATAAAATACAATATAAACACGGCGAATTCATCCAACGCCGTAACCCATTGCATTCACCCCAGATAATGACCCCACAAAAAAACACTTGGTAGGGAGATCTGCTCATATATTACTACTGTCAACCCTTCCCCAGAGGTAACCCCGTGTCGGGATGGCACAAACAACTGATTGTAAAAAGAATATTGCACTTTATCAACTGTGGTGAGCCCTCGGCTCAGACATATACTATGTGCTTTCGAGTGATATATAACATCTATTCATTCCAGAATAAAAAAGTGGCAATCCAAGTACAATCTACTGTATGGCATACTGTAGATAAGTGCAGTAAGGTAATGTAATGAGATCCGCAAAAGCTCTGCCTTTCATAGGCAGAGTCACAGGAAATGTTTGGACTAGTTTGCCAAACAATACAATCACACATAAGGATAATATGAATAGACCACTAAAACGATATATAAATATAGCAACAAATGAAAGGTAAGTAACTGGATTAAAGGAAGCTGGCGCCCAGAAGTGAGGAGGGGGGGGGGAGCTATAAGCATTCTAGCCAATAATAGTTAAGTCTCCTTTCCTCAGCAGGTTCTTGGTCTTTTTTGGCCTTGGATCATACTTTCTTGACTTCTGAGGGTAGTTAGCTCCTGGATATGTGTGATGTAAGGTGTTAAGCTACTTCTCCTCTCTCAGGCTATGACAGTCATCTTGCTGCCGGCCCGAGATAACTACCCAGGGCTGGTACAGTATTATAATGGCTCTAGTACATTACTTTGGTAACTAGGTTAACTGCAATTGGTTCCGGTCTTCGTTAATTGTTTCCTAAGGCTTGCCTGATGTCTGCAGACTATCCGGGGGACTTTTAACAAGTAGTGGTCACAGTTAGTGACCAGTAAAATCCACAAAAAGTGGATGGGGTGGATGCTGCAATGAGCCCAGCTTAGATGGATGATAGGAGGTTAAGTTACCTAGTTGGAAAGAATCATGTAATTATTTGTAAAAAGTTTGTATTTTTACAGTTTACATCTAGATAAAGCTGAATAATTAGTTTGGAAAAAGTAGTGACTTTCCACAGCCAACTGAAGTTGATTATGACCAAAATTATTAAAACAGCGACTTTCACCAAAGTTCAGAATGTTTTCTTCACCCAGCACAACTAGGTTTTAAGAATGGCCAAAAAATTCAGGCTTGTTAATGTATTTTTGAGTGCTTTCAATAGATTTTTTCCCCAATCCTGCTGGTATTACTTTGAAAAAAATAATACTTACACAAAAGTTATTTTGTGTGTGGTATATTAGGTAATGGGTTGCCGTAACAGGGTAGTTTAGTTGATTTATCATTTCAACAACGGCAACAGCCAGAAACCATGAGAAACGCAATTTTTTTACCATCTGATCAGCAACTCTGAGAATGTTACAGAGTAGTTTATGACAACAGAGGCATGTAGTCGTTAACAAAGTAGTGAACATATTTTAATAACTTTTCAATACATAGGTAAGTATGCCGCTTGTTTCTTGTTAATTTATGGTATATCTAATCAGAGAAAATAAGTTTGAAACAGCTACTCAGGGTTTAAAGATTCAAAAATAGTGTACTTCCTGTATGTATCTTTGGTTGTATTGCTACCTCGGGCAAAAACGATAAAATTTTATCATATTCTATGCATTTGTTCTTGTATCCCTTACATGCTCTTTATATTACACGCTCTAGTGGACTACCGCCCTAACGCCACATAGCAGATGAATATTCGCAGCTATATCTGAACAACCTGACATGTTATAAATTAATTGAAATAGTTTCATTCAATTCCTTATTAGAAAACTGTGTAGAAAATGCAACCCTTTGCCCTCAAGGGGAAAAGTTATTTTAATCTGAAAGAAAAAGGCTTTATTAGAGTTTGCAGAATCAAATTAGGTTTCCTATGGCAATCATTTGAGTTGTGCGCTCTTACATGATGTCATTAGAGTTTTATACTCTTTCAGGTTTTGTTGAAGTTTTGTGCTCTTTTGGGTATCATTAGAGTTGTGTGCTCTTTCAGGTGTAATTAGAGTTGTGTGCTCTTTCAGGTGTAATTAGAGTTGAGTGCTTTTTCAAGTGTCATTAGAGTCGTGTGCTCTTTTAAATTATCATAGATATTCCAAGGGCTCATTTCTAGTTACTTAAGTCTAGTGGACAAGTGGCACCGGCCATGCCGACAGTGACACTTCTGCGAAGAACCATAACACTAAAATTTAGCGGTATACTGTGGCAAATGAGACCCAAATCAATGACAATACATTGCTGTTAATGTATTGTTTTTTTGTTGCAACTCATTCATAATTCTTCACACTCACACTTTTATTTACTACACAAATTGCTTAGTTGATCTTAGTTGATCGAGCCGGTTACTGACATTTGCTACGCTTCCATATCATGACAAAATATCGCCAAATCTCTGTGGTTTGCTACCACAAATAATTGGCGACAAGAGCATATATTTCCGCGACTCAAAGTTTATTGCCATTGGTTAAACCTAACCCACAGAGGCAGTTGCAGTCAGTGTGCTGTTAAGAGAAATTTAGCCGACTGGCGTTGCAGGCTGTTTTTATCATTATTTTCTGATATTGTGGAATAAATATATGAAAAAAATATCACAGAGTTGTTGGCTAGCTAGGGAAGCTGTGTGGTGACAAAGGATTTTAGTAGCACATTGGCTATGATTCAATAAATAATGTTATTCATCATTATTATTATCGTTATTATTATCATTATTGTTATTGTTACTGTTACTGCGTTACCGTGTTACTGTGTTACAGTGTTACCGTGTTACCGTGTTACCGTGTTACCGTGTTACCGTGTTACCGGGTTACCGTGTTACCGTGTTACCGTGTTACCGTGTTACCGGGTTACCGGGTTACCGGGTTACCGGGTTACCGGGTTACCGGGTTACCGTTATCGTTATCATTATCATCATCATTCACTGGTCGAGTCAAGTGAATTGATTGGGTATGTCATAGATAATAATTATTAGATTGAGCATGTTGTTGAGTGAGCAGTGAGCATTTATTATCAATACAACTACAAATATTTACCTATAACAATAATATTAATAATAATAATAATAATAATAATAATGATAATGATAATGACGGTGACGGTGACGATGACGGTGACGGTGACGGTTACGGTGACGGTAACGGTGACGGTGACGGTAACGGTAACAATAACAATAATAATAATAGCGATGGCGACGGCGACGGTAATGGTAATAGTAATAATAATAAATAGCATTTAATTACTTTTATTAATTAATTATTGTTGGAATGATCAAGGAGTAATATAATAAAAGTTCAGAGTTCTTGGTCGAGTGAACTGGTCAAGTCAAGTGAATTGATTGCGTATGTTACAGATAGTAGTTATTAGATTGAGAATGTTGTTGAGTGAGCAGTGAGAAATAATCCCAGACAAAGCTTCTCTTTGACATTTTTATTACTTACTACTACTAACTACTAATCAGCACGCGTGATTGATGTGCCTGTGTGATTTTGTTTACTAGTCTAATTGTTGGAAGTATACGCAGCATCCCGATCTTCCTCAGATTACAGGCTATCGGATGACTAAGGCAATGACTACTGTCATTGAAAACGATAGACACAGCACCGCATAAGTAACCAGACCAGCGCGTTACAACTATATGATTTTGCTATAGTCGTAATCGATCAATGAAAGGCCGAAAAATTATGGATTTATTAGGATTCAGAAATGTTGGATTCAATTCAGATTCGCCCCGGATTCGAGAGGGGACAACCCGTGGTTCGAGGCGAACGTGTACCCGTTTCCATCACTAGTTGGTAGTATCGCCAATTTTTCATGATGTGGAAACATAGTAATTACTAGCAATTCACAAACGTACCTTGCTAATAAAAGCTTTTCATCCAATGCTTACGACATGTCAAAACTACAAAGAACTTTTCTAAAGCGGCACGCATCGTGTGAAAACATCTATGTATTTCATTTAAACTGCTCGCTCGCTGAAGTCAGTTGTAACTGTACGTTCTTTTTATAGTAAGAATGAAAAGCTTTTAAAATTTATGTATAAAACTCCTCCAAAATTCAGTTAGAATTATGTTTCAATGTAGATGTAAAATCTGTTTCATTGCGACAACTGCAACGATAAGCTCCAGGAATGGCAAGTGCAGCAGACTCTACTGAATATGTAGAATGTGGATACTGTTTACTCAAACATGAAGAGTTAGATGATCCTAAAATCTTGCCATGTGGTCACATACATTGTCTAAAATGTTTGGTTGGGGCATTTGAAGAACCCAAGCTGATAACTTGTCCTCACTGCAGGTGTGAATTTAAATTATTTGTTTACTTTTGAATACCGCTGAGAAATATATTTTTACACTTACTTGTTCAACTTACAACAAATTTTATTGAGACTGTTTGTTTTGTAGGGCAGTGAGCCAGGCAAAGCCGGCAACATTACCTGAAGCAGATGTGGCTGATGGAAAACCAAAACAGTTATGCAATCCTTGCTCACACAAAGGCATAAAGAACAAAACTGCTACCGCATACTGCAATACTTGTGACAAAAGGTTCTGTGACAGCCATGTAGAGGTATTGTATGTAATGCATAATAATATAGTTTTAGTTTTTATGAATCAAAAAGCAATCAAACTGAAATTAAACTTTTAGCTGCGAAGTCATTTTTTTCATTATTTTTGTCACACCTTCCTAAACATAACTTTTTTGACAAGTTTTAGTTTTAGACTGCAGGAAGTATTATAACTGTTTCATGTTAGTTGTATCATAGTTGTGCTCAGAGGTTGCTGTTTCAAGACAGGGCTAAACTGTCATGTAACTAAAGTTTTGTTTTTTGGTGCAAAAGATTCATTTGTGCATATTAGTTGAAGACATGAGATGGGGAAGTGGAAGTTTGCAGGATGCATTTACGATAAAAAAAAAATAGCTTCAGATTTGAACTTGTAAGCTATGCTTTGAGCGCAGTTTTAGAAAAGAATAACAGTTGCAAAGTCCATCGGAAGTTTTTTGTTTAAATGAGCAAAAATTAAAGTTTGTCTACCATTTGGCACTTCTGGTTGGGCATAACAAGTTACTTTTATATGTACGTTTCGCTCGTTGAACATGGCAGACATGGTCAGACATTTTAGTATGATGTAATGTGTATCAATATACTTGTACTGTTGTGATGTTTTATTTGCTCATTGAAAAACTGTATAGGCTGGGCTTTAGGTATAATAAGTGAGCACAACTGATTAGCCTAATTAGCAGCAAGCTTAATTTACCATCACAGGCACATAATGACATGCTACCAGATCATCAGCTGATGACAATATTTGACTACAATCAGCAGGCTCAGAGATTTCAGTCCAGGTTCTGCAAAACTCACCCAAAACAATGTGTGTCTCTTGGATGTAAGGCTTGTGGTGATGTCATCTGTTCCAAGTGCTTGGATAGTCACACAGGATGTGAGTCATACAGGGTCATATGTTGATTGATTAACCAGAAAATAATATCGTATTTAGATTGTTGGTAGGTTTAAAATGGTGACTTTGTGCTTTGTTTCCAAAAGATATCTCAATGCTTCCCAAAAAACCCTAATTTATTTTTCAGCCTTCAGCGTTGAGGGTGAAACTTCTTTGCGAACCACCACTAGTCAAGACAATTACATTACAGATTAAAGAAAAGAACAATTGTTCCAAACGATAGTAGAAATTAAACAAAGACTGTCAGAAGACAGTTAAAAATATGAATTGAATCTGTTGTTTCTTAGGGAATAGTTATGTGGAAAATGAAAGTCGAGTAAGCACATTTTTACCCGATTTCTTGCTAAAAAAAACTCTGGTAGAAACTGTTTTCATCAATGCTTGGTTTGTCATTTTCTTAGGTGCACACCGAGCAGTTTCTTTGGAAGCTCTGGCTGAAAATGTGAAAATGAACGTAGAAAAGATGCGACAAGAAGTAAGGAGCAAGGGAGAAAAGTTTTTTGCCCTTTCTAAAAAGAGTTCGTGTACGCTGGCAGAGTTTGATGATGAGACAGAGACGATGCTTAAATCTCTTTACTCGGCTAGAGATGAGCAGGTACTTGTTTGTGCACCAACACCTGCAGCAGACATAACTCATTACTCCATTGCATGTGACCACGGTATCGATAACTTTGGGTTAGATTGTGTCTGAATACTTTTGGGAAATCTGATTTCAGCTAAGAGCTCTAAGACACCAATACAATACTGTGGAGACAAATTTTACACAAAGTAGAATGGAAGCAAGACAAAAAATGGTTGGATTCAAAGATGATGTTGTGGATGTTCAGAGTAAAGAGCTGATCAATAGCATGCAAAGAGTGGATGCAGGACTTCGGGATGGACACCTCGTAAGTAATATAGCTTTGGTGCTCCAAATGTTGCTAAATCATTGAGTTGGGATGTTTGATTAGGAACTTTGCAATTCAATTTGCAGAACGAATTATTTTGGTGGCTATTGAATTTAAAAGCAACATTTCTATTGAATGTTTAGTCTACACCACTAAAGAGAGTGTTTTCTTTATAACTGCACACTTCCTTTGTCCTTCATCAGTTAATAACACTTAAGGATTAGACTATTTAGTCTCCAGAGAAATGGAAGAAATTATGGTCATTAAGACACATTTGTTAAACCATGGTTACCTGCAATGTCTCGCATAGACTTTGAGCTAATTAAAGTTGAACACCTACTTAGTCCTTGGTATCATTCGATTTGAAGCCACTCAATACAACTAATTTTAGTTTTGATTCTTTACTGCTTGCTAGTTACAAGAGCCCTCCTGAGAGCACTAGTGAACCTTGATATGGTAAGTTGAAACAGTTTTTGGTACTTAAAAATGTGTAGAGTCCTTCGGGAGTTAGCTGCCAGATAAAAACTGAGAGCTTTTATATATAGAGCACAGTCTTTGAAAAAAAAATAAACAAATCATAATATAATTGTTTGTTCATGAATATTCAATTGCGGTTGTGATGAACATTAAGCAATGTAAACGTGAAAAAAATAACAGTGAAGGTAATGCATTATCTTTGCTGCTAAATTCTGTAAAAGTATTTGACTCAAAGCTAGAATACAATAACTTCTAGTCATCTAAATATTCGCTGTGAGTGGAGTATGATTATTTGAAACAATATTTTAAGCCAATACTCAAAATAACATGGTACATCTGATAATGCTTAATTGTGACGATTCACGTAATTGTTGTGTTCCAGGTGGTGAGTAGCAGGGAAATTGTTTATTTATTCATTATGTTGACAACCCAAGCTGTTCCAGGTATATAAAACATTTGCAAATAAATCTGCTGAAAGCAGTTCATTATGGAGTTCATTAGTGGTTAATTGAACTTATTATATAAAAAACTGCCTTTGCAGTCATATAGCAGATTAAACTGCCCCTTTGCCACGAGGGTAATATTTTAATGTTTAAAAAATGATTAATTTTACTTTGTTCTAACTAAAAAAATTTCTACAAAAGTTGGCTGGGCAAAGAAGTATCACTTTTAAAAACTGTTTTGGTGTATTTCCACATCTCCAGAGGTTCACATGCATGTATAATAATGAGACCATACGCCGAGTTTATTTTAGTTTTGTGGTTTGAAAAAACTTTGCAGAAATTGGATTGAGCAGGCTGCTTAGTTGTTCTAAATTGGTTGCAAGATTCTCAACCAACAAAAACTGCTGTGATTGGTTTTTGTGTCTGAGAAATGCAACAAATAGTCATCTATTGAACTTATAGTGTAATAATACTAGTGATATAGCTTACTATTGCATTGAAGTAGCGTTTTGTTTTACCAAAAAATAAAATGTTAATAAATATTGCATACGCGCAAGTGTTTTGTAACTGAAAATAAACTAATAAATGATAAGCAAACTAACAGTTTACAGCTCGGTTTTCTTAGGTGGATATCATTGTTGGCTTCAAGGAAGTTGAACAAATGATGAAGAAGCTGGATGTTGATAGGTTGCCAACTCTTTCTGTGCGTGATGTTCAAGAACTTTCTCATATTGGTAAGGACTGTTACCCAAACCAAAATGAAGAAAATTAGTTCAGTCATTGTGTTTGCATAACACATGTTTAGTTTTATTGTCAAATGCGAAACAAAACTTTCATAATTTTTATTCTGATTGTCGAGCTTTTTCCCCGCAAAAAGAAAAACGATAACATGGTTAAACTGCAGTGAATCTTTTTAAGTTTGGAGGTTGTAGAAGAGTCACAAACAAAAATCACAAGCGACCCTTAATCGGAACATACTACATTTATTGTTGGCTTAGAAAATATTTACTAACATTGGTAAAATCTGCAAAACTTCAGCTATATATATAAAAAAAAATTTTCATGAGACAAAATATTTTTTGGTATCAAAACAGAGGTGGCTTTAGTTTGTGTATAGCAACAAGCCCTTGTTTCCACTTTAGCCCTAAATGAAGTTGTTGGCTCTTTCAGGTATAGTTGGTCTTGCTGCCTGCAGCATTGCGGCCCAAGAGCTTTTAACATTGTTCATGTTTTTAGACTAGAAGTAGGTAGTATTATGGTAGATTTTGATGAATATCACCCACATCCACCTCTGTGCACTGGGATCCCACCCACGGCTATCGTAAAGATTCTGTACTGGTGGAAGGCGTTACTGTGCCGGTGGCACAGCATGCAGGGCTAGTATTGACCACTTATCAACCCAGTATTAGATACAGGGCCGCCATAGTTGAAGATCCGCAAAACTACCTAGGATCCTACTCTAGTACAAGAACCGGAAGCACCCTTTCTCAGAATGGAAGAAATGATGACCACAAGCTAGATATAGCCTTGGAGCCCTGCAAAACCTATGATTGGACTACGGAGACAGGACTTCACCCTTTAGCTTCTTTTCACCATTTACCTTTGACCCTTATTCACTGCATGATTTGCTTACTATTTATATATGTGTTCTAATTGGTCTACTTACTTCCTGTTCATTTACTCTTATATATACTATGCAAACAGTTTCCTGTCAGCCTAACTATAAAAGGGCTGATTCTGTTCACATTCATTGTATTCATTCATTGTGTATTGACGATCACCCTAGTGGGTAGCAACCCTAGGATTTTGGTTTCTGATAAATAAAGCCAGTAATCAAACAGCACTCCGTGTAGTTTGTCTGAGCCGTGGGCTCTGTGCTTGCCAACTGATCCGGTAGTAACTATGATAGTTGTCAGTGTCATCCCAGCACATCGTCCCCTCTGGAGAGAGGTAGAATACTCGAGATTAGTGGAATTTTATGGTAACCAGACCGAGTTCCATTACCGTATTGTAAAGGATTTTGCCGTGGTTTCACCGAACAGCTACTAGAGAGAGAATACGTGGTTGCAATATAGCAAACAACTGACAGGCTTGTCTTGCTACCAGCAACACCTCAACACAGGGTAACAACTATGCAGAGTAGTACCGGGTTGAAAAGAATCCATTCCTATTAGAGAGCAAGAATCCATTCCTATTAGAGAGCTCTTCTGCAAAGAGTAGTAATGTTGTCTCTCTACTATCTATCTGTGTATGAAGATACACCGTGCTCTATTGTGTACGGAAGAACCAACAAATTCACAGGCAACCTGCCAAACTAAACACAAGTAATTACTTTATTGAATTTTAACAAGTATTGTAATGGATTTGCCTCTTCTATTAGCTACACAACGGATTCTCTACCTCTCTCTCTTCCACTCCTTTCTCTCTCTCTCTCCAACGACGTTAGCAACTCACGAGTCCTCGACTCAAACGTAGTAGAAGTGTGTTTATCAGGATAGAGACTTTATTATATTCACAAGCAAAAGGGTACTTACACTTCAACAACTCTACAACAACTGCCTGCCCAAGGCACAGCAGCTCTATTTATAGAGAAAAAGCTACCACTTCGTTACCTTATTAGGCACCACAAATCATAATACAGAGTACAAGGCAATTGCCAATGGTAACATATAATACATAATCATAACAATAAATAGTCCAATCAGGTAGCAAGCACATGGTGTTTTGCCCTGGGCACTTATTGCCGCTCTTTTTGGTAGCTGGTAACCTTCCAGTCCTTATAAGGGTAGACCGTATCCTATCCTGTGATCCTGGGAGAAGGAACGCTCCGATTTGGATTCTGATTGCTGCATCGCGTTCAGGAGACCTCAGGCTATCTGAATCAACATGGTTGGATCCCGGGTCGGGGTCGGGGTAGGTTCGGGGTAGGTTCGGGGTCAGTTCGGGGTAGCTAATTTTACTATATATAAGGGGATAGGGTTTGGGGACAATAGATAGCCATTTTTCAGGGGATTCGGAGAATCTCCGGGGGGGGTAAAGTTCTGGGGGGATAACGACTTATGACTAAGGTCATCAGGGGTGTAAGGGGGGGGGGTTTGGGGGGGGGTTAACACTACCTATCACACAAATCTCCCACAGTATTTACACAAATAACCTCCCTGTGCAAACTGTACAACAGGTCCACCACTCTGGGCGAATATCAGCATGGTTATAGGAAAGTTTCTGCAATTAAAGCAATTGAAAATATAAGCATATGATTGGTAAAAATAATCAGCCCATACTTGATATAAACAGATTGCAACAGATGAGTATTAATCTGGCAGATTGTAAAAGAGTTAGTTATGTAAAAGTAAACTGGCGCATTGATAGTGATTCACCCGCCTAGATCGGGAAATCCCTAGTATTGTCTGCTTCACTGCAGCCCACCTGCCACAGTTAGTAGTGCTATCAACCAGACATACCCAGCGTTTTCGCTGGCGTATTCCACTGACTCACCACCTGTGCAGTCAAAGGTACACTAGATCAAATCAGTGTTTACAGCAAGCAAATACCATTTGCAGGCTGTTAGTACAGTGGCCACTCTATGTAAAATCTATCACAGTATGCCACAATGTTTTCTAAATCAAATGAGATAAAAGTAAAATCTCATTTTTAAAAGGTAGCTGGAAGACTCACTTTTCCTTACTTCCACCTTTGTCCGTTGCAGTAATTGGGTGGAGACTGTTGAAGAGGCTTACTATGGCGGATGTTTCTTTGCTGTGTGTGATGCATGGTTGTTACCATTACACATAAGAGACAACTATTCTTTTGGCGTGATGGTGCTTTATAGATTTTTCCAAAGTTTATAATCTACTACTGGGAACATAGACCTAAAACTATATTTGCTTGTGCCCCCATGTGCTTGACTCTAGGCCTGCTCCCAGAGCCAAAACTATTTAATTTGAGCTTAGCTTAGCAATAATGCATTAACATCTCCCACCTAAAAGGAAACTCCCCAACATAGTATTAATAAGAATTTGACCAATTTTTTTTGTTTTTGACGAAAAGATATGAATTTGGCTTTGGAAAAATGTTGAAAGTCCTTAAGCATAATGAACAGGTTTTTTGCAACTCGCTTCAACCTGAGATACAACAAGGTTCTCACCTATTCACCAACATCTGCAAGCATTCAGTGGAAACTCCTCCTAAACTAATGAATTAGTGCACAAGCTCCTCTCAGCTGTTCATTTCTCATTTTAAGCACCTCTCTCTACTAATCACCAACACTGGATCAAAAGTTTGCTCGCATTTTTCAGGGTTAGTGGACAATCACTATGTTCCCATGGTGCCAATTTGTTCGGGTTGAACTCGTAAACCGTCGATTCGGGTCATGGGAATTGTGATTCGTACGAGTTGGTTCGGGTTCGTTCATGATGGCTCAGTGCTGTTCCTCAAACCGTATTCGTTCGGGTTGAGCATTCATTAGGATCATGGGAAACATTCGTGTTGATGAATCCGAATTCTATCAAGCTGTTTTTTTGAGAAAAAGGCGTTAAACTGGCGATTTGGCTGTAAATCAGTTTTTGCGTATTCTCGACCTGCAGTTTTTACATTCATATAATTCAGCAGATCTCTGACTTGGAGTCTAAAAATGAGAAGGTTCTCCTGGTTCCAAGTGTCTTTTTGTTGGCACCATTTACCATGAGAGCCTGAGAGGTACCTTTTTCTGTGCACCAAGTGTTATAATTTAATTCCTAATATTTTTGTTTAAACTAAGTATTTATTGTGCAGGGGTCGTTTATATTGTGATTTGTATGGTGATTTAGATGATGGGGTTGAGTAGTTTATAAACATGATATGCATGTTTTGTTTATACCTGGGGGATTGTATTGTGTTTGATTGTTGGATTAACATTGTATAGTTATTGGTATAGTTTTATTACAGAGTATTGTATAGCTGTAAAGATTTGTAGTACTGTATAATTTTGTTATATAAGACAAATATATAAGGTTTATATTGCGTTTTGATATAGTTCATTTGCATAATGTGTAAAATACAACAAATAAAATCTATACAATAATTATTGTAAAGCCCAACTTTTGATAAGATGTTTGTACTAGTAAGAGAATAAAATATATAAAAGCTTAATGTGGTATTCAAAGTGCTTATAAGGTATTTAGGAGAAGTAATCTCTTCATTGTGTTTTTTGCTTCAAATCGGACATTTGATTGTTCTGGCACACTTTAGACAGTGGAGCTGCACAGTACACAAATAAACAAGACACAGAGAAGAGGTTGCAAACAGAATGTGGCAAAACCGTGTTAATTAAGGTGAAATTTGCGTCAAAAGACATGTAGGGACAACTTCTAGAACTCAGTTCCTTGTTCAGCTGTGTTTATAATAATGAAGATAATTTCATAATGAACAATAGAAATAGTCCATTAGTTTTCATCAGCGCTGAGTTCTTTTCCAAACTCAATAAACTCCTCATTCAGTAAATCAGCAACGTCGCCAGCAGCATCTGATTTTGACAATTCCTCATGATATTTTTCTTGACAACAATTTTGTTCCCAATCAGCGCTGCTGGATGTGTAGAAAAAGACGACATTGTGGTATGTCTTTGCATTTGCACTCCTTTTTTTTTATTTGGTAAATCATCATCAAACTTGGAAAAAAGAACACCTGGCTTGTTCAAAGCGGAGTTTATGGGAGATGGGATTGTTGCGCTTAACTCAAATCTTACTACTGTTGAGGAAAAAAGGACACAAGTTTAGTTCAAAAGGCTTAAGCAAGCAAAGTAATGATTTAAAAAACAAAGTTTTCTGAATGTATTGAGCACCAATCAGTCATCTAAACGGATAAAATTGCGGCTTCATAATAAAACATAGAAAGATGTTAATGTTCAGACAAATAAAATGAGGGCTCACATATTTTTACGCTAAAAGGCGAGTGTGTTCCGATGGAGTATCAACCGAACCTACCAACATTTAGTAAAAAAACAACCTTTATCCTAGACTTTAACTTTCATACAATAGTAACTGTATACATATTTTTATTATGATCATCATTAGTTGAATTCATATTTATACAACCGCATGGATATGGACATGAATATGGACATGAAAATAAATGGTTATGTACATGTACCTGAAGATATGAATATGTATATGAACATGTACATGGGTATGCATGAAAACGATTAGCTTGAATTTTTTTCTTGTAATTGAACTATACCAATAACTATACGATGATAATCCAACAATCAAACACAGTACAAACCCCTGGTATAAACAAAATGTGCATATCATGTTTATAAACTACTCAACCCCATGATCTAAATCACCATACAGATCACAATATAAATGACCCCTGCACAGTAAACATTTAGTTCAAACAAAAATATTAAAAATTAACTTATAACACCTCGTGCACACAAAAAGTACCTCTCAGGTTCTCATGGTAACTGGTGCCAACAAAAAGACACTTGGAACTAGGAGATTTTTTTTCCTTATACTCCATGCCAGAAATCTGCTCATACATCAATACTATTATGTAGTTAAACTTGTATGAAACATGACAATTACCAAATAATTGAAACTTCATCATTGAAATTGAAGTTTAATAATTCTTTTATGGTCAGAAGTGTGAAGTTGTGCAAAATCTTTAAAGATCTTTTGGTATGTAATTTTCAATCAGATACCAATTTTTTCAGAAAGAAACAGACAAATAGAAGTGAAAATATCACCAACAACAGTAAACCTTTCAGTGGAGTCGATAAGAGCCCCTTCATCTCTGAAGCTGTCAAAGTCTGTTGGAGTGTCCGGTTTCTGCATGAGTGTTTTCTGTCATGAAAACATAACATACGTCGGCCATTCTGAAGGTATTGATTGCATAGAAAAGCAGCAAAAAAGAGTCCAAAAGATATCCAGCGTCGAGTCAGTATGGAGCTAATGGAGTCTGTGGGTTAGCAAAGAAACACGACAAGCTTTACTCACTCTTGTATCATCAAAATCATTCTTACTTCATATTACGCATCCAAAACACCTTTAATAAAACCACAAAGGAGTTTAAACATCCAGACACCACAATTCACATGTACAACTTCACTATCGCTGGTGACAAGCTTATCGTCCCCAATATTACAAAGCAGTATCTCTCTGTCTATTCTCTGGAGGGAAAAAAGGAGAGAGACATTATTTGTCCACGGCTTGGTTTTGAAAGTGTTGCCATCTGTGCCATAGACAGCCAATCAGTTGTAGTGACATCGGAAAGCAATCGCAATGTGTTTAGACTAGATTTGACATCTGGTAAGCTAGTGTGGACGTACGAACCTGCCGGTAATCCATCATCAATAGCTTGCTATGGGAAGCAGTATGCATTCGTTGTGGAGGATGAAGTCCCTCATACAGTTGTTAACGTACTTGATGTCAAAACTGGTTTGTACATACATTACTAATTGTTCTTTGTACTTGGACTGTACTGAGAAAGAAAATTAAATTTTTGTTTTGAGTGAACTTTGGGTCTTTACAAAAGAAACTTATGACTTGAAGCTTTCAACTAATTATATTGCCTTCGTCGTGATGTGCAACGCTTTTACTTCCACAAAATGTTTCCTTATGATTTCCAAAAATAAAAAAACAATCACAGCTACAAATCTTTGGTAATGCTTTTTAAGTTGTGAAGCATGAATACATTATGGAAAGTGGACAAGGATTGTAATCAGCTGATTCACTTTCAATTTTTTTTATAAATGTTTGATTATGCGTTCAATTTTATCGTCTGCATTATTTCTTGCAGGTTAAATTGTAAAACATTTTAATATGTCCTTCCTTCTTTACATCATACTTTAGGAAACCGTCTGAAGGCTCTGTATGATGCTACTAAGAGGTCGTGTTCATGGATACAGGATCTTTTCATTGATGGCGATACTCTGATAGTCCCTAGATATGATGATAAGACTGTCTTGTTTTATCAAATCATATAAAGCTGCCATCCACATTGCGAAACCGACATGATATATTAAACAGTGTATGTGCCAGACTGCAGGTCTGGAGAGGTTTTTGAATTTTCTTTGTTTGGAAGAATAGTGTGAATTGGTAATGCTAGAGAAATTACAGCTCTGAGCTGCTTGTCATATAAAAGTTTAGTTTTTTTGCTTGGTTGTCCATTCACTGACTATATTGTGTGACATTAAAATATATATTTGGTCATTCATTTTATGAAAGATGCATCTGCGGAAGCTGAATTTGATTATTAAGTTTTGAAGTGATCTTTGTCAAAGTGCTATTACAATACAATTATTAGTGCATTTTGAGCAGTTATATGCTTCCGAGCCATGCATGATACAAATTTGCAGACAACTCCAAAAAATAAACTGCATAAGAATTCTGCTCCGGTAAACAATCAAATACCTGATTTGCCGCCCTTTCAAGTAAGCATACTCATACGACGTTATATAAAAGTAACACAGCCCCCAATGGAATAGCAGAACACTGTAAAAGTAAAAGTTAACAAAAGCATCTGAATCATTTGGACATGAACATTTAAAAAAGAACATTGCAGTAAAGAGCACATTTACAGCAAATGAATAATTTACAATCTACAACATGCTTGCTGAAATTGTATATATTGTATGTTTTTGATCAAAGTATTTAAAGGCGGACAATTGTTTTCAAAAGAAAGATAAGGCTTTCCAATACCATGTATGTGATATACAGAAGCTAGGATAATTATCAAGGATAAATATCAAAATTCTTCATCTATCAGCTTCTTTTCTTCCAGAAACACCATAGTTGGAAATCACAAAAAGCCACAATGCACTGATTGTAAATTCATAGGAAAAGCTTTGGCCATGGATTAAAAACTATTGCACATAGCAAGAAGATGATATTTAGCCCTAGAGCACCCCAAAAATAAAAAAAAATTGTTAATTGTTTTTTGAACATTCATGTCGTAAGCTGCAGATTAATTTACTGGATGACCCTTTAGAGTTACTCAGTCATTTTCTGCGAGCTTGCCAAATAGCCCTTGGCCTCAGAAGCTGGTCTTATCAGATGAATTTTGATTTACCTAATTTCTATTAAACTTTTATGGTGTCATCTTTTGATTGTGGGTTTGATCAGTGATAGGAAATTTTACGCAACTTGATATCAATGAAGTTACATAACTTTTGCTTAAATAACAATCTGATAGGGCAGCTGAATCAGTTTCAGATACGCTGAAGGCCATTGCCACAAAAATAAAGAATCTTTATAAAGAGACCCCATCAAAATTTGGTTTTAAGATTAACTAGTGTGTCTTATTATCACATGCCATTCCTCATCCAGCTTGAATTTGCATGCAGCACACATAAAATCTAAACTGAAGATTTCGGTCAATATAACTGCAATAAGTGTATACACGCCACATGAAGGCCATGCTTGTTTGTCCTTATAATTCAAAATAGGAAATGTAAAATGAGTTTTGAAGTGGTCCAGTGAGATCACAATGAGAATCTCTACCCTTTTTATCAAAATACATTGCACAAAAATTGTTCTGGTTAGTAAGGGAAAAAGAAATGGTAGTCGTCATGTACATTCATATTTATCGATAAAATCATAATAAATGGAAATAGCGGTATCTAATTGACCAAATAATATTGTACAAAAAAGAAACCTAATTCCAGTCCAAAAGTTAAGTCATCTTGGAGCAATGTAAAAATCTGTAAAAACTCTGAAAAATTAATCTTTTGCAAGCGTGTAGACGAAGACTGGCTGAGTTTAGAGAGTCATCCAAGACATCAATCTGCAGCTCAAGATCTGAATATTCAGAAAGCCAATAAAATCATGCTTAATGATGGCATGGTTTAAAATGAGTAGTTGACTGTCATTTTCTGCAATCAAATACAAAAGAAAAAACAAACTTTCAAAAAGAGGACACCAATAATAGTGAAGAAATGTAAATAAAAGCTCAAAAATTTGGAAATAATTTTGTCATTTCATTTAAAATAGCGAAAACTCCCAGGCAAAAAAATGTTATTTTCCTCAAAATTTTGGTGACAACGATTAATAAAGGATTTTTCCTAGCTTTTACAAAAAGAAAACAAAACTAGTTGTACAGAAAAACACCTGGAAAGTGAAAGTAATGCCTCCTGACAGAGTAAACACAATTTGACTACTAATGCCATATGAAAAAATTAGCTACCACTTGGGGATTGTGCTTTGAAATTGAGGATTTCCTTTCTTGTATTTCAGGAAAAATTGCCAAGCATCTCATTTGAGACTGCTGTCAGGGGTTGATAGAAAAGTGCTGTCCATTTTCTTCCATCAATCAATCACGACAAAAACTTTTATCGCAATTCGCAATACTGTGACTTTAAGTACAGAAAGCCCCTCAACCTATCGACAACCATTTAAGAGTTTGTGCGCCATGGTTTGTAATGGTTAGTTTGAGCAGACTCACTGTGGAGTGGAAAAGTTGAAGTTTTGAAAAGATTTTTTAGGGGTTTCGAGACCACTGAAAAAGTTGCTAAAGCAATAGCATAAAATCTTCAGTCTTTTACTATAAATTCTTTGAAATGGACCAGCTGCTAGTTGGATTTCCTAAACCACTGTCGTTGAGTTCTTACATTAAAGCCATTCTCTACAAACTAACCTCTGTACTATATGGCAACAGGGAGTCACTTCTCCCTTTGGGTGCCTTTAAACTTTACTAATAATTCAGTGGAATCTCTGCCAAGGCAAAGAAATTACATATTAAGTCCTTGAAAAGAGCTATCATAACACATCGGCAAGATCTGGAAGCGCTAGGTCCCTAATCACATTGTTGGTGTATTATTGGTTATTTTGAATAACGGTGCAATGCCATTTGATGCAAAATAATTGCATTGTTATTAACCATTTTTTGTGCATCAATCAACACCGCAATTTGATTACTGGGAATTTTGAGAAGTGAAAATTTTCTACTGTATCATAACGTTGTACTAAATTGCTGAAGATAATCATTTAGTTGAAACTTCTGTGCAGCATTTGTCCTCCAATAAACCTCATCGAGTCGGTGAGTTATCAACCGCAACTTTGCTGTCTGAAAATTAGCTATAAAAAGGACTCTACAGACAGATTTCATAGTAAATCACTGGAATGAACAGACATTATTAACCCATCAATAGAAAAAGGTTCACCAGTAATAATATGTACAGTACCACATACAAAAGAAGTACATTTAAATGCTAACCCAACATACTGTATATTTATATATACAGGATGAGATATGCTAGCAGTATTACCCATCGTGTTCGGGTATCATGCTGAATAGTCAGCTCTAGTCTCCCAACCACTCTTCTCCCCCACCTCACCTTTTACCCAGACCACTGTACTTCTTGACATATACCTTGCTCTACCCTCGCCTTGATCCAAATGTTTACTGTTATCCCTCTTTGTCTCTATTTCTTTTCCAAATTTGAAATACGACACAAGTATGAGCCAGCTAACTTCTAAAAACAAATGTACTGAAACCAATTTACAGCCAATTATTATAATATAAGGAATTGTCATGAGTCATAGCCCAAGGTTGCTTAATTGGTACTTCAAACAACACAATTAACATAATTTATCTGCTTGTGATTTGTCTCTACCTACGCTATTGACAAATATAATAATGTTAAACCTAAACGTAATTCTGGCTTCAGAAGAAACGGGAAATATAAACTCCAGCATTAATCAAATTCATCCTACATATTTTTTTACAGCAAGCTTTATTTACGTAAGTATAGAAGTTTAAACACCCAATCAAATTGAGTTAGAGATGCATAATCCGATGTAGAGACATGAGATATTTTTCATACTCACAAATGTGAATGGATGAATTGAAAGAGCAGTGTAAAGCTGCCTACAAAGGTACGAATAACACCTAACACATTACACATAAAAATAAAACACCATGAAACTGGTGCTGTATATAATCATCCTCAAAATTTGGCCAATTGTCAGATCAAAGCCAATTGTTGGTCTTCTTCTTTCCTTCCTCCCCTTCCTACCCCTCCCCCTCCTACCCCTCCTCCCCATTCTCCCCCATCTCTCACTCCTACCCCTCCTCCCCATTCTCCCCCATCTCTCACTCCTACCACTCCTCTCCTTTCTTTTCCCTCCTCCCCATCCTCATCCTCCTCCTCCTCCTTGACTTCTTTTCTTTGCCGTTTCTCGCTCTTTTGTTTTATGCTGTTTCTAACCCTAAAACCATGCTGTTATTCAATGAGAATTGCTGATTGCAAATAAGACCTTTGCATGAATAACATGCTGAAAGATAAGCAATAGAGAGCCAACTTAGTTTGAGCCTTGAGGATTTATCATTCCGTTGGAGTCACTTCAATGATTACTATTGAAAAAATTAATCACATAAACATTCACATTAACCTCTAACCCACCCGTATTGGTACGAAATCAAAGAGAAACTGCTTATGAGATCAGTTTATTTAAATGACAGTAGTTGGGGGTTGCCACTTGCAGGAGGAAGTATAGAACTTAGAAAGAACAAACTGCTTCAGCTGTGTTGAAAAAGAAACAGTTAGCTAAGCAAACTAGGAGAAGCATGTAAGTATGAGATTGCATGTAGGACTCAGTCAACTCCTTGTTAGTGGTAAACATCATTAGCTATGGAAACCTGGTTTGGTTAGGACTATAAGCACAATTCATGGCTGGAGCATATCAAGCTAGGATGCTTTTACATTGTCATAGCGGTGACAAGACTCCAAAAAATATTTTGTGTTCAAAACTGACGAAAATGGTGGAAAAAATTGGAAGATTGAATGCAGACAAATGGTAGTGATGAGTGCAGAAAGTGGGTGGGGTGGATGTGGAAAAAGCATGGGGTCATGGCAAAAAGTGGTTGGGGGTAAATGCAGAAAGGGGGTAGGGTGGAGGCAGAAGGCGGGTGGAGGGTGAGTGTAGAAAGATGGTGGGATGGATGCAGAAAATGGGTGGAGGGTGAGTACAGGACATGGAAGGGGCTGAGTGCAAAAAATGAGAGGAGTTAGAAGCCGAAAGTGGGTGAAGAGAGGGTACAGAACACTTGTTGGATAAATGCAGAAAGTGGGTGGGAGTGGAAAGCAGTACAATACGAGCAGATCTGCAAGAACAACCATTATTCCTAAGCAACTTGTTGAGGGTTTGGGTGGGGGATGTGTATTGAATTAAAGACAGGTAACATGACGGGAACATGGATACCAAATACAGCTTGTAATGTTGTTACCCCATCAGCGCACGGACTTTTTCCTGTTTTCGCTTGTTATTATAATATGCAGGTGTCTATAAGACAACAGATCTATAAACATATCAAGTTGATTATATAACTTGTCATACAATTTGTGTGAACTGTTTTAGATAAGAGCCTGCACAGCGCTGCCTGATATTTAGTTTATAAATATGTCATATTGATAGGTTAGACTTGTTAAATGGTTGTTTTATACGTGATGTTAACTATAGTTGATAGTGTTTCACAAACCTCTAAGGTATATATAGTAATTTTGAGAATAGTTTTTGGTAAAAATTAGTTGCTTATGCTTGAGGTTATTTTACCTGTTTATATACCTGTTGAAACATTCCCAATAGCACTTTGTAAGATTATGTTTGAGGTTTATGCTATTATTTAGGTTTTTGTTAAGTATAATATATTAGATTGAACAATATAGGTCAAACAATTAACATATTTGTTAAAAGTTCGGAGTATTAGCTATACAATTTGGCTGATAGGAGTTATAATAAAAAAAGTTATCAACTTTAGAGAGGTGCAGATTTAGGTATGGCAAGATGTTTGTCGTTTACTACTCGCTGGTAGGTTCTGTTGACACACCATCAAAGCATACTCATCTCATAGCATGAAACATGCCAGCCATTGTTTTATTTGCCTATGCTTCGGCACGTTTTCATCTTTCTTTGCAAATCCATGATTATGTCTTTTAAACAAACTTCTCATCCTCAACACATTTAGATGACTGTTTTTATTTAACTTGCTTAAACCTTTCAAGCTAAACTTGTTTCTTTTTCACCCCAACAATAGTATGTCTTACAGTTTAGTATGTGCCATTATGTGCCAGTATATGCTAGTATGTGCCAGTATGTGCTAGTATGTACTAGTGTGTGCTAGTATGTACTAGTGTGTGCTAGTATGTGCCAGTATGTGCTAGTGTGTGCTAGTAAGTGCTAGTGTGGGCTAGTGTGTGCCAGTATGTGCTAGTGTGTGCTAGTATGTGCTAGTATGTGCCAGTATGTGCCAGTATGTGCTAGTATGTGCTAGTGTGTGCTAGTATGTGCTAGTATGTGCTAGTATGTGCTAGTGTATGCTAGTATGTGCTAGTATGTGCTAGTACATGCTAGTATGTGCTAGTATGTGCTAGTATGTGCTAGTATGAGCCAGTATGTGCCATTATGTGCTAGTATGTGCTAGTATGTGCTAGTATGTGCTAGTATGTGCTAGTACATGCTAGTATGTGCTAGTGTGTGCCAGTACGTGCTAGTACATGCTAGTATGTGCTAGTATGTGCTAGTATGTGCTAGTATGAGCCAGTATGTGCCATTATGTACTAGTGTGGGCCAGTGTGTGCTAGTGTGTGCTAGTATGTGCTAGTATGTGCTAGTATGTGCTAGTGTGTGCTAGTGTGTGCTAGTACATGCTAGTATGTGCTAGTATGTGCTAGTATGTGCTAGTATGAGCCAGTATGTGCCATTATGTGCTAGTATGTGCCAGTGTGTGCTAGTGTGTGCTAGTATGTGCTAGTATGTGCTAGTATGTGCTTGTGTGTGCTAGTACATGCTAGTACATGCTAGTATGTGCTAGTGTGTGCTAGTATGTTCTAGTATGTGCTAGTGTGTGCTAGTATGTGCTAGTGTGTGCTAGTGTGTGCTAGTATGTGCTAGTGTGTGTTAGTACATGCTAGTACATGCTAGTATGTGCTAGTGTGTGCTAGTATGTTCTAGTATGTGCTAGTCTGTGCTAGTATGTGCTAGTGTGTGCTAGTGTGTGCTAGTATGTGCTAGTGTGTGCTAGTATGTGCTAGTATGTGCTAGTGTGTGCTAGTATGTGCTAGTGTGTGCTAGTGTGTGCTAGTATGTGTTAGTGTGTGCTAGTATGTGCTAGTATGTGCTAGTGTGTGCTAGTATGTGCTGGTGTGTGCTAGTACATGCTAGTGTGTGTGCTAGTATGTGTTAGTGTGTGCTAGTATGTGCTAGTACATGCTAGTGTGTGCTAGCATGTGCTAGTGTGTGCTAGTGTGTGCTAGTATGTGCTAGTATGTGGTAGTGTGTGCTAGTACATGCTAGTATGTGCTAGTATGTGCTAGTGTGTGCTAGTGTGTGCTAGTATGTGCTAGTGTGTGCTAGTATGTGCTAGTATGTGCTAGTGTGTGCTAGTACATGCTAGTATGTGCTAGTATGTGCTAGTGTGTGTTAGTATGTGTTAGTTGGTACTAGTACGCGCAAATACATACTGGTATGTGCTAGTGTGTGTTAGCATATGCTAGTACATGTCAGAACATGCTACTGTAAGCTGGTATGCATAAGCAGAAACCAGTAGGGAAAAGCGTATGACCTTAAACAAGCTTTGAAAATATCTTTGTGATCTGCCACAACAACCATTTGCATTAACTTTATGTTTGAAGCTCTCTCAAATTAGCTGAATTTTTACATCACTTGCAAATATTTTTTAATTAATTTTCCTGTTTTGAAGACAGCTTATCCTTTCATCATTGAACCTAAATTTAGGGCGTGTTTGACACCATTTGTAGTTTAATGGACATAATTATGATGTTATTTTTCAATGTTACTGCAAATTAATTTTAGCATCAAGAAAGTACTTTTAACACAATACAATAGTTGATTTGATTGCATTGTTCATTTTGTTACTGCATCACCGAAGAAAAGTAAATGATAATATTCTCGAGATTGACCAGTTTGTTGGACAAACTACTGTGTCTTATCACTTTCTTCTCACTCCTATGCTGTGAATCAATGTAACTGCGCAAACTTATTTCCTTGCGTATGATTAGACATGTTCATTGTGTAGCAGAGTTCCGAACCTCTTCTATCAACCATCAACTAAACTAAATAATTCCACCTAATTTAACCTAATCCCAACTTATATGCGGCTTCCCACAGCGTCACCAGCTGCTAGACACCTTAAAAGGACCATGCACTTTCACTCCCTTGTGGTTGGGTAGGAGGAAAGCAGGACCCACAAGACCCTGTGTTTGTAATGTGATTGGGTGTCATTATTTGTATCTATTGTCTTACATGTTTTAACTTGTGCAATGTTTCTTTTATTACGTTTGATTAGCTCACTCGCAATAAAAGGGTGATAGTTCTTGGTTTTTTCCTGTAAAAGGAGCAGCTGTTTCATGTGCAATCAAAAGTATTATGGATCTTGTGCAGTAACTATTTTATGTTGTAAAATATAATTGTTTAATAAAGAATTTATTCTCTGAACATATGTGTAGTGTGTCTGGGTCACGGACCCCATGGAGGAGTTAGCGTCTATTTCAGAAAAGACCTTGTGTGTTTTGAGTAGGAGAGAAGTGTGTACAATGAGCGTACATGGAGTGTTAACTGTTGTGCCAATGGTGGTGGATACAAATCTACTACAACATGTATCTGTTGTTGATGCCTGCTTAGGTAGATTTGCACGAGGTGTTTTGGCTTGTTTCATATTGACCATACCATAACAGATAGGGTCTCCTTCTAAAACTAATCATGGGGTGATTGCACACAGCTGTGCCGGCAAAAACCATGTCAAGTTGTCTTCTGGGATCCACCAAACAAGAATTGAAATAGTTTAGTTCATCTACATTTTTGTTTTCAGAATGTCACCGACACGGCAATTTACTTTTGCTCTAAAGCTCAATTGACTCTGAACTTTTTTCAACAACTCCAAACTTCTTGATCCGTGAGAGTCGTTTTGATAGGTGTTGGTTTGATCTCTTGGAATTCCATGCCAAAGCCTTATGTTTAATACAACTATGACTTTAACTGGTTTGTGCTTCATTTCCATGGCTCCCCAATATCTGGCTGTCAGAACATCCCATTCATTGTCATCAAAGGTTGAAGGGCTGCTATCATCAACAATACCTGGGTTTGATATTTGTCTGGTTCTCAACCCAAGCTTCTACAACCTGTCTAATGTTTTCCTTTGTTGCATTCACACCCTCTCCTACCTCTTCTATATCAATCCCTAAATTGTTAACTGGTTCATTTGGCTTTCTGCAGCCAAAAACCTTTGCTTCCAACCATTTGGGTTGAAATCTGTCTCTCTCTTTAATATCCAATGCGAGATGGTAGAATAGTGGCCTAAAGAAACAAACAAAAATAATAACTCGTAAACATTTTGCTCGGACTTGTATACTCTACCCGGGATCTAAAAGACTTGTAATCTGTTACATAACTTGACATAATTTTGAATAAAAACTCACTAATTGCTAAGAGTCTTAGTATTTTTAGTGAAGGGTGAAATTTGAAGAGTGACTAACTTGTCTTCGCGGCCATTTTTATTATCATTCTCCGTTTCATCGATGTCTGCAATATCTGTATGTGGTTTTTTACAAGCCGATCCCAATCCAGTTGTATTCCCACATTATATTCATTTTTCAATTCCATTCATCCTACTGCAATTAAGCAAATGCTAATAAAATCATTCCTGTAAATAAAAAATGCATTAATAAATAGCAACTTCTTTATACTAAACTATAACAATAATCTTTAACAACCCATATATTTCTTAAGAAAAACTTGTTAGGTAAAGAATATTTTTCTCGTGACTTATTCTTAAAATAAGAGAGTGTTTTTGTAAGCAATACTCTTTTATTAACAATACGTTGATTAATATTAAATAATGAACAAAAGGATTAAAAAAGTTTTAAAAGATGTCTGTTGTTACATCAGACTATACCGAACATTTATCTCGACTCATGTATGTCTGAAAAGAGCCCTTTGTGTTTTGATATTAGGTAAGTAATATATATTCAGTGAATGCTTCTCTAAATAAGCCAATATACTTGGAAAAAATTGTATTAAAATCGAAAATGTTAAACTAAAAATGTTTAACAACCATTGCCAGCATTAAAATATAAACAATAAAAAAATGAGATCAGTATCTAATAAAATTAAGTTTATTTTTCTCTAAAGAAATAGTATTGAACAGCAAAAAAAAGCTTTAAAGTTTTAGAGCAAAAACTTCTTTAGACTCCATGACAATTTCTATCTCCCGAAAAACAACTTAACTACACTGAGTAATAAATAAACAGAGCCCATTTTGCTTTCCAATGAACTGATGGTGTCTATCAATGTCAAGGACTTCGCAGTCTTGATAGCAAACTTTATAGACTCTAAAGCTGCGTACACACTAGAACGATTTTGTGGCCGAAATCGGCGCAACTCCCAAACGGCCTAGTGTGAATGCAATAACGGTCGATTTTGTATCACATCGGCCGACGTTATTGCCATTTGAGCATTGCTCAAAATCACCGACGATTTTTAGCAGATTATCAAGGAAACCACAACACAAAATCAGTTCAGAAGTAACTTGTGATCACAAACAATGATGATAAAATAATAAGAAATCATCAATTCTCCCAGCAATAACCAAATAATAATAATTATTATTATTTTAAAACTCACTAAGAAAATTTATTGTTTATGTATTACCATTTTTATTTTAACATGGTTGATCACTCACTGATAAGCATAAGTTTAAACAATTTAGAAATAATTTTAACTAATTAAAATAAGTATTTGGTAAAGCTGAAAAAAATAAATAAAAAATTCTGTTCAGAACAACTTGATTAATTAATAATTCCGCAGCCACAGCTAGTGCATTTACTAATAACAACCATAGACATGGTGAATAATTATGAAATAACAGACAGCAATATCAACAGTAATTCTATGGTTATGCTGAAAAACAAAATTTATCTATCTCTCTCACCAAAGTGCAAATGTTTTTTCGGCCGAAATTCTTTTCTAGTGTGTACGCAATCATCGGTCGACAAAGAGAACAACTCCAACATGAACGATTTTTTGACCAAAAATCGTTCTAGTGTGTACGCAGCTTTAGGGAACACCTTGTTTAACAGGAGATACCTAAATAAAATTATTAACAAATAATTCGAACCTAGTTGTTGCCTCTCTGATAAAGCCCCTTATGTCAACGCCAAAGACTTTGTGGTCTTTTGCACAAGAAAACATGTTAAATTCTAGGAGATTGCCTTCTCCAGCTTGAGTGACCCAAATACAATTGTAATTGTAAGTGAATTTTTGGGCAACAAAAAATTTCTTCAAACGAACGTAGGCTATATAATATAAAATCTTTTGCAAGAAAAAAAGATTTTCTTTGCACAAAAACTAGATTATATTACATAAGAATTTTCATGCAACAAAAACATTTTTTTGTGCTATAACTAGACAATGTTGTATAGGGATTTTCTTACTAAAAGGTTTTCTTTGCGCAAAAATTAGACTATGTTATACAAAGATTTTTGTGCAAAGATTCTCATTGGTTGTAAGTTTAGGTCAGTCAGTACGACCTTAGCTATTTAAGACCCGCTGTTTTCAAACTGTCATCATCAACTCCAGCAACAGCAACTGAAGGAGCAACATCTGTTACAGCTACTAGGACTTTCAGCAGTAAAGTAAGAATTAATAAATATTTATATAACACTAGTTCAAGTACTCAACCTACTCCAGCGCTGCTGGTTGAAGAACTCATTTAGTAGAGCTGGAGTTAGGGCTTTCTCGTAGAGTCTAACAAGTTTGAGCTCAAAACTACTAAATCTTTAGCGCTGAAATATGGATAAATCTATCAAAGAGTAAATCAGCCTTTAATTAGTTAATTGTCAAATATGTTTACATAGTTTGTGCTTAAACAAATGATTTCTCCAAAAGTCTAACTAGCTTGCTCTTCTAAGTCTGCAAAGTCATATGACATTGATAAATGCTCTTTTTATCAGAGGGAGTACTATATTCTACATAAATATTATCAGGAGTAGTTGTGTGCTTTGCACTGCTTTTACTAGACAAAATAGTGAATACCGAGGTTTTATCCAAGAGCAAACTAGGCTCTACTTATTTATCATTGAGCGTAGTTGTTTGACACTAAGTGTTGCTATATCGCTTGCATTAAAAAATCTTTTTTGTTTTTATTAGTTACGTTATCATGGGTGTTATTTTTTTAAATCAATCGTTGTCATAACCCAAGAAAAGCACCAAAGGCAAAACACCCAAAACGTTCACTGAGAGAAAAACTGATGTTGCAGGAGAATCAACAACAAAAAGCGAGCTCTTCCGAAAATTTATTTTACCCATAATGCAAATGCCTGAAGAGCAAGAACCAAATGGAGTGGAAACAGAAATTGGTAAAGCTCTACAAATTTCCAAGTTTCTCGAAGGGTGGAAATCCAAAAAATTGCAAAAAATAGGATCCTTGCGCTTGCTAAAAAGTTTCATTGTCATAACTGTTATGGAAGTTGTTTGAGTCGATAGCAATACTAATGCATTTGATGATTACTTCATTCTATCTTACTCTGATAAAATGGATGTGAGACAGACTCAAGATTAGTTTCCTAATCAGACCAGTCGTAAGTCTCAATCTTTCCAAGTACCTGTTACCTTGCATCATCATTTACTTGGATGTGTTTGAAAAATTCCAAAAAAAACTTGCGTAGATATAAAAAAAAAACAAAGAAAAGTTTAGCTTGGGAGCAGATGCTGATCGAGCCAAAAAATGAGACAGCTATCCAAATATGAACTCAATATCAGCTACAAGATTGCTTATATCACGAGTTTCATCAAATGCCCAGTTTTTTCTCACAATTAGGTTGTAGAAATATTTGTCCAAACTCAATTCCGGGGAGAAGAATCCGTAGCGCTTTGCATTCGACATCTCTTGAAAAAATGGAAAAAGAAAGGCTTCTCATCCCAAAATAGATACGTCGAAGATGCTAAAACATTTGCTCTAGGTGTGATGATTTACAATGGAAAAGACGGGGTGCAAAGTAAACTAGTGTTACAATGAAGTCTTACTATCTAAATTTAGTTCCAAATAAATGGCAACAAAAGTGCTGTAAAGAAAATTACGAAATTAAATTACGAATTCAAATACAGATGAGGATATTGTCAATTTCATGAATGACAAATTTGTAGAGTTTGAAGTAGTTATCAGTATTGATGATACCTTTTAGCTTATTTCTAATGTTTGTTGTTAAAATCATTATTTTTATTAGCTATTGCTTTCATAAACAATCCATTAAATTCTTATAAGCTTTATACATATCTCTAATACTAATATCTTATCAAACAAACTTGAATTTTTTAGTAATTCTTATAAAAAATTTTCTATCATATTATTCTACTAATGAATTATACTCCACAAAAGTTACAAATGCGAATACAGTTGCATAAAATACCATTGGGAATGTGTCAATAGGGATCTAAACTGGGTGGAAAGTCTCCAGCATAATCAAAAAACTGTTACCAAAGACATTTCTTAGGATTACTATAAATATCTGACAAGGTTGTGCAACAGTATCAACTATAATTAACACCACGTATAAAACAACCATTTAACAGGCCTACCTATCATTATGATATATTTGTAAACAAAATATCAGACAGCTCTGTGCAGGCTCCTATCTAAATCAGTTTACACACACTGTGAGACAAATCCGTCAATCAACTTGATATGTTTACAGATCTGTCGTGTTAGGCACATCTGCTTATTATATTAAGCAATCAAAGCAGTAAGGAGTACATGCTCTGGTGGGATAACAACGTTACAAGCTGTAGCTAGCATCCATGTTTAAACTGAGAGCAAAATAATTACAGACTTTGGTGCGAATATAATAGCCTGAAATCTAACAGTCCCCCTCCCTTCCTGTCGTCAATTCAATACACCCCCCCCCCTCACCCTGTCCATCAACAAGCTTTTAGGATTGATAATTATTCATGCAGATTTTTTCCTATTGCACAACTGAGAATGCAGCCATTTGGCGGAAGGTAAGTACAGAAAATAGGTGGGGTGGATGCAGAAAGTGTGTGTAGGATGAGTGCAGAAAGTGAAGGGTGTAAGCAGAAGGTGAATGAAGAGTGAGTACAGAAAGTGGAGAGGGATTAATGCAGAAAGTGGATGTGGTGGATGCTGTAATGAGTCTAGCCTATACACCAGCAATAGTCACAAATTGCTTTCAGATAGATGATATGATGCTATTGTTAATGAACTGGGATAATCATGTGATTGTTTGTTGAACAAATTTATTTTTAAATTGAACTTATAGATAAAGCTAATAAACTAGTTTGAAAAGTTGATGACTTTCAACAGTTAACTGAAGTTGTTAATCAGCAAAACTATCAAAACAGCAACAGCAACAGAACCATGGTTCAGACTGGTTTTATTCACATGACCCAACTTTATTTTAAGGCTGACCATTAAAATGTATTTTCGAGCGTTTTGAACATGTTGTTTTCTCAACCCTGCAGGCAACACTTTAAAAATAGAAACTTTGTAATAAAATTTATTTTGTGGGTGGTTTATTAGGTACCTAATTGCTTTAACTGGGTGGTTCAGTTGACTCATCATTTAAACAACGGAAATGGCCAGAAAACATGAGCAATGCCATTTTTTACCATCTGATCAGTGAAGCTGAGGATATTTCAGAGTAGTGTTGGATACTGAATGCATGTAGTCATTAGCAAAACAATAAAACTTCTTCTAGTAAACTTGTAGAAAGCTGATAAATATGACGTTTTTTGTTCGTCAACTTATGATTTATCTAACCAGGAAAAATATGATTGAAAGAGCTACTCAGGGCTGAAAGAGTTAAAAATAGTGTACTTCCTGTATGTATTTTTGGTTGTATTGGTACCTCGGGCGTAAGCTTCCTGTGAAAGGATGAGATTTCATCATATTCTTTGCACTTGTTCTTGAGTCCCTTACATGCTCTTGATAGTATACTTTCTAGTGGACTACCACCCTAAAGCCACACAGCAGACGGAAATTTGCTGCTATATCTGAACAACCTGACTTGAATGTGTAAGCCAAGGGCTCATTTCTAAAAACTTAAGTCCAATGAAAGTTGGCACTGGCAATACAGGTGTGTTGGCATCTAGAGATTGACATAACACATAAATTTGGTGGTATTCTGTCGCAAACGAGACCATAATCTATGAGAGTACATTTCTGTTAATGTAACCTAGCTGTCCATGCTGACACTTTTATTTAACAAGAAAAGTAGCTCAGTTAGTCTTTGTTTTGAGCCAGAGTGAAAATTTGCAAGCGGTTTAAAATTTGCTTTGCTGATAGAATGTTTTCATCTAATGCTTATGACATAACAAAACCACAAAAAAACCACTGAAGTGGCACGCACTGTGAGAAAACATTTATATTTCATGTATTTCATTTGAAAATTTTGCGCATTGAAGCAAGTTGTATTTGTATGTACTGTTCATACTAATAAGTGAAAATGAAGAGCTCCTTATTTCTATGCATGAAACTCCTTCAAAAATTGGTGAAATAATGTTTCAATGTAGATGTAAAACCTGTTTCATTGTGACTACAGCGACAATAAGCTCCAGGAATGGCAAGTGCAGCAGACTCTACTGAATATGTAGAATGTGGATACTGTTTACTGAAACATGAAGAGTTGGATGATCCTAAAATCTTGCCATGTGGTCACATACATTGTCTGAAATGCTTGGTTGGAGTATTTGAAGAACCCAAGCTGATAACTTGCCCTCACTGCGGGTGTGGATTTATATTATTTGTTTTTTTTTTAATACCGCTGAGAAATGTATTTTTACACTTACTGGTTCAACTTACAAAAAAGTTTTATTGAGACTGTTTGTTTTGTAGTGCAGTGAGTCAGGCAAAGCCGGCAACATTACCTGAAGCAGATGTGACTGATGGAAAACCAAAACAGCTATGCAATCCTTGCTCACACAAAGGAATAAAGAACAAAACTGCTACTGCATACTGTAATACTTGTAACAAAGAGTTCTGTCAGAGCCATGTAGAGGTAATGCATTTAATGCATAAATAAAATTGTTGTTTTTTTCAAACTCCAAAGTCACCAAGGCAAGATTAAACTGTTAGATGCAAAGTTGAGTTTTTCTTATTGATGTTGCTATATCTGCTAAATATAAATTCTTCAACGAATCTTAATTTTAGACTGCCAGAATATTTGAAATTTTTCTGCATTGGTCGTATCATAGATGTGCTCAGGGGTTGCTGTTTTAAAACAGGACTGAATTGTCATGTAACCAAAGTTTTGTATATTTGGTGTAAAAGGTTTATATGATGTATACATCAGTTAGAGAAATGAAACGAGAATTGGAACATTGCAGGTCGCAACAAAAGTAACACTCAAGTTCTTGACTCATATGTTTTAAACTTTGCTTTACAAGAACTTACCAATTAAACAATCGTGCGTAAGCTATTTTCGTGAAACGATCCAACATTTTGTCTTACCTACCATTTAACATTTCTGATTAGACAAAAGTTAAACCACTGAGCTAAACTTGAACTTTCTATGTAAGTTCTGCTCGTTGAACATGGTAAACATGGTCAGAAATTTTAATTATTATGCAATGTGTTTCAATATACTTGCACCGTTTCGATTTTCTACTTGCTTATTGAAAAACTGTAACCGATGTTGCTTTAGGCTTATTAAGTGAGCACAACTGAGTGACATCAAGCTCTTAAAAATAATTTAATTTATTTTACCATCACAGGCACATAATGACATGCTGCCAGATCATCAGCTGATGACAATGTTTGACTACAATCAGCAGGCTCAGAGATTTCAGTCCAAGTTCTGCAAAACTCACCCAAAACAATGTGTCTCTCTTGGATGTAAGGCTTGTGGTGATGTCATCTGTTCCAAGTGCTTGGATAGTCACCCAGGATGTAAGTCAAACAGGGTCATATGTTGATTGATTAACCAGAAAATAATATCGTAATCAGATTGTTGAAAGTTTTAGAATGGTAAATGAAACGATGGAGTTGTAGAAAAATATCTCAATGCTCCCCAAAAAGTTTAATTTCTTTTTCAGTCTTCTGAGTTATTCTCCGCTGAAAGTAGAAAAAAATCTTTGCAAACAACCACTTGTCCAGGTTTTAACATTACGGATTAAATAAAAAAACAATGGTTCCAAGTGAAAGTATAAATTAAGCACATATCGGAGAAAAAGGTTATAATCATAAATTGAATCAGTTCTGTTTATTGGAGACTAATTATGTTGATGTGGAAATGTTCAGTATGCACTCTTTTCACCTGGTTTTCCTAATAAAATAAAAGTTTTCTGTTGCAAGTTTTACTCATCGATGCTATTTTTTAATTTTTCTAGGTGCACACCAGGCAATCTCTCTGGAAGCACTAGCTGCGAATGTGAAAATAAAAGTAGAAAACATCCGACAGGAAGTAAGGATAAAGGGAGAAAAGTTTTTTGCCCTTTCTAAAAAGAGTTTACATACGCTGACGGAGTTTGATGAAGAGACGGAGACGATGCTTAAATCTCTTTACTCAGCTAGAGATGAGCAGGTACTTGTTTGTGCACCGACCCCTTCAGCATACATAACTCACCACTTCATTGCGACTACTTCACTACTTCAGTGTTTATAACTTCTGGTCATGTGTTGTCGGAATACTTTTGTTCATAGTAATGGCGTGCCCAGCTCTATAGCAAGAGTTGAAACTATTGAAATATTTTGCTAACAGTCACAAGTATTAAACTTTTGGCTCATGCCTGACCAACTCATTTCAGTGTATTTTATAATTTTGATAACGACGGTATTAACTCAAAATTGATGACTCATATGTAACAAAAGTAGGTGATAAAATAGGATTCATTTTTCTTCGGAAATTTGGTTTCATGCTCGGTTGCTACTTGGCCTGGTTTTTTCCATTCGGCTAGCATACGTGCATCAACTGCTCAAGTGTGAGCCATACATCAGGGGTACCCACTTGATAGCGGAGTGGTAGCTAAGGCAAGTTGAAAACTTTCAAGTTTTTGGCGGCTTTTGCCGTACCCACGTGAGCGCGAACTAATTTGCAGTAAAACCTTGACTACTTGCAGCAAATGACATTTTCCACTTGTGTTTGACATAGCAGGATTTGTTTTATGATCCACAATGCTTCATTAGTTTTTAACTGCTTTTTATTACCTTTTCCAGTGAATCACCAATCCTCTCAATCAATATCAGTGCAGCTTGATTCATATAGCGCACCGCAGCTATGTGTTGTTATCTAACACATCATTGTAATAGCACCCATTATGATCATAATCAATTAATTGTAAAAACAATTATTATTCTAATAACCTAATAAAAAAAACTAACCCATCATTATTATGATAGCTTAGTAAAATTGTTGTTGTTAATTATATCAAACTAACACAAATAGGGTTTACTTATTTATTTATTACGATTGTTAATTATCAACAATCTATTGAATAATTACTTTGTTTATTTTTTATATAGAAACCATGTCGATTTTAAATGTTGACAAATTGTTCTAAGAAAACTGACAGAATTATTAGATAAATATGATTCTAATTAATCAAGTTTTTAGTTATGTTAAATAATGTGACCAATTATTTATTATGAGAAATTTTGGAAAATTCAATTTTTTAAATTGACTTGATTTTATTACTATTTCAATGTTGACTAGAAAATCTATAGTTGGTTCCAACTTTTGGTCTACCAGAAAAATTAACTGTGATTTTGTAATTATAATTTTTCATTACTAAGACTTCAAACTGCATTGAGTCAACACTATATCATGTTTTCAACATGCCCTATATACATGGTGTATGAATGTGAGTTTTTACTCTAAAATTTAATTACTGTTTTTGGAACTACTTCAAAATAGCAAAACTCTGTACTATTATTTGAAGCTATATACATGTTTTTATGTAACAAAACAGTAAGCAACTAGCTCAACCCGAAGTAAGGTTGAGGTTTCTCCAAGTCAGCCAACCAGTAGATCAAATTCTGAGTGTAGATCATGCAAAGATATCTTACCACAAGGTGGCTTCAAAGTACCTTACCACAAGGTAGCCTCAAAGGTACCTGGAGTAGGGAACCTGCTAAGTGGAAACCAAGCTTTAGATGATTTTTTGCGGCTTCAGATCAGATATGCGTGAATGAAGCAAACTATTTAGTATCGTGGTAGATTTCGATGAATGGCAGTGGTAAACTGGTTGTTTAATGTTTACCACTCTTATCTCCACACCAGTTCGATGAAGTTCCACCCACAGCCATCGGAAGAACGCTGTGTCAGTGCAAAGCTTTACTGCACCGGTAGCACAGTATGCAGGGCCGGTATTGACCCCTGCAGGGCCGGTATTGACCCCTACCAACCCAGTATGGTGACACAGGTGCGGTCAAAGATGGCCACCATAGTAAAGGACGTTAGAAACCATTTAGGATCCTACATTAGAGCATGAACATGACGTACCCTTCCTCGGAGTGACGAATACTATAACTACAAGCTAGCTGTAGCCCTGGAGCCTTGCAGAAATCTATGATTGGACAATAGGAGATAGAACTCTGCCTCTAGCCACTTGTCACCTATTACATTTAACCCTTATTCACTGCATGAATTGTCTGCTATTTATATATGTATTATCATTGGTCTAATTACTTCCTGTGCATTTACGTTTATATAATGTTATGCTAATAGCTTCCTGCCAGCTACCTATAACAGGGCTGGAATTGTATATGTTCGCTGAATTTATTCACTAATGTTTTGCCAATCACCCTAGTGGATTGCCACCCTAGGACTTTGGTTATTGAGGAATAAAAGCCATTATTCAAACTACACTCTGTGTTGTTTGTTTGAGCCGTGGGCTCCGCCTATGCCAAATGATCCGCCAGTGTTCTACCTAGTTGTCACTGTCGAGCAGCCCTCTGGAGAAAGGTATAATACTCGAAACTAGTGGACTTTCGTAGAAACAAGCCCGAACATCGTTACAGTATATACTGAAACAACTTTTGCCAGACTTTAGTTGTGGAATTTTATAACATCTTTTTATCACAAAACTCATAAAACACTGGTACCAATTATCTACCCATTCAAAGGCCAGAATATTGTTACTGATGCTGTGAAGTACTTTGCTACCTTCAGGGACACAACTACTGTGTATTGCTAGTGTAAAGTTGTGTGTATCGCTAGCAAGCAATACACACAACTTCCAACAACAACAACAACAATAACAACAACAAAGAAAATCCCATAACTTTCTCAAACGAGTTCTCCTCAAACTGCTTTTGCCTGCTCCTAGACTCACAGCTCCCAACTGTTCCAGACTCTGCTACAGAGTTTCCAACTCACCACCCTTTTCCTCTACTACCCTTCCTAGCAAATTCCTCTTCCAAGTAATAGCCAACAGGCCAAACATAATCAGCAAGTGTTTCAAGACAATATCGTTTGTACAATACCATACAAGTATCCAATCCTAACTGAGACTTTATGTTGCTCTGCTAGACCGTACAAGTTGGTCTGGCTTTGATGAGATTGCCTTAGGATATTACCTTACCAAATATGTACAAAATTGGTCAGATTATGCAATAACAGAATATGCTGTTAATCTAAGAATCCTGTTTCTGTCCACAACAAAGGGTTAAGAAGGAGGGAGAGCAGTTTTTTCAGGACAAGTACTTGGCCACCCTGGGTAGATTACTGTGGGTGTATCAACTTCCGTTAAAGAGCGAAAGAGGTGGAGGGAAAAGGAAGCGTATGTACAAGGGGTGCTGGTGAGGGGGTAGAGATACACAGGGACGGTGTGTAAGTCCAAGGAGTGTAGGTTTAGGTAAAGGCACCCTAAAATTATCCAAAATACTTCTGGCTAACCTGACATAAAATGTGGGGTTTGCCAGCTCTGGAAGGGCATTCAGGGCTGGCAGCAAGATGGCGACTTTTGCCTGAAAGACCAAATTAGGCTAACTTCAGAAGCCTGTATCCACCGGATATCTACCTGCAGACTCACCAAAACTTAGACTGCCACCCAGCCAGGCCCTAAAACTTACCTGAGGCAGCGATATAGTGCAATAGCACGCCGTACTTCCCACTCACCTTATAAACTCTGCCTCCTAATACTTCCATGTACTTTTTATTTTTAGTTATATTTTTGTTCCTGATTGCGCATATTAATAATGTTTGTTAATTTGTATAATTATTACTCACCTACATATCGTTGGTTTAAATGCGCGTGTTATCGCTCCTGTGCTTCTGCATAGGCAGAGCTTTCTGTCTTATAACATTGTACTGTACTTGAGCACTGCCGTGCACTTGCCTTGCTACCAATATACCTTATCACTGATACTTTTACTAGTAATAAGTGAATCAGACTAGAATACAATGAATGGATCATCTGAGCACAGGGCTCTTCATGGTTGTGAAGTAGAGGTAGACTCCTCACACTATTCTTTTTGCCATATTGGCACATAAATTGGTGACAGAGGACTATCCGCAGCTACTGACTAGACTTTTCCAGCAAATGGGGCACTTTCACTAGACTATTGTAGTAGATTTTACATAGCGCGGCTTTTATGTTACAGTAGCATGCAAGTAACACTTGCTGCGGTTAGCTACTTCATTTTATTTTTGCTATTGCTATTGACTACAGTGTGAGTCATTGGAAAGTGACTACTTGTTATTAATCTGGCAGGTTGCCTTACTAGTTATTCCTGTTCTGTTCCCAATTTGGGAGAGCACAGTGCTACCTGGTAGAACCCCTTGGTTGTTAGTAAAGTAGAGACTACCTGCTATAGTGCTTCTCTTGTACAAAGCTAGCTTGGTACAGCTGGGCACAGCTATGCACAGCTCAGCAAAACGTTTACCCTGTACTGTGACACTGTGTAGCTATAGGATAAGACTATTGTTTATCCAATACTTACTCAGGTACCTTCTCCAGCAGCTATTCGGTAAAGGTCATACGCGAATCCTTTACACTATTAAATATTATTATGCGCTCAACATTATCCCTCTCTTCTCTTTAAGTTTTATTACAATGAAGCATAGACTGCTGCTGTGGCATTGAAAATAAATCTGTGGTTTTCTACCAAAAACTTTATATAGCCAAGTTACAAAGTTATGTGGAATTTGATTTCAGATAAGTGCTCTAATACATCAATACGAAACTGTGGAGGAAACCTTTACACAAAGTAGATTTGAAACAAGACAAAAAATAGTTGGATTCAAAGAAGATGTTGTGGATGCTCCGAGTAAAAAGCTGATCAACAGCATGCAGAGAATGGATGCGGGACTTCGGGATGGACACCTCGTAAGTAAATAACCTTGGTGCTCCAAAAATTGCTAAATCATTGAGTTCGGATGGTTGATCATAAACTTCCCAATTCGATTTGAGGAAAAAACTGTTTGAATGGCTATTTAATTTAATAACAACATCTTCATTCAGCGTTTAATCTACACCACTTAAGAGAATGTTTTCTTTATAACTGCACAGTTCCTTTGTCTTTCATCAAGTAATAACACTTAAGGATTGCGCTACTTAGTTTCCAGGGCGTTGCAGAAATTATGGTCACTAAGACACATTTGTTAAACCATAGTTACCTGCAATGCCTCGCAATAGACTTTGAGCTAATTAGAGTTGAAACTCTACTTGCTGAGTCCTTGGTATAACTTGATTTAAAGCCACTCAATACAACTACTTTTAGTTTTGGTTCTTTACTGCTTGCTAGTTACAAGAGCCCTACTGAGAGCACTAGTGAACCTTGATATGGTCATTTGAAGCAGTTTTTGGCACCTGAAAATGTATAGAGCCCTTCGGGAGTTCGTTGACAGATAAAAATTGACAGCAATTATTTATAGAGGATTATTTCTGAAAAAACTATAATATATTGTTTATCCATGAATATTCAATTGTGATGATGATGAAAATTAAGCAATGTGAAAGTAAAGAAAAAATAACAGCGAAGTGAGTGCAATATTTTTGCTGCTAAATTTGTAAAAGTATTTAACTCAAAGCTAGAATACAATAACCTCCAGTCATCTAAGCATTGGAAGTGAGCAAAGTTCATTATTTGAACCAATATTTTAAATCAAAACTCAAAATGAGCTAATACATTTGGTAATGCTAATTGAGATGACTCAAGTAGTTAAGTGTTCCAGTTAGTGAGTAGCAGGGAATTATTGTCTATTCACAAAGCTCACAACCCAAGCAGTGTCAGTTAATAAAATATGTGCAAATAAATGTTTTGATAGGAAGTTCATACAACAATATTGTTTAGTTGGGCTCATTATAAACGTAACTGTCTAATGGTAATACAGCAGATTTGAACTGCCCCTTTGCTGTGAGGATTTAATTAAATGTTTGAAAAATGATTAATTTTACGTAACTAAAAAGTGGCTAAAAAGTTTGGCTGGGCAAAGGAGTATCACTTTCAAACATTCTTTTGATAAATATCCACATCTCCAGAGCTTCAGATGCAAGTATAATAATAAAACCATACTGTAGTGGACTTATATGACATTAACATCTGCACATATAGTATACCAACATTCTGGCATCCTTATTACTGTAGCCATTAGATGGCCAGAATGACTAGAATACCCAATACTGAAGTACCGACCCTGCACATGAGTCAGTACCGTCCCTGTATATGTCAGTACCGACCCTGTATGAGTCAGTACTGACCATGTATGCACAATGCAGGGCCGGCAGGAAATGAGTCAGCATAGACTGAGAGACAGAAAGTGGCCTAAGAGAATCAGAAGTCCTTATACAGGATATAACTACCCGTAACCCTAGTGAAAGTCAAGGAACAGAGGCTAAAAAGACCAAAGACCAACAACAGGAAGTGGAAAGGCTTATGATTGGTGCACTTGACTTGTTACTCTGCCTGCTACTTCTGTGCGCCATATCTTTTTAGCCCTATATAACCGTCTTGATTCGTTTACTATTTATATCTGCGTGTTTGATTGCTGCACTTTATATTACTCCTATATTATTGGTTGACTACTCATATCACTTCCTGTGATCTGCCTTCAAAAAGCAGAACTTTTGTCATAATAATTAGTGTTATATTGGGACTTTTACATCTCGTATTCTTATGTAAGAATAAAAGCATATCTGCTCCAAAGCACAGAGTTATGCATCTGAGCCAAGGGCTCTATACTAGTCATGGAGTAAAGAACACTCCTCCACTTCTGCTTCGGTGTAGTACCAACCTGTTGTTGCCTCTAGGTTAAAGGCAACTGGTGGCAGCGTACCGTCGGACTGCTACTGACATCAGCTAGTGGTTTTACACCCCCAAAATCCACTACAGTACGCCATTTTCATTTTGGTATTGCAATTTGAGAAAACTTTGCAGAAATTGGATTGAGTAGGCTGCTCCGTTGTTCTAAATTAATTAGAAGGTTCTCAAACAGCAAGAATTGCAATGATTTTTCCTGATGTCTGAGAAATGCAACAAACAATCATCTATTGAATTTTCGTGTGATACTACTGATATAGCTTGTTATTGCATTGTAGTAGGGTTTTGTTTTATCCGCAAATAAAAGTGTTAATAAATATTTCAAATTCGCAATCATTTTTTAATTGAAAGTAACCTAATAAATGGTAAGCAAACTAACAGTTTACTTCTCGGTTTTCTTAGGTGGATATCATTGTTGGTTTCAAGGAAGTTGAACAAACGATGAAGAAGCTGGATGCTGATAGCTTGCCAACTCTTTCTGTGCGTGATGTTCAAAAACTTTCTCAGAAAGGTAAGGACTATTACCCAACCAAAATAATGATAATTGGATTAGTTATTGCATTTGCACAAGAAATGCATAATTTTGTAGCCAAATGCAAAAACAAATTTCAAGAGTTTGGTTCTGTTAACAAGCTTTTTCCGGCATCCTAAACAAAACATAGGATGATATAGTTGAACTGTAGTGAAGCTATTTAGGTTTTGGAAGTGGTAGAAGAGTCACAAAGAAAAAACATAAATTACCCATGATGGGATGAATTTAAGTTCATTGTTGGTTTGGAAGATATTTATTAATTTTGGTAGAACCTGCAAAACTTCAGCTATATGTACAGTGTTTTTCATGAAAAAAAAACCTTTTGTGGTTTCAAAACAGTGGTTGTATTAGTTTTTATATAACAACAAGCCCATTTTTCTACTTTAGTATCATTGATTTTTTTTCCCCTCCAGGCATAGTTGGTATTGCTGTCTACAGCTCCTATCATTGTTCACGTTTTCAGACTAGAAGTAGGTAGTATTGTAATAGATTTGAATCCTCTATTATCTAACACAACGGATTCTCCACTTCTCTCTCTCTACTCGCTTCAATGTCAATCTCCACCGACGCTAACAACTACACAGAGTCCTCGACTCAAACGGATTACTCGTGTTCTATCAATGAGTATACTTTATTACTACACAAACAAAAGGGTGCTTACTACTATATCAACTGTCTGCCCAAGGCACAGCAGCTCTATTTATAGAGTAGAAAGAACAGTTTCGTTACCTTATAAGGCACGACAAATGATAACATACAATACAAGAAAATTGCCAATTATACAAAATACAAAACAGAATAACAAGGTAATCCAATCAAGTAGAGAGCACATGGTAGCTTGGGGCTGGACTCTAGTTCCCGCTCTTTTCTCCCAGCACAACTTTCCACTCCTTATAAGGATAGACAACTTCCTAGGCTGTGCTCCTGAGAGAAGGGAGGCTCCGGTCTCCATTCTGCGAAGGCTTATTAACTTCAGGGAGGCACAGGCTCTTGTAATCACTGTGGTTGGATCCCAGGTCGGGGTCCTGACCCGGGGTAGGCCCGGGGTGGTTCGGGGTAGCTTAAATTCATATATACAGCGGGATACCGACCCGAGGTAGACAGTATACCTTTTTCAGGGGAATTTGAGTAGCTACGGGGGAGGTAGGGCTCTGGCGGGGTGGTAACTCATGCCAAGGGCACCAGGGGTGTACAAAGGGGGGGGGGGGTTGGTGGGTTGACACCATTTACTCATCATGCAAATCTCCCACAGTATGTCCTAAACTAAATGAGATATGAATAATAGCTCATTTTCACAAGGTAGTTGGAAGACTATTGCAGTGGTTGGCTGGAGAATATTACAGTGGTTGGGTGGAGACTATTTCAGTGGTTGGGTGGAGACCATTGCAGTGGTTGGGTAAAGACCGTTGCAGTGATTAGGTGGAGACCATTGCAGTGGTTGGGTGGAGACTATGATTTTTGAATAAACTTTGTTGGAAAGAGGTTTAGTTGGTGGTATTTTGGCCCCCGAAATACACTGCACAAGTGGCAGTGGTGGGATTCTCCTTACACTGTTGGACTACACTACCTTGAAACTGCAGATTTCAGGCCAAAAGTCCTGTTCTGTATTCTCCGTACAGACTAGCAACTACACACTGTTGAACAGGCATTGAGCTTGCTCTGCCTGGAGCAGTGACCCTGAGTCAGGGTGTGTTACACAACCCTGTATTTACGTTGAGTTGACTCCGTTTGCAGCAACCTGACCAGCTCAGTGTTTTTTACTAGCACACTCCTATACCTGTCCATTGTCTTTTGATACCGGACCTTCTAACTTTATGACCGGCCCTGCGTTTCTAACACCGGCCCTTCACACATCATTACCGGCCCTGTGCAAACTTGTACATGCTGAGTGCTACTTCTAGTACTCTTGTGTATTGAGAATACAATTGAATCTGACAGTCCTAAAAGGTGTAGGTACCTGGTACCGTTAACTACAGACCAGAATTTTTCCCATTGCACACTACAGTTGAGTTGCTTTTCAATGGTGAACCAATAGACATGCAGTGCTGGTAGAGTACCCACTGCAAACCTTGAAGATAATGTAATGGAACGCTTGACAGAAGGGCTACAAGCAGCCATGCGGCCAGCAGCCGCCAACAACTGCTCTCTGCTCAAAGCACCAAAGTTTGAAGGAAAAGAAGGCATAGAATATTTTACAGCTGGCTTCAGGAACGTAGTTGAGGCCAACGAGTTGCCAAAGCAGACAACCTTGCTGCATTTGTGAGTTTCTTTGGTAGAACACTTGACTGTGGAGAGCCGCCATGCCTGCACGGTACATTTGATGCTCTGAGGTCAAGTTCTGGTTTAACTTCCTTTGAAACAAGATACAGATTGACTGGCTTCTGCAATGCATATAAAACTATATTGCAAGAGCGTACCAGCAAAGTTGAATGGCTGGTGCAGGTCCCCTATGCTGACTTTCCCCCAGACTGCTGCAACGAATGATACTTGATACATTCAGCTCTACAATAGGCAACCCCTATGTTCAGAGACACATTCTGGCAATACAGCCAGTGGAATTTACTGACACAGTGTGAGCAGGGAATGAGTACCTGAAGATAAGGACAGGCTATAAGGAGAGGCTCACTCACGTCCGCATTGTTGATGATGAATCTGATGAAAAAGGACAGTACTCAGGTGCAACACCAGACAGTTCACTCTCAGCAGCTAGAGCAAGTAAACTGGAATGCCCACAGAACCCCCTAAGATCAATAAAGATACCCTGACAGCAGTTACCGAGGCACTGCGGACACTAACTGAAGAGATCAGGTCGCTGAAGCTAAAGAGAGTACCCCTGCGCCTCAACCTCCTCCATCACTGACAGATCATTCACCACAGTGCTGGAACTGTGCAGAGTTGGGACATCCACAGAGATTGTGCCCTAAGAAGTCGTGGACCACTAGACCTCAACAAATGACTACACAGGCTGGAAACAGCCATCGTCCGCAGTAGAGCCACTGGGCAAACTCTAACACGCCTAAACTAGGTCAGCAGACCCAGCGCCCTTACATGAGTCAGCCCCCTGCCAAAGTGCACATGCCAGACACCACTTGTCCCATCTTTGTACACCCATATAATGTGAGTTATTTTCTCGCTGGGAAAATGTAGGGACGATTCGTGTCCATACTTGTAGATATGGGGTGTACTACAAATCTGCTATCGCGGCATGTATATCAAAGACTGCCGCTGTGTGTAAAGATTACCCTACAGAGTAGTGAGTCACATTGATTGATATCTGAGGAATCGAAAGTTACTTTCTACTGCACAGTAAAGGTGCGCATACAAATTCGGGAACTACAGACAGATGTTAGCCTTGTCATAAAAGACATAAAAGAGAATACCATTGATGGAATGCCATTTCTAAGAACCGATGAATGCTTGTTGAAGTTTCAAGGGAACGTCACCGTTGTAAACAGACATGACTTGTCATGAACTGTCAAACATGGGAATCTGCTAAAAGACAGTATGATGCTATTAGAGACAGTTCCAGCTCCAGGATGCCAGCCTAGACTTGGGAACATGATGTCTCTCTTTGATTGGGATAGATTTTTTTTCCCCAGCACTTATAATAGCTAAACAAGCAGTCTGTGAAACTTTCCAAACGCTTGAGAAAAGTGAGAAGAAATTCCACAGAAAATTTGAGAGAGACCTAGCATAAAATGTGACCACCAGAAAAGAAGAGAGTAAAATTTGCCCCCAAGCCCCTGTCGGCTATGCCCATAGGTAACCAAGAAAGCTGCTATGAAGAGAGAAAAATTGAGTTACCCATTAACCATCCACAACCAGAGCTGAGTAGTGGAGAAAGCTATCTATGACAGGCATCAAACATAGCAGGCAGAATCATCACAAAGTGATAACCAGGAAACTCTGGAAAGCGCCGAAGCGGCCATAACCTCCAGACAAACTTCACCAAGGTGGGGGAATTTTGTTTCAAAATAATTCCCAGAAGTTGTTCTATCACATTGTTTAAGGTTTAACTGTACCCCTTCTGTGATAGCTACCAGTGGCCACTCAAATTTACCCCTAGTACTCCAGTTCAACACCTACCTGTGACTACAGCACCAACTCTCTCCCCATGAAGGCATTGAACCTTCATCTCCCCCACCAATCATCTCACTGTGCCTGAAGTGACTGGTGAACAGTTATCAAGATCTGCCCCAAAACTGCCCACAACCACTTAACAACAGCAGCGCCCAATGCGTGTCTCATTCCTGATCAGGACGTTGTTACTGTTGCAGATGCTGAATCACAGTCAACTGTTGATGTCCAGCTGAAGTTAGAGTTGTGCTTGGCGCAGAACATGCAAACCTCAGTGCTAGAAGAGGAGGTTCCAGAACAGAAGTTGACGCTGAAAGATGAGCCGACTACTACATACGCCAAAGGGGGAAAGAGAAAGCCAACCAGGTTGGCATATGCTACACTGGGAAGCTGCCCCTTCTGAAAAATGTATCAAGAGCTTGATGCAAAAAACTGTGGACTTTGTGTGCCCCGAGTACCATTATGAGGCAAAGAGCAATAGACAAGTAAGGGTGCATGTCCCTCAACACCATCTCCATCACTACTGTCGTTGCAGATGCGGCAGTGAAAGCCAAGATGCTGTTTACTCGCATCAGGCAAAGTTTGATGTGCCCAGAGACAGGATGCATCACTTCAAAATGGGCATCATATATACGGTTGACTGACCACGTTTCAGCCACTTCTGCCAGTTCGTGTAGTAGTCAGACCTCCCAAAAATCAGAAAGTGCAGACCTACACACATAGGCGAAAAGAAGGCTGCCGCCGCACTTACCTGCAGACGACAGGCAACCCCTGTATAAATGCCAGTCAAGAAGAAGAAGAAGAAGAAGAAGAAGAAGAAGGAGAAGGAGAAGGAGAAGGAGAAGGAGAAGGAGAAGGAAAGGAAGAGGAAGAAGAGGAAGAAGAGGAAGAAGAAGAAGAGGAAGAAGAAGAAGAGGAAGAAGAAGAAGAGGAAGAGGAAGAAGAGGAAGAAGAGGAAGAAGAAGCAGAAAGTAGTAATATATGAGCAGATCTCCCTACCAAGTGTTTTTTTGTGGATTAGACCTTGGGGGTTATGCAATGAGCTACGGCGTTGGATGGATTCGCCGAGTTTATATTGTATTTTATTTGAGGGGTATTTGAGTGGCATTTGAGTGGCATTTAAGTGGCATTTGAGTTTTGATTATTTTTTTACTTGATTTGAACTTATATGGCGTATAGATTCTGAATGTATGGCACTCATATGACAACATTTTTGATGGAGTTGTAATTGCTACTGAATTGTTTTTGTATATGATATAACCATCTACAACGATATAGCTATTGTTATAGTTTTATTATTACATAATAAGTATTACATTAATTGCTTACTGGAGAATGTAATAAAATATATATCATAATAAAGTGTAATAGGTTGAATATATAGTGTTAAAGTCTATAAAAACTTTTTAATTTGTAAAGTATTTGATGACTTTACAAGAAATATCATCACATTCAGGTTCAATGACGATGAGAAGATTTTCTTCAAGTTTCAGTTTACTATCTTCCAATATAGATAGAGAAAGTTTTGAAAAATCCTCCAAGTCATTATAAATAAAAACTCTATAAATCGATGGTGTTGAACTTGTAATTGCAGCTGAATTGTTTTCGCATATGATGTATCTATCCCACACACAATCAGTAGTTGTTTCGATTTCTTCTTTGTATATAGTAGAGTTTGTAGGGCTTGGCTGTTCCAAAATTAAATCGACTAAACCCAGAGCTTGTGGAAGAGATGGAATTGCTGGTGATAAAGCTGGAACTAGTGACTCGTTTGTAATTTTTGTTGTTGTCGTCGTCTGCGGAGTTGTGGTGATTGTTGAAGTTGTTCTTCGAATTGTAGGTAGTAATCCTTCATCGTATAAACGAATGTAATTTAAAGCTTCATCGGTTTTGCAAACAAAGTGTTGTTGAGGCCACATATCATAAGTGTCACAGCTTCTACGTTGGTGAGAAAACTGCATGAAACATGTGAGTGTACGCATACGATATTTCAAGTTTTTTTCTAAAATATGAGTTACTGAATTAACCGCCTCCATATTAAGAGGTCCCGAAAAACATCCAGACGCTCTATGAGATAAAGTGAATGGTCGAATCTCTGTTGCAAGACAATAACTGCTTAGGATTGGGAATAATAGAAGATACTGTAGATTCGATATTTCATCTTTATTCAGAGAGAGAGAGACTTTTAACCTAGTTAATGCTTTCATCATTTAGAGTTAACTGTCTTGCATTTCGGTGGACTTTGGTTAATATGCTCCAACTAAAGTTCTATATATATAACTTTGGGATCGCATTTGTCTTTGTTATCTCCTTGACATGTGATGCTGATGATAATCTTGTTTTGAATAGACTTCAAACTTTCAAAACTCGAAAATGACAAATTTACACCTTCAATACCATTGATGTTAGTGATGATAGTACCTATTTTCGGCTTCTCATTGGTCGAATGATTGCATTCCACACATGCAAAGTTGGTTGACTCAAACTCTTCTGTTGGTGGACAAATCAAACGTGAGGTGTTGTATTCAAATACACATAATTTATCATTCCAAAATAGTTTTGTATTTTGAGTAAGACCTTCCGTATTATTTTTAACCCATATTGCACATTCCTCCTGATTCAGAGTGTATTTTGTTGGCGTATTACAGGTCAGGGTATCTGTAGAAGTTTTGCTTTTGCAGACCCAAGAAGCGTTTTGAGCGATAATAAAACTACAATGTAAATAGTTGGAAGGATAGAGTCTCACACAGTTTGTTCCATTTTCATCTTTATATCGAATACTCTTTTCAAAAGGTGAAAAAAATAACACATCATTTTTTCCATAACTCCATCTATACATTCATCAATTTCGTCGGCATAAAATACTTCGCTGACATTGAAACTGTCGAAACTCGAAAATGTTGAATTCACACCTTCGATTTTATTGATGTTAGTGATGTTAGCTGGATTTGATTCCTCATTGAATGTAGTGATGTTAGCTGGAATTTCGATATCATTGATGGTAGTGATGTTAGCTGAAATTGTTTCCTCGGTATCTGTAGAATCTTTACTCTTACAGATCCAAGAAGCGTTTCGAGGGATGAAAAAACCGCAATATATATAGTCAGAAGGGTAGAGTCTCACACAGTTTTCCCCATTTTCATCTTTATATCGTATAGTCCTTTCAAAAGGTGAAAAAACCAAGACATCGTTTTTTTCCATAACTCCAGCTAGACATTTATCAATTTTGTTGCTATAATACACTCCACCAGTTTTGAAACTGTCAAAAGTCGAAAGTGATGAATCTTTGATGTTAGTGATGTTAACTGGTTTTGGTTCCTTGTTGATCGAATGATCGGAATGAACAAATGGCACGCATGCAAATTTGTATGTCATAAATTGTCTTCTCATTGGACAGATCACACGTCCGCCAATGCATTGAAATGCACATAAATTCCCATTTCGATATACTTTTGTATTTTGAGTAAGTCCTTCCGTATTATTTGTAATACCTAGTTCACATTCCTCTTGATTCAAAACGTATTTTGTTGAAGTATCACAAGTTGTGCTCTTGCAGATCCAAGAAGCGCTTTGAGGGATGAAAAAACCACAATATAATAAGTCAGGAGGGTAGAGTCGCACACAGTTGTTCCATTTACATCTTTATATCGTATAGTCCTTTCGAAAGGTGAAAAAACCAAGATATCATTTTTATCCATAACTCCGGCTATACATTCATCAATTTCATTGGTATAGAATACTCCACTAACATTGGAAAATGTTAGTGCTAATAGCAAGATAAATACGCAGCTCATTTTTTAAAATGTTTTTGCTTTCAGTGTTGAAAGTTGAATACTTTCTTTCTTGATGTTCTTTCTATTTATACGTAAGTGGCTAGTGGTTTGTTCAGCTCTCTGAGCTGATTTTGAAGATGTGAAACAATCTCATCAAAGTGGTTACCAAAATGTAAGTATGGTTCCAATCGAGATTGAGACAAAAGAACATGTGTTCCTGTCCAGCGAAATGAAGTCAAACCTCTTAAAATCGAAATATCTATCAAATCACCTAGTTCAGCATCTTTCAAACATTGCTTAATATCAATCAGTTCGATCGCTCTTTTGAGATCTTCAAAATCTATCAACTTGTCTTGCGGACAGCATACTTTTGGATCAAAGCTCCTAGAACAGTTTAAGCATTCGAGAGGATTTGCTCTTGAAATACAATTACAGCTCAAAAGCATGCTTTGTATTGATTTACGAACTAGATTGAATCCTAACACAAAATAAAATACTTCTTCGGTGATGAGTTGAACAAAAAGAGGATTCGAACGCTCTAAAGGAATGTGTTCAAAATAAGTCCTTATGAACTTAGGAACAAAATCAGCCAATGTAGCAATTGACTTGAATCCTTCAGTTTTTCCACTCATGTTTCTTCTGTAGTTCAGAGATAAATGAAGCAACATTTTTTGTAGCAGTTCTTTTATGAGTCCTCAGATATACTTGTTGAATCAATAGGTATTATCGGGTTGACTGAATCTTCTTTTTCATCAGGAGTATAAGCATATGGATATCCTTCTGCTATCGCAAGTAATTTATCCTTTAGACGTTGATAAGCCAGTTTGCTCTGACTAGCAGGTACTAGGTAGGGATTTAATCGTGCTCTCAAATTTGTTAACATAAAGGGAGACTTCAAATCATCAGAGGAAAGATCCAAAAAAGCATTAATCCATTCATCATGCACCAAAAAACCCATTTTAGCGTTTTTCAAAACTTGTCTTCTATCAATCCAGTCGATAGCATCACCCAATTCTTTTTTGGTAGGTGTAGCACCTTCAACCATTTCAGCATATCTTTTACAAGTGATACATTTATCATCAACGTGTGAACAGTAACAGTTTAGCAGTGATAGATTGGTTGCTTGCTTGTAAAAACTTCCTTCTAGTACACAGTATACACATTCTTCCGTAAAATAAATCCTCAACATTTCATCAGAAGCCTCAGCCAAAAAAGTCTTAGATCCTATAGCATCGGAAGCTTCTTGGTGAGCAAAGTCTTCAACACGTAACATATTTGTTGTTATTCCGTTAAATTACAAAACGCGAATGATCCGTTTCCAAATTGAAATACCTATTTAATCATTCATTACTTTTTCTTTTTTTTGAGGTTAATTGTTATGCTAGCTCATGTAGATCTTCATAAATGCTTTAATTTCAACCTGACAACCATCGATTGGACAAGGTTTTACTTCTGATGAGCATTCAGTAAGTGCTTTTTCCTTACACTCACTACAGTAGATGAGATGACCGCATGGAAGAGAGATATGATTTGCAATTACTTTTTTTCATGTGACTCAGACACACATTGAGCAAGTTTGCTTTGCTTAGTCTGATCTTTATCTTTTTTTAACGAATCGATTGTTTTAGCATCATTTTTTAACAGTGTTGACGAATTCTCAACAGAAGTAAAATCATTTTCAAAAGTATGTAAGGCTTCAATCATAAAACCTATTCGCTCAAACGGTTTTCCATTTAACACTAAAACTTGTTCGATATCGTTTTGACTGTATCCTAGTTTTTTGCAAATAAGTTTCATTTCTTCGGTGTCATTGTTGAGCGTTATTTGTTTTACTTTTTCTCGATATTTTTCAACCCCTCGCTTACACCTTTTGCCTTTGTCTGTTCGCATGTAAACATCCTCAACATACTCTTCACCTTTACTCCCGAGTAAAAAATAACAGTCAGGGAACCATCGACAGTGTTCCTCCCACGGTAGATCACTCTCTTCCCATTTTTTAAGTTCACCTGAGCAAAAGAAGCATTTTACACTATCTCCGAACTTAGTATAGTAGAAACCTGCATTGGAAAGGAGTTTCATGGAGACTTTACCCTTCCATTGTTTGAAACTGTCTTCTCTAGATGTTTCAGTAGCAAAACGTGGTGTACCAGCACGATCAATTGATATACCTAGAGGTAATACTTCTGCAGTTAAATCTCCTCTTCTAGTTTTTTGTTCTTCCATCGTATAACTTTTGACAATTGAGATGTTTTTCATTTCATCTGCAAGTAGTTTTCTAGGTCTATACACACGATTGTGAGTATTAAATCCTCTAACAAATCGACAAAACGGAAAACTTTTAGCATGTTCTTTCATCGGATGTTCATCTTCATCCTTCCAGTTTAGTAATACCCCTCGGCAAAAAGCACATCGAACAGCGTTGTCTTTTTCAAGGTTATAGAAACCAGCTCCAGCCATGTTTTCACCACAATGTTTACCTACTTGTCTCCAATTTGTAAGAAATGATTTTCTTCGATAACTTTCATCAAGCATTAAAGTCTCTCTTTCATAAAAAGAGAGTTCATTGCAAATGAACTTGAAAAAGTCCGTTGGGGAAAGTTGCGCAATAGTTTTTTGTAATTTTAATGACAAAAGACTACAGTGATTATCCGGATAAGTTGCGACGACATAAGTTATTGCAGTGGTATCAGGAAAAGTTTGTTGTAAAAACAACGATGAAGTAACGAGTAAACTATCATCTATCCATTCAGTGCAGTCTTTAGTATTTTTAAAACAATTCCGAGTTTTTCGCATTTCTTTTTTTTCGTTATAAATAGTATTTGCTACATATCTGTTGTTTGTTACTCGACACATTATTTATATATAATATAAGTAGTAGCTTCAGTTATTACTCAAGTTGAAGTTTTGTTGGAAAGTTCTTTCCCTTTGATCTAGTTCGTTGTTATTCTAAAAAAAAATGATAATGCTTTATAGCAAAAAATAAAAAAAGACTAAAGTTTCAATTTTTTTCAATATACTTGAATTGATTACTATTGTAATAGAATGTAAATACTTACATCAGAAATGAAGACTTGTCTTTCTTTGAATTAAAATGAATGATATTCTTACTTGTTTGAACTGGAGCTACTTTCTAGAAAATTTGGATGAACGAGTACTTTTTTTCATTTCGAAGTCCTGAAATAATAATAATAATAATAAAACATAATTAAAACTTACATACAACATTTTTTGATATCTTAAATAGTGAATAATCTTGTTTTTCAGAAAAATGTCTTCACGTTTAAATTGATTACAATTAAAACAAAATATAAATACTTACATCACAAATGAAGACTTGTTTTCTTTGAATTAGATGAATTATACACATAGTTGTTTGAACTTCAGCTGTTTCCTATGTAATTCAAATGATGAAGAAGGAGTGCTGTAGTAGATGATGATGTAATAGATCTTGTTCCTTCAGTTACTAACGATGAAGTGAATGCTTTCTGTATGAAAACAGTGCTTCTTATATAGCTTAAGTTGCACTGCTATGATTCAGCATTATTTTCATGTGAATAGAAACCGTTGCTTTCGCGGGAATAAATATTTCATTTTCGTGCGAATGGAACCTGTTGCTTTTGCGGGAATAAATATTTTATTTTCACACGAACACAAACCAATGTTTTCGCAGGAATAAAAATTTTATTTTCCCGCGAATACAAACCAATGCTTTCGCGGGAATAAATAATTTATTTTCACACGAATGGAAACCGTTGCTTTCGCGGGAATAAGTATTTTATTTTCCCACGAATACAAACCAATGCTTTCGCGGGAATAAATAATTTATTTTCCCGCGAATGGAACCTGTTGCTTTCGCGGGAATAAAAATTTTGTTTTCCCGCGAATACAAACCAATGCTTTCGCGGGAATAAATAATTTATTTTCACACGAATGGAAACCGTTGCTTTCGCGGGAATAAGTATTTTATTTTCCCACGAATACAAACCAATGCTTTCGCGGGAATAAATAATTTATTTTCACGCGAATGAAAACTGTTGCTTTCGCGGGAATAAATATTTTATTTTCCCGCAAATACAAACCAATGCTTTCCCGGGAATAAATAATTTATTTTCACGCGAATGGAAACTGTTGCTTTCGCGGGAATAAATATTTTATTTTCCCGCGAATACAAACCAATGCTTTCGCGGGAATAAATACTTTATTTTCACGTGAATGGAAACCGTTGCTTTCGCGGGAGTGAAAATTTTATTTTCACGCGAATAAAAACCAATGCTTTCGCGGGAATATCGCGTGAAAAACTGCTGAGTCATAGATATATTATAAAGAAGGTTTCACGAGATGGTTTTTCATAGGGTTAATTAGTACAGCTTTAGCTATTTAAGAACCACTGTTTTCACACAGAAAGCATCCAGTTCTACAATAGCTAGCAAAGAAGCAACATCTACACAGCAACTGCTACATTTACTTGAAACTATAGAAAGACTTTCATTCAATAAGGCGAGAATCACTAAATAATTCTTTAACATATATTGATAAAAACTTCAACTAGATTTGCTATAATACTTCAGAAAGTTAATTTTACGTTTTAATATTTTGTTCTTATTAATAAAAGATCAAATAGTTTCACCATAATGCATCAGAAAAATTATTATGGTTTTGATTATGTGTTTATTTTATAAATATCTAGTTAGTTTATTCTTTTCAAAATATTTTTCAAATTCCAGCCATCTGTTACATATTTTTTACTCTCTTTTCAGTTCCAACTTCTGACTGAACGCTCTGAATATGAATGAAGACCGTAATACCTCATTTCTCTCAACATTTGAACCATACTCTGATGATAAAGAAAATATCCCTCCTGATTCACATATAATAAGAAGGAAACTGAAAACAATTCGACCAAAGCCATGGGATTCGGATAGAAATAAAACGATTGACTATACTTGGACTTTGAAAGCACCATCTCTTTCTCATCTTTCCTGCTTGTCAAAAAATGCTGCTAGTTTGCTCAATTCTTGCGATACCAATGACAGAGTAATGATTGGAAGGTTTCAACCACTTCACTTAAATCAAACGCCATCACTTCTCGAGATAATCTCCATCGAAAGACCAACTGAGGATGTATATAAAAACTTATGCATTATCCGCTACAATGTCGAAACATTTGGCAACAGACGACAAGTGAGGTCTATGGTGAGAAATGAGGATTACAACAAATTAGCTCCAACACAACCGGATGTTCCAAAACTGGTGGTTTTCATGGGATTCGATTCAGACAAGCATCCAATCTTTCACCCTATCAACTTCCCATCCAATATTTCCCTTGAGGAAGCTAAACAGCTAAGTAGATTAATAAAAAAAAAAACACCTAGTCAGTTGATCAGTATGGTTCGTATCGCAACACTCTCTCAATTTGCTGTTGGAAGTGTAATCAGTTTTGAATCTCCTCAAATATCAACTCAGTTAACATTACCTAATGGAGAAGTGGTGATGGATGCGCTACTGGTAAACTACAGATGTTTGCAATACGATGGTTTGATGATGGGAGTTCTATATATACCTGAAAAACATGCTAGCAACGTCAAACAAATTGGAACAGGAGTCATACTTGTAAGAAATCGTGAAGTTAGTAGATTTGGTTATCATCGACATGATATAATCACATTCACAGCATTACAAGCGATAGAAACGGCTCAAAACCTATCCAACAAACTTGATGATTCCAACCAGATGAAGTACTTTACTACAGATGAGGTTGTTGAGAACAAGGTCTTAGTGCTTTCAATGGGAGTGGGAAACACATCTTCTACATCTTTGAGAGAACCAACACCCCCTGGTGAAAACTATATTCAAAAAGAGCATGTCAGACAAGACAACATAGTGAGTATTTTTTATTTAATGTAAACTAACTGATATAAGTAATACTTCCAATTAGATAATATTTATTTATAAAGCAATTATTTTTTGTTTTGCTTTAGATAGAAGAGAGAGAATCAAAAACACTTGATAAAAATTATGCTCAAGAAAAAACAAACCGAACAATATAACTTGGTGAGTTACTTCCCTTTACTATATAATGTTGACTAACCAATGTAAAAAGAACTATAATTCAAATTCATGTAATTATTTTACATTTTTGTTTAATCATCCTATACTAATACATAACTTTTTATTTTAGTTCATTATGGAATCAAAAGTACATAGAACAGAAGTCTTCCTTCCTAAGTTATAACATCAGTACAACAATGACGATATTGTAAAGAAAAAGACTATCATCCATTGATTGTCATTACAAGTTGTAGTGCTTTGTATTACTTAGTATTTACTAACTCTAGCTATATTATACAAGAATATTTTGCTACTTATTATGTAATAAATGTATATAATCATATATTGATTCAATGTAGTTATATCTCCTCATTTTTCTCTCCTCTCTCTCAAAATATCATATGAGTTCGAGTTATGTAAAAAAATTATCAAAACTTGAATGTCATGCATTCAAAATCTATATGCTATAAGTTCAAATTAAGTAAAAAAATAATCAAAACTCAAATGCCACTTAAATGCCACTCAAATGCCACTCAAATACCCCTCAAATAAAATACAATATAAACTCGGCGAATTCATCCAACGTCGTAACTCATTGCATAACCCCCAAGATCAAATCCACAAAAAAACACTTGGTAGGGAGATCTGCTCATATATTACTACTGAAGAAGAGGAAGAAGAAGAAGAAGAAGAAGAAGAGGAGGAGGAGGAGGAGGAGGAGGAGGAGGAGGAAGAAGAAGAAGAAGAAGAAGAAGAAGAAGAGGAGGAAGAAGAAGAAGAGGAAGAAGAAGAAGAAGAAGAGGAAGAAAAAGAGGAAGAACAAGAAGAGGGAGAGGAAGAAGAAGGCAGTGAAGTCCCGACTCTCTCTATATCTCCAGGTTTACCGGAACCCAAAGAAGGAAGTGTGCCTGAGTACCGCGCTATCACCACCTGAGCCTGTAGAGCAGCTAGCTCAGGAGACTAGATAGCCCAGCAAGCTTTTGGTACCCAGGCTGTCATTGCAGCTCCTGCAGAACAGCAAACGGACTGCTGAGATGGTCAAAGACCACATACTAGCATTAAGAGAGACTATGCAAGACGTGAGACATCTCAATAATAAACAACGACTTACCAACAGTGTTAGAAGTCTAGAATTTTTTGTGGGTATACTGTTAAAATAAAACTGGGTGGGAGGGGTGGGGGTGCGGGGGAGGGGTGGGGTGCGGGCACCCCTCCCCCGCATATGCCCCGCGCGAGCGGAAAATTTATAAAAAACAGCATCTCAGATGCTTGGAAATTGCTTTGCAGGTCCTATAATAAGCATCATAAAAATAGTGCAGTTACATAACAATTAAGAATGTTCACATACACAAATGGATGCCAAATTGCAGTATCATTCACTTGTATTCATAGGAGTACCACTTATATAAACATTTCTATCATGCCTGTTTCATCAGAATTATGAGTACAGATACCAAGTCGGTAACTGGTAACACAATACAATGCATATTGGAGATGAGGCACAATAATCAATTTTTGATTAATGCTGCTTTATTGATATATAACAATAATACAATCACAGAATATGTAACACGGTTGCACAGTACCCAACATGCTACACTAAAAATACACAAGTGATTAGGTAAACAAAAAACACACAAATTTAAAGCCAGCAATGGAGAATATAAGGCGCATAAAACATTCACAGTGGCGTGTAATTAAAAAAGTGAATGTATGTGGGAATATGCATGAACAGGCAAAGTTGTTTTTCTAGCCAGAGATTTGGTATCTATAGCAGAATGTTTGCCTTTTTTCAACCAATGCTCCACATACTTTTTAGGTTTGAAAACCTCGATTTCTGGCCCGATTATACTGATGAACAGTAAACTGGAGAACACTGCTGTGTTCAGCCTGTTTCTTTTTTCGGTCAATACAGTGTTCATAACGCTAAATGACCTTTCACATTCCGCAGTTGAAACTGGTATTGTATCTAAAGCAGTTAGCAAAGGGAGCAGGTCGTCGCATGGAGTTTTGCCAAATGAAGCTTTGAACAATTTGAATCCTCTCACGGCTTGAGTGGAATCGACATGAAAGCGATCACAAAGATTTGACACGTTTGATTCACCATAGCCTGCAATTCCATTCACATCAGCAGGCCATGACGAACTATCAAGGACGGCAATGTCATTGAGCAATTCGCTATAGATTGAACAGGAAGTGGTAGCTGAATCTGCTTTTTCATCTTTTCTTGAAAGAGACGTCATCATTCGGTTTCGAAGACTGTTCCCTAGCGATCGGAAAAACTGGGCGGCGTTAAGTTTTTTCACAGCTTTGTTTTCACTCAAAGCCACCCCTTGAAAATACCCAGATTTAAGAGCATCTGCAGCTGCCATCACATGCTTTGCTGGGCAGTCAATCATTTTCTCTACCGAATATATCGTTTGATTAATGAGCCTATGAGCAATGCTCAAGGTAACGTCACGCTTTTGCAGATTCAAAGAAAGCTGACTAATTTCACTCAAAGCATCAACCATTACAGCAAGATTGAACACAAATGAGCGGGAAGTTAGAGTGCTATGCAAGCCCTTGAACTTACTACCTGTTTTTGAGTTGAAATGAGCAGCTAATGAGGGATAAGATTTCCAAACTGCCATTACGGTTTTCAATGAACTAGCAGCCCAACGAATATCCAAAACACGACCTATTCGGAGAACAATTGTATCCAAATCTTCAGCACACTTTTTAAGCTCTAAATCATTTTTGGATGATTTGCTGTATAATGAGTGAATTGCGTCAAGAAAATATTGAAATCCGTTGAAGCCCTGTACCTCAGCTATTGTATCCCCTACTGCTAATTCTAGTCGATGGTTGCAACAATGCCACAGCAGTATCGAAGGAAAGAGTTTTTGTAACATTACACCAACACCAGAATTGCAGCCAGTCATAACCGAAGCACCGTCCGACGCAAAACAAACAAGGTTATTTTTCAGAAACTGCAGTGTGAAACCGTGATCATTTAGTGTAGTCAGCAGCGCATCAGTTATTGTCTGGGCATCACCTGATTTCAATTCAATCAAATCTAGAAAAAAGCTATTGGTTTTTTCTTTGACCATTGCTCGGATGTTAACAACAATGCATGATTTCCTGCTAACAGTGGTGCTTTCATCCACCATTATCGATAGTTTAGCCTGAGAATCTACTATTTCATGACACAAAGCTGCTCTCATGTCACATGCAATGGAACAAGCTATTTCTTTGCAAGATTTGTCAGAGTGTAAAATTCTTCCCAGAGACACACCATTTAAAGAAGAGCAAGTTACCCAAGATGGTAAATCACTGAATGGCCTATCTAATTTTCCGATATTGTACACCATACGGAAAATCTTCTCAGTCTCACTTTGGTACTTCTCAAAGCCCTTTGCTAGCAGCAACTGGGTCTCTGAACCAGACTGCTTGCGATCATTGACCGTTTGAGCACATTGATGACTTGCTGAATTTAAATGTTTCCTGATTTTGTTCCGGAGAATGGTCAACCTTAAACTTTGGGGACGATCAGTGTTTCCATCACCATAGCCAACATTAATGTTAGTCCACTGTTCACTAACATTACTTCCAATAATTCTATCAATCACAGGGGGAGGATTCTCTTCGCAGATTTTGCAACCAATCTTTCCAGATTTTGCTATGAGCCAGGGGTAGGTTCTCTTTTTATCTTCGACGGCTTTCTGACTCCATACATCGGGCCATTCAGCTTCAAACATACATGTAGAAAAAATGTGACAACAAACTGTTGTGTGAATTTATGATATCCAATTTAATTTATATGCGTCGAATGCATATCAACAACACCATTGAGGCTTCATAGAAAGAGCATCCATTAACCAACAGTTTATGCAGATTGTAAAATTATGAGCATTAGATGAAGGAACATGGTTAGCATGTAACATATGAAAGTTGGTTAGAGGTAGAAGAAGACACACACAGAAACACTAAAACTAGTGCCAACTAATAGGTTAGCAAGCAATTAGAAACCATCATCAAAAAGTAAGTAAAATACTTAGCTTGGATAGACTCTTGTCCTGTAAAGCAAATGGCCATTGTAGTAAAACAAGCAAAGCAGTATATCACAAGATTGCTCAATCTTCATCGATGAGAAAAACTTATCAACACAAATGCTTACAAAATAAATTACTTACAGTGGGTCTCGCTTGAAGAAGTGGGTAAAGGGGATACAGTACATGAGCTAGTACTAGTTGCAGAAGAACCTGTAATGTGAATTGATCATTTGAGCAGAGCCGGTCACGGTTCACATTTGATATACAACTAATGTGGAACATGATTGCTTGCATGCAATAAACAAACACATTAATAAAAAGCATAATTTTTTAACGTCAACCTGTCTTTTACTTTCAAAATAGTACCAATAATCTTTTTTAATTGCACACCCACAACAAAACTATTGGTTGACAAATTATTTTGTTGTACTCACAAGGCTCTTTGGGTGAAAGGCTTTGCGATGGCAGCGGGCATGAGTTGGTATTAGGAACAACTGTAAGTAACAGAACCAATATACATATTTTGTAAATCACTAAAACTGAAAGGGAAATATAAACAAAGTATAATGCAGGTATTCATAAAAATAGATTCATTATTTTCATTTCTGTTTTCATACCTTCATTATCACTCAACTTTAACTGTTTCGATGACGTCTCACTTGCAATCTCTATAAGCAAAAAACATGGTTGAATATGAACAATATCTATACAAAGGCTTCGGCTGCCAGCTTCAATCTATTGTAATGTATGTTTACCCAGCAATAATGCATAAATACCCCAATTATGGCTTTTATTAAAGTGAAATTCCAAGAGCCATGATTTCATTGGCATAACTATGAAGTCATTATAATGATGCACACAATTTTGAAACATTCAATAGCCAGTGAGTAAAGTAAAATTTAACGATGTAATACTTGAAAGCTGTTCTCATTTATTATCAAAAAACTGTTTTTCATACGATCATTCGCCCAATAGTGTTATAATGATAAATATTGATATCAGGAAAAATCTAACAAATGCGCTAAAATGTTTCTTTTACATGTAGCTCCAAAATCAATAAACAAAATATTAAGCAAATAGGAAGAACAGGAAAATAAATGCTATTCATCATCATTATTTTAGCTAAAACAAGAGTAATGATGAAAAATAAATTAATATTTACTATAATAAACTGAAAAAAATAACTGAAGAGAAACAATAAAGCAAGGGTAATAATGGTTGATAATAATGAGTTACAGCAATAATAACCATTTTTATAGTCATTCAATAACAGTGCAATAAGCTATACCAGTACAACTAATATTTCTAGTATTATTTATTAATTTATTTATATATACAAATATTATCATACATATATCATCATTGAAACACAATAGTAGTAGTAATGAAGATGGTGATGTGCTGGTGGATAGCTAGTGATACACTTCCCTTATTCTTATTAATTATCAATCATCAAATAAGTAAAAAAATAAATGAAATTTAATAAAAAATATGCTATCAAACAAATAAACGAACTATCATTATCATGAAAAAAGTAATAATAAGACACCACAACATAACAAATAATAAATAAACCAAGTAGTCTAAGGTTGTAGATAAATTTATATTAATTAATTATCTTAATAATTACGATCATAATAAACTACTATCATAATGATATTGATTATTATTATTGCCATGATGATGATTATTATTATTATTATTATATGGTTATAACTCGACTCAGTCCATTCATCATTCTCATTATTATTATTGTTTTAAGATTGTTTATTATATATCTATTAATACAATTATTATCATTATAATAAAACGAAAAAAAAAATAATCGTAATAATAATACTAATAAATAAACAAACGTAATAATAAACAACAATGATGATTATTATTATTAATTATTATCATAATAATTAATAATAATAATCATAATAATTATGATTATTAAAATCATGTTTTTTTTAGAAGTACTAAATTGTATTATTAGTTAGTAGTGGCAGCAGTAGTAGTGATTAATAACAACTGGCAAACAACACTAATAATAATAATAATAACTGATAATAATAATAATATATATATTATTATAATTATCAATAAATATTAAATAATAATAATAACAATAATAATAAATATAATACATTTAATAAACATTATTATCATTTATTATTACTAATTATTAATAAGAAATAATAATAATCATTATTATAATAATAATATTATTAAATATATATTATTTATAAATAATGAAGTGGAAATTGCTCGGGTTGGTAGCATCAACAATTCCCAGCTTCGAGTGTAGTAGATTCCTTAATACAAGTTGATTTATCTGGTCAAACTCTGGTCACAACTTTAGTTTTATGTGTATCTATCAACAATAGAGAAGGCTACCCACTTGCCTACGGGCCGATTTGCTAACCAGCAGCTTATTTCTAACTGCAGTGCTGATGATACTGTGTAGCAAGCTAGACAAGTCAACAAACCACCAAGCAAGCAAACTATCAGATGGAATCAAAGATAATGTGGCACTGTTATTTAGAGCAATATCGAATAATATAATATATAAATTTACAATGACAACACGTAACAACAAAAGATAATTAAGCTGAAAAACTTACTTTTCCAACCACACAGCTCAAAGGGCAGAATCAGAGAGAGAGAGCACACAAAAACTCAGCTTTACATTCCTAGGTAACAAAAAGCTAACACGAAAGCCAGTATAATCTCTGGCTTTCAAAAAGCTACTCATATTGATATTGCCTAGCTATTTAATTGGAGGTGCCTAGTCTACCTAATGATTGAGAGAGGACAATTTCACCACATTCTTCCCCCCTAGATGCAGCGACATATAAAAATATATGAGCTATTCATCGTAGAGTCCAACAGAGTGAAATTGTAGGAATGTTCAGCAAGACTTATAGATGTACAACATCAGACATATGTTACCCGTATCAAGCATTTCCTGAACATTTACTTCTCTATCGCCAGCGACTGAGATGCCAACTCTGTAGCTCTTCGCACAGTATCCAGGTGAGCATTGGCATGCTCCAAAGCTTGCCTTAGCCTCCTGCACTCCGCTTGGAGCTCAGCGTTTTCGCTTCTCATTCTATCCCTTTCACTATCGTTACTTACTGAATTGCTACTCGATGGTAAATGTCCTCTTGGTCGGTTTCCAAACGGTTGAGTCCGTAGATGGTTTTGTCGTAATACGTTAACATCTTTTTGTATCCCAGAAGCAGACTGCTGCAATCGCACATCTCTGTATCGTATGGGACCAATCGTAGAGGGCGCTGAGGCAACTACATTAGCACTAGAGGCTATGGTATGAGCGGCTAACACAGAGGGAGTTACTTTGGGTTTGAGAGATGATGAGGCTGTTATTGTCAATAAGCTGCCATAAGTGGAGTCTGGTGGCAGTCGTTCATCTCGTACAAGCTTGCTGAAGTTGTTATCGTCGACAGCATAGCAATTGGTGAACTCATTGTGACGTTCGGATCCCCCTCTTCTTTCTGTGAAGATGTGGTCTAGCACAGCCTTTTGGGTCAGTTTGTAATGCCCACACAAGCAATAAAACAGTATGAAGTGTTGTTTAATATGGGTTTTCAGCTCGTTACCGGTGCCTCTGTACTGACAGAGCTTACAGTTCTCTACCCCTTTGTACTAGTCATCTGCAGTGTACAGTTAGTGATAACAATGCTTTACAACAAATGTGTAAGTAAAAAAAAACTATCAAATGAACAAAACTGAACATAATTTATAGCAGCACTGCCAACATACACCTACAACACAACTGGCCAAACAGAAACTGCTGTACCCAGCAACCTTTCTCTTTTAGCTATCCATTGGCACAGTCTAACCAGCATTTCAGCTTGCGTTAGAGCTATCGGTATGGTCACCTAATACCTCACATACTCGTTGAGGTACCCAGGGGTTTTTCTAGCTCTCGTTGGCCTGCCCAAAGTTCTATCAGGCTGTCCTAGTTTATAATTTCCAGGAGACAATCTGGATTCCTGACCGGCTTGGGCTAGACTTTGGTCCACCCGAGCCTCTGGAAATTCTGACCAGTCTAACGACTGACTATCAGCATCACCATTATCAGCTCCACTGTCTGTAGTTTGGGGTGGCACACACGGCTGACCTCTTGTATCGGGGCAAGGGGTGAACAGCTTTAATCGGCTTTCATTCACCGTGCCTTTCCCCGGTACTTTGTATGTGCCATTCCCGTAGGCCTTACTGATAGTAAAAGGGCCCTCAAACTTGGATTCCAACTTTGGATTAACTCCTTTCTTTTTATGCTTCCGCTCTACCAACACAAGATCACCTTGCTTGAATAAAAGCTCATCTTCCCATTCAGCTGATCTGGGAGGCAAACTCTGGTGTGACCTCAACAAATCATGAGCTGAATCCAGACGCTCCTTCAATTCCAACGCATATCTTGTGCGCGTAGTCAGTTGCAGGGAATGGGTACCCTCAAGCAGCTGATCCGGCAACCGACATTCACGACCTAACATGAGATAGTTTGCAGTCTCATCGGTTCTGGTGTGAGGAGTTGCACGAAATGCGCGCATAATGTGAGGCAAAAGATAATCCCAGCTATCCTGCTCCATAGCATACTGAAGCAACATGGACCGAAGAGCGTCCCCCAATGTCCTATTACCACGCTCTACAACTCCATTTGACTGAGGGTGATATGCGGTGGTACGAGTTTTTACAATCCGCCACAGGGCACATAACTCTGTCATAAGATCGCCTTCGAATTGAGCTCCTCGATCACTGTGGAGCTCCTCCGGCAAGCCAAAATAACAGAATACCCTGTGATCCAAAGCCTCAGCCACCATGGGTGCTGTTGCATCTGGTAAAGCAATGGCATCCTGCCAACGAGTAAAGTGATCCGTCAACACCAGAATCCACTTGTTCCTTTTGTGAGTTACAGGTAGTGGCCCCACCAGATCGATGGCCACCTTTTGCCAAGGGCGACCAACCCATAGGGGCCCCTGCAACACGGGCTGGTGCAGACCTCCAAATTTGGCACGCTGACAGATCTCGCAACTTTTCACCATTCGGCGTACATCAGAAGTCATTCCTGGCCAGTACCAAGTCAAACGCAATCGACGGAGAGTTCTCATTACCCCAGCATGAGAAAGATTATGTGTTTCCCACACAACTTCTTTCCTCATTTCCTTAGGGCAGATTATGACCTCCCGCGACCTGTGATTGACTAAAATGCGAACTATCAGCACTCCATCTTCTCTAATTTTCATCAGAGAGAACATTCGGCTCAGTTTACGCAACTCAGTACTCCCAAGGTTCACAACTGACTGCTGCAGTTCTTGATTACTTTCAACAGCAAAGTAGATGGTAGCCACATCACCGGGCTGCTTTTGAGCTTCACCCAAAGCAGCTGATGCATTCCCCCCATCTATATTCCCTGATTGCTCTCTGCTAGGACTCTGTGATCCCTCCAACTGTAGCTGTCGAGGCTGCCCAGGACTAACAGGCGCCACAGGGCAAACCTGCTCGTGGCCCCCCCGGCAGTCACACACAGTCACAGCTCCAGAGTTCACAGCACAACAATCTATATTTCCATTTTGTGTGTACAATCTCTCACCAGTGACTTTCGTGGAAACATTCCCACCATGCATTGCCTTGCCAGAAAGCTCAACTAGAATCTGTTCCATGCTCGGTCCTCCATTCAGACGGCTCACTCTGTCACACTGCTTACAATCCTGACAGGGACGTCTGGACAGACCATCAGCATTGCCATGTTTAGTGCCAGCTCTGTATTCAATGGAAAAGTTGAATTCACTCAGAATCTCTATCCACCTGGCTATCTGGGCAGAAGGAGTAGTCCTTCGGCACAGCCAAAGCAGAGATGCATGATCTGTACGAACCCTGAACTCTCTTCCATACAGATAAGGGCGAAAGTGTATTACCGCCTTCACTACTGCTAGTAGTTCACGCCTCGTAACACAATAATTTCGCTCGGCTGGGGACAATGCACGACTGTAGTATGAGATAACCCTTTCATGACCAGCCTGGACCTGGGACAAGACAGCTCCAACCCCCTCTAAGGAAGCATCCGTGTCTAGAATGTATTCCAAAGCTGCATCAGGGTAGCCCAACACTGGTGCCGTTAACAATGACTGCTTTAAGACATCAAACGCATTCTGGCACTCTATCGTCCACTGAAACTTCTCATGTTTTCCAGTAAGCTTAGTCAGTGGTCTAGACTTACTGGCAAAGTTGTTGACATACTGACGGTAGTAGCCAACTGTCCCCAGGAATCCACGTAGCTCTGACACATTCCGAGGAATTGGCCAATCAGCTATAGCAGTAGTCTTTTCGGGATCAGTTGCAACTCCTTGCTTACTAACAATATGCCCCACATATCTCACCTCTGTCTGAAATAAGTGACATTTGGAAGGTTTCAGCTTCAAACCAGCACTTCGGAGACGAGTCAATACCTCTTTGAGATGTTCATATTGGTCCTGGAAATCCTTGCCAATTACTATCACATCATCAAGGTACAATAGCAATGACTTCCAATGGAGACCGTGCATAACTCGTTCCATCAAACGCTGGAAGGTGGCAGGTGCAGCCGTCAAACCAAAGGGCAAGACTTTCCACCTCCACAAACCACCTCGAGTGCAAAATGCTGCCTTATCTCTAGCATCCTCATCCAACGGCACCTGCCAATAACCACTCATTAAATCGAGTGTGGAGAAGTACTGACTACCGGCCAAAGCGTCCAGACTCTCATCTATTCTAGGCAACGGATGAGCATCATGCACTGTGTCAGCATTCAAGCGCCGATAATCAACACAGAACCTCCAGCTGCCATCCTTTTTCTTGACCAGCACCACTGGTGAACTCCAGGCACCAGTCGCTGGTTCAATAATACCTTGATGGGTCAGCTGTTGGATCTGCTTATCGACTTCTGCCTCCTTCTCTGGGCCCAGACGACGAGGTGCCTGTTTTATTGGCCTGGCACCTGGCTCCACCTCAATCGAGTGCTTCACCAAATCAGTCAAACCCATATCCTGATCACCACTAGCAAAGACATCACTGTATTCATTCAACAGTTTGGCAATGACCTGTCTCTCATCCAAGTGGGAACAGGCTGCAGTAGCTCCCTGATACAAGGTTTCCAAGTGTGGAGGAATGGTGGGGATCATTCTGTTTTCGGCAGACCCCTCACTCACCTGTTCCACTTGCACCTCCTCTATCAACTGGTCCTCCGCTATACTAATACAACGACCAATAATAGAGCCTGCAGAAATAGATACTAACTGATCTGTAGGGTTAAGACATCTTACTTGCAATCTTCCCTCTGTACTGCAAGCAACAATGGTGGCGGCAAGCACCAGACCAGAAAGTGCATCAGCTTCCGAGTCTTCCACCATTCCCAAAGAAGTACAGATGCGATTCAGTAAGTGACAATCAAGTATTTGTTCAGTTCGAGGAGCCACTTCGACTTCTCTAATTTTCATCAGAGAGAACATTCGGCTCAGTTTACGCAACTCAGTACTCCCAAAGTTCACAACTGACTGCTGCAGTTCTTGATTACTTTCAACAGCAAAGTAGATGGTAGCCACATCACCGGGCTGCTTTTGAGCTTCACCCAAAGCAGCTGATGCATTCCCCCCATCTATATTCCCTGATTGCTCTCTGCTAGGACTCTGTGATCCCTCCAACTGTAGCTGTCGAGGCTGCCCAGGACTAACAGGCGCCACAGGGCAAACCTGCTCGTGGCCCCCCCGGCAGTCACACACAGTCACAGCTCCAGAGTTCACAGCACAACAATCTATATTTCCATTTTGTGTGTACAATCTCTCACCAGTGACTTTCGTGGAAACAATCCCACCGCTGCCACCAATGAAATGGAAATTGCTCGGGTTGGTAGCATCAACAATTCCCAGCTTCGAGTGTAGTAGATTCCTTAATACAAGTTGATTTATCTGGTCAAACTCTGGTCACAACTTTAGTTTTATGTGTATCTATCAACAATAGAGAAGGCTACCCACTTGCCTACGGGCCGATTTGCTAACCAGCAGCTTATTTCTAACTGCAGTGCTGATGATACTGTGTAGCAAGCTAGACAAGTCAACAAACCACCAAGCAAGCAAACTATCAGATGGAATCAAAGATAATGTGGCACTGTTATTTAGAGCAATATCGAATAATATAATATATAAATTTACAATGACAACACGTAACAACAAAAGATAATTAAGCTGAAAAACTTACTTTTCCAACCACACAGCTCAAAGGGCAGAATCAGAGAGAGAGAGCACACAAAAACTCAGCTTTACATTCCTAGGTAACAAAAAGCTAACACGAAAGCCAGTATAATCTCTGGCTTTCAAAAAGCTACTCATATTGATATTGCCTAGCTATTTAATTGGAGGTGCCTAGTCTACCTAATGATTGAGAGAGGACAATTTCACCACAATAATAATAATAACATTTATTTATTTATTATTTAAATTAATTATTATTAATTAATTATTATTATGATTATTATTATTATTATGTATATATACTACTAATCATAAAGTTACAGTAACAACTGAAGAGCGAGAGAAAAAAACAACATCATGATCATCATGACTGATAACAAAAAAGCAAAGGCAAAATGGTTTAACTTACTGGAGAAGAAATGGTCTAACGTTCTTCTTTTCATTTTAATTAGTTTTGATCACAATCAAGAAAAAATGAGCTAGGTGAGCATTGAAAAGCGAGCGGGTATTGCCATAGACTAGGGTCTACAAATGTCATCATCTAATCAAAAGTAGCACCTGCGTTCTTATAATAATGATAATAAAATTGTCTGCCAAAATACTGGATCTAAGCTACAGTTCAATATGTCGAGGCCGTGAAAAGTAATTTTCAACTGTAAGAAAACACGTATTATGCGTTGGTTTTTCCAAAAATACGTTGGGTATACGGTATACCAAGCGTATAGCCACTAGTTTTCTGTGAGTATACGCCGTATACCCGCGTATACCCTCATTTCGAACACTGCTTACCAATGAGGATCGCATCCTCATCAAGAATGAGGCCTAGGCTGTGACAGCAGAGATAGGACGTCTGCAGCAGCGAGCAAAGAACTTCCAAGTGATCTGTTCTAGGCAGATGCCCCAGAAATTTCTATAGTCACTTTATACCTTATGCTTGATTGCTCACACAAAATACAAACCTAGCTGAGTACTTGTGTGACTCAAAGATATATGCTTATTCTCTTTGCTATTAGGTAATTAAAGAAAATGAGATAATGCATTTATTGGAGAAAGAAATCTAGTAGAAATTTCTGACAGCAAAGTGTGTGCTTAAGTCTCCCTGACAACTGCAGCGTATCAGGCAAGCCGCCTGTGAGTCTGTCACTGCCGGAAACTGTACAAAAAGCTGGTACTAACCCTGCCAGCCCTTCGACAATCCTGTAAACCCTTCAAACACCTGACCGGCCCTGCAGCTTTCAGAATCAGCCTTGCAGTTATCACTACCAGTCCTGTAGCAAACCTGCTACTCCTGCAGCCAATCTATACCGGGCCAGGGAGAAAAGAACCAATATAGCCTGAGTACCAAGGGTGGCCTTAAAGGATGCAGTAGCCTGAGATTTCAACCAAACTACCATCAGAAGTACTTAAAGCCTGGAACCCATGCTATATCAGCCCTAGAACCTAGCCCAGGAAATGATGGTGCAACATAGACAACGATTAAAAGTATTGCTACTAAAGCTCTGCCTCCTACTTCCGGGGGCTTTATCTATTTAACCTTATTTACCATATCTGATTGCTTGATATTTATAATTTGTTTGTTGATTTGTATATTTCTGTTCTACTTAGATTTTATTGGTCACATGTATGATTAGGACAACCAGTTCCTGTGCATCTGCCTATGAAAGGCAGAGTTTTGCCTGTATTCATTGTACTTTGTATTGGGTACTATTTGTGATTGTACCAAGTTAACACAATACATGGCCACTGTTATTTTGCACTGAGCGCTGTAAAATAACAAAATGGTTGTTATTCTGATTCATTGAATATTGATTCTGAGCAGTGTGCTCCGTTACAGATGTGGAGTTGGAGATACTCTGTTGAATTGATGATTAAACAACCTCTGTTAGGGAGAGGTTTTGTTGGTGGTATTTCGGCCAGCCCCACAAATCCTACTGCGGCAAAGGCTTTCCTATCGAGCTCAAATGGTGCATAACATGTCCACTATTAGATTTTTCTTGATCAAATCATATCAGCAGCCAAAAACGTTAGAAATAAAAAAAGTCTGAGAAATTTCAGATTAGGACCTCTTGACAAAATCTAAAGTCTTTTGTTAAAGCTAAAACTACTGTACACAAAGGAATTATGTTTAATGAGATATTTATTTCTTGGGCAGTAGGTAAAGATATGGTCTGTTTGTTACGCCTAAATTTCATCCATATGTGAGAAACGTGCTTGTCTTGTGTAAACTGGTTTTATGTACTTGATTTTGGTCATGTTGAGCCAGGTCTGTTTTCACAAAAATTTCATAAAAAAGTTAGCAAATATTGCTTTTCAAAACTCTTTCTGTACTAAAGTTAATTATGAGTCAACCTCAAAAAATTAGTTTGCTATTGTCAAAATAACTACTTGACTACTTGAAAATTTTTGCAATCTGTTTTTTAATATAAATTACTATAGGAAAATAGTTGTTTAAGTAATTTAGCATGATTCGATAATTTTGTAAAAGCAATAAAACATGAAATTTATGTCTAGAACTATATATGATTCAATGTACGCCTGCAACATGACTGTTTGCTTTGTAGGTAGTTTGAGCAATGATTTAATCAAACTTGTATGGAACATAACAATTGCAAAGTCATTGAAACTTGAGTAATGAAATTGAAATTTAACAATTTGTTCATGGTCCGAAGTGTGAAGTTGCGCAAAGTGCTTAAATATATTTTTGTTATATAATTCTCAATCAGATATTGGTTGCTTGCAGAAAAAAAAAGACAAATAGAAGTGAAAATATCACCAACATCAGTAAACCTTTCATTGGCGCCGATAAGAGCCCCTTCACCTCTGGAGCTGTATCGACTCACCGAGAAGCATGGTTTCTTTTGAATTCAATGTCAATCAATCCTTTCTTTCTTGAAAGGAGATCAAACAGGGATTGATTCATTACCACAACCAGTGCACTGGTGAATAACCCACACTCCATCAAATTGGGATTAAAATTTTGATTGGGTTAGTCTAGCAGGGATCAAAAACAAGAGCATTCCTAATAACTGTATATGCAGATTGTTAATCGCATGGTTATTATCAAATGGAGCATTGCTTATCCAGTTTTTTATTAAAGTTAGGATCAATATTAATCTTCATTGGGTGCTATATCTGTACTGTTTTTTCCTCAGAGAGCAATTAAACATTGAAAGCAAATTAAATTGTAGTTAGTTCTTCTGTATTGGATTAAGCATGCAGAAAATGACAAGCTTATTCCAAAATGCGGTGGGAATTTGTGTTGAACAAAAAAATTGAGATTAGTACACGACCATTGAAAAAGAGATACTAGCATTACAATATAAATCTAACTAAAAATATAGAAAACACTGTCTGTGAACATAACAATTGGCTTGATTGAATGATGTATAATAAAGTATAGTCCATTGTGACATAGACCCACTGGGGTACACACAGCGTATGTGCAATAGACTTCAAGTTGAAACTGGGACTTGAAGTATGATTCTGATTGTTAGGCTCCTAAAACTAGAGTGACATCATTAAACATCAATTCACAATGAGCAGGTATGCCTAAAAAAACTGAACCAAATGAAACAAACCTCGAGAAGCTGAAATTGAAGAGCATGCAACATCACTGCTGTTTGTTAATCACCTGTTAGCTCTTGACCTTTTGTATATTTAATTTTCGTTTCAAGGAACACACCTCTAGTTGGTGACAGTTCTGAAATGCAGAAATATATTAGTAATCACTTTTATTTGCAGTCAACTCAAGTTCGAAAGTTTTCAATGCAACAAGAAAACAAAACAGTCAATAAATTACTAAACAACAATCAACATCGTTTGTTCAGCTTAGTATTTTAACTTAGTAACTAATCAATACACAAAAAACTGTGTATTCATAATATATCTTATTTACCTGCATCCGTAACATGAATTATTAATAGTTTTGAGAAAATTGTAGAAGACTCAATCAATCTCATGTACTCTCTTTGTTAATGATTGAGGAGGAAAAACAATAGCCTATTCAGGGAAAACAAGATTGCATGCTTAGGCAATCATTGATAAGCCCGCCTGCTATTAAGTAGTCGTACTATAAATGCCAAGGCTTTTCTTCATTCTAATCATCTCAGGAGTACAATCTAACCAGATAAGGAGGGCCAGAGTTTTATCACTTGTGAATAAAACTTGTTACTGGGTCAGTAGAGCTAAGAGTTGAAGGCTTGTGGAATACTAATACAGGAGAACTAGAGACTTTAGTCACTTTGGGATTAAAGTTATTGCTAGCTGATAAAAGTCAGAGTTTAATCACCTGAGAGCGATATATCAACGTTTGTCTAACTTTAATCCTCAGTTACTCCTTCTTGCAAAATACTCCCAAAGTTTCTACTGAAATACCAGATATCACCCCTATTGATGCCAGAGTGTACTCTTATATCAATCATCGCAGTGTTTAATCACCTGTTTAATCCGAAGTGTTCCACTTTTTTCTGTGTATGCTGTAGCATTCGGTTTGTGCCTGAGTGTTTCCTGTCATGAAAACATAACATATTGTGAGAGATTTACATGATAAAGTCTTCCCCCCACCCCCATGCTGTTATCTACGTGCATAATGTAGCAATTGGATTAGTTTAAGGTTAAGGGTAGCTAAAGGATTGTTAATGGTTTGATGGGATTAAAAAGCTGGGGAACTTTTGGAATGACGGTACATGCAGGTGGTTGCGTTGTGCTGTAGCTGATATATACCTAGTGAGTGATACAACATGGCGTCGTAGGCAAAGGGAAAGAAGGATTGCCATATACTATTATTGTGTTACATCATCTTGTGAAAGGAGTATTGAAGGGTTTGTGGTGACAGTGAAAGTCGGTGTGGATTTAGTATTTATTAACGCTGTTTAATAGTACTGGTGCCAGTTGGTAGTGGTGAAGGTGAGTGTTTATTGTCTGTTTGTGGTTTGCATTACAGCTGTTGTTGTTGAAGGAGGATACAGTCAAGGCTATTTGTTATTATAAGATTTGTAAAGGAGTTGGCATTTACTTCACCAGTTTTGAAGGTCGGTGTTGCTGAACACTTCAGGTTAATAAAGTATGACCTTGGGATTTGATTTTAATGATTTTCCTAAGTTAGTTATCAATCCTGACGACACTTATGGTTCATGAAGTCATAGTTAGATGAATTTGAGCAAAGTGTGGAAATGGTTACCTTTAAACTAGGGAAGGAAACAGTAAATAGGAAAAAAACACGATGTTTTCAAGGAGAGAATGAAATTGTTGGCTTTATTGCATGCCATTAGTCAAGGAAATAGAGACGCCCTAGAGTCGTTTGGATTTGATATGAGAAGTGAGGCAAGTAGTCATGAACAAGCGATGGCTCATTTAGAAAATGTTTATGGCTCCGAGCAAACCGTTTATGTGAAAACATTCGAGTTTGTTACCGCTAATCCAACTGTGGGGGAGAATGAAGTCGATTATCTGCTACGTGCTGAAAAACTTAGTAGGTTGTTAAATTTTGGGAATAATGATAATGTTAGGCAAGAATTTGCATTAGTCATAGCTGTGAATGGTTTGGGAGAATCCTCACTGCGTCTTCAGCTGATGCAACAAGGTAATTTGAACTGGAAAGGACTGACTGACACTCTGAGGGCAAGAAAGTTGGCTCGAGATTCAAAGAACACCATGGAGTTGGGTAAGGCAAATCAGTTAAACTCCACACAAGTAACTGATATAAAAAATATATTGCAATGTGTTGAGTGTTACAGCAGTATGAAAGTATGTAGCATTTGCAGTGGTCAATCTGCTACGAAATATGGTAGATATGCTGAGAAGTATGCTGTAAAAATAAAAGGTGAGGCTGGCCATAACTTTGATGATTATAGGTCTGCTCATGGTAGAAATTATAGGTCTACTAGGCATTCTAACAATGAAAGGTTCATGTCTGAATGGCCTAGAAAAGACTCGAGTAGGAGCAGGGTTGAAAGTGACAGAATAAACAATACGACTAAGTCCAGAAGTTATTTGGCTTTCCATGATGCTAAAGCATGTTTTTTGCTGTGGCAAAGGTGACCACCAGATCAGGTTTTGCCCAGCTGTACACTGCTGGGTTTGTGAAGGTATAGGTCATACTTCCCAGCACTGCCCTGATAAAAGGTATAAGCATACTGGTAGGAGTAGTTATGGAGGTAGTAGTAGTGAAAAGAGTTGTGCAAGTGAATTGAGTGATGGTCACATTGGTCATGTAAGGTTTGTTGATTCTGATGAGCCGTCTTATGAGGTCCAGAATATAGAGGCCTGTGCACTTCTATCTGTGAGAGGTCTGCCTCTTCCAGAAAACAAAAAGTGCATACTATTAAGGTTAGGGAGTCACTTGTGGCCCTGCTTGGATGTGCTGCCATTGCTGAGGTAAAGGATGAAAGTATTCACTTCGGTAAGTCAAAGGTTAAGGAATCCGACAATAGGGAAGACCAGCCAGGCTCTGGTTCTGAACTTGCATCTGGGATTGGCAATGGAGAAGACCAGTCAGGTTCTGGTTCTAATTCGGCGCACTTGAAAGTGATTGAGGTGGTGAGAAATGTGGTGTAGCCTGAGAGTCTTAAGTGTATGGCTTTGGGCTTGGAGAACGAGGAGAAAGGTATTTCTGAGAGGTTAAATAGTAAAGATATGGGTGGCTAGCCAGTCTGTAGAGCGAATGGAGTGATGTGATTCAGAATGAGTACAGTTTCAGTTTTATTTTTGGTTTTGTACTCTATGTCAACGATGTGTGTTGAGATTCGCATGCTTGTGAGTTATGTTTGGATCCTAGGCTTAATATTATGCTATACTAGCTTGGAAAAAAGGGCATGTTATATACGTGCATAATGTAGCGGTTGGATTAGTGTAAGGTTAAGGGTAGCTAAAGGGTTGTGAATGACTAGTGGGGAATGAATGAATGGCTGGGGAAATTTTTGAGTTTCGATGCATGCGGGTGGTTAGGTTGTGCTAGAGCTGCTATCTATATTATTCGTAGTGAGTGATACAACACTGGGCCCCCCACGACCCCCCTCCCTCCACCCCTTGCCCTGTCAACAACCAGGCTAGGAAAAACCCTGAGCCTTTCTCCCTCTGTATCTGCACAAATTCCCCCATAAAGTGGTGACCAACAACCCCGGCCCTGTATAGACCTGTATAGACCTGTATAGACCTTGTATAGACCCTATACAACATGTATATCCTACCCCGGGTTACCCGGGGTCTACCCTGGGTCAGCTACCCCGGGCCAGTATCCAAAGAAGTTTATTCAGGTAGCCTGGGGCCTATAGGACTGGATGTCCACCCCATAAAGTGAATGAGCAGAGTACTGTAGCCTAGAACACAGACTAAGGAGTTAGATGCCCTAATAAGGAGTGGAAAAGTTACAAGGCAAGGAAAGAGCAGGCAAAGCCGCCCAGTGTGTCTTGACATGTGTTCACTAATACTATTGGATGGTTTTGTGTACTAATTTTGTATAGCATATTCTGATTGCTGTATCTTTATTATGTTATGCGATTGATTCACCCTAATAAGGGGCTGGACTTTCCTCTTATTTTCCTATAGAAGGAGCTCTTTCTTTGCATTTAGAGGAGAAGTCTTGAGGAGCTTGCTAAATACCTTACCTTGTATTGCTAAATAGATTAAGTAAATAGAGTATTACTCATAGAAACTCTGTTATTATCTGTCTGAGTAGAAGACCCCGTGAGGTTGGCAATGTCTATTCGGAGTGGACCCAGAATCATAGCAAACAATTGACAGTGGATACCGTTATGTCGGTAGTAGAGAGCACAAAACTACTACAATATGTCGGCCATTCTGAAGGTATTGATTTCATGAAAATGAAGCAAAAAGAGTCCAAAAGATATGAATCATCAAGATGGTATGGGTATTATGGAGTCTGTGGGTTAGCAAAGAAATGCGACAAGCTTTACACACTCTCGTGTAATGGCACCTATTGAGTTTTATGCATCCAAAACACCTCTAGTAAAACCACAAAAGAGATTAAATATCCAGGCACTACAGCTCACATGTAAAACTTCCCTATTGCTGGTGACACACTGATCATACCCAATATTACACAGCAGTGTATCTCTGTCTATTCTCTGGAGGGAAGAAGGGGAGAAACATAATTTGCATACTGCTTGGTTTTGAAAGTGATGCCATCTGTGCTATAGACAGCCAATCGGTTGTCTTGACATCGGAAGGCTATCGAAAAGTGTGTAGACTAGATTTGACATCTGGTAAGTCAGTGTGGACGTACATACCTGCTGGTAATGCATCATCAGTAGCTTACTATGGTAAGCAGTATGCCTTTGTTGTCGAGGATAAAGCCCCTCATACAGTTGTTAACGAACTTGATGTCAAAACTGGTTTGTACACACATTACTATATCTTTTTTGTACTTGGACTGCTCTGATAATAAAAATTAGTTTTGTTCTTTTACAAGAACAACTTATCACTTCAATGTCTAGTAAGCTTTTAAAGTTGCCAACTAATTTTAGCAGCAATTCTACCTCCACAAAGTTTTTCCACGTTGTTTCCAAAAAAACACAATTACAACAACAAAGTTTGGTTATACTTTTTCAGTTGCAAAGCTTTAATACATTATGAAAAGTGGACAAGGATTATGAGTGGCTGATTTTGTCATCTGCATCAATTTTGCAAGTTAAACAGTAAATTATTTCAATATGTTGTTGTTTCTTCACATAATATTTTAGTAAACCATCTGAAGACTGTATGATCCTACTGAGAGGCCTTGTTCACCGATAAAAGATCTTTTCATCGATGGAAAAATGATGATAGTTCCTAAATATGATGATAAGGCTGTCTTGTTTTATCAAGTCAGATGAAGCTGCCATTCAAATTGCGAAACTGACATGATATATTAAACAGTGTATGTGCCAGACTGCAGGTTTGGAGAGGTTTTTGAATTTTCTTTGTTTGGAAGAATAGTGTGAATTGGTAATGCTAGAGAAATTGCAGCTCTGCGCTGTTTGTCGTATAAAAGTTCAGTTTTTTTGATCGGTTGACTATTCAGTGACTATATTGTGTGACATTAAAATATATATTTGGTCATTCGTTTTATCAAAGATTTATCTGCAGATGCTGAACTTGCTCATTAAGTTTTGAAGTGATCGTATCAAAGTGCTATCGGCGTACAATGATTAGTGCAATTTGGTCGTTATATGCTTCCATCACATGTGCCGGGCAAATATTGTGGTGGATTTTCATGACCACTATCTGTGCTGGGTGTCAGACATCCCTAAACTGAGTCTGGCAGAGCCAGAAAACAAGCAAGTGAGCCGGTAGAAGCACTACCGGCCCTGCAGCAGTCACTAACTGCCCTGCAGAGGTACTACCGGCCCTGCAGCATGCACTACCGGCCCTGCAGTGTCACTACCGGCCCGATACCGGGTTGGTGAGGAAAGAACGGCTATAGCCTGTGAGCCAAAAATGGTACAGAAGATGTAGGAGCCCAACTTTGCAGCTTATCTACCCCCAGAATGACCAAAGGCAGGGAACACAAGCCTTAAGAGCCAGGAACTCGAGCTACCTATTGTGCCATCATGAATCAGCATTATTGACTAATAAGCTCCGCCCCTCACTTCTAGGCGCCTTGTAAATTTAACCGTATATTAACCAATACTGCATTATGATAATAATAATAACTCACCTTTCTATTCGTGCAATTACTTCCTGTCACTGTTGACTTGTTCTCCCCTTATTTGGGCATATGTCTTCTCCTGCTCTGCCTATAAAAGGCAGAGACTGTTCACTATTCATTGTATTGTATTGGAATTCTGCTTGTGAGTGTACCAAGTAGCATTATAAATTACCGTTATTATACTTCGCTGGGTTATGATTGTATAATAAACTATGATGTCCTCATTGAGACATTGAGTTGTACGTTTGAGCCGTGGGCTCTGAATAGGGTGGTGGAGTTGATATACTCCTCCGCTTGACCTCTGGAGTGAGGTGTTGTTGGTGGAAATTTGGTCGGAACCCCCAAAACCCACTTCACTGGTGGCAGCAGTGGGATTGTTTTCACGCTGTTGGGCTACGCTACCTTGGAACTGCAGATTGCAGCCCGAAAATCCGGCTCTGTATTCATCGTCCAGACCCCCAATTGCACAATCTTGAACAGACGTTGAGCTTGCTCTGTCTGAAGAAGTGATCTCTAGAAAGTGTGTGTCACTTTGCTCTGCATAAACGTTGAGCTTACTCTGTTGCAGCAACCAGACACCCCAGTATCTTTGATATCGGCCCTGCACACACTGATACCGGCCCTGTGTCTTCTGATACTGGCCCTGCTAACTCTGATACCGGCCCTGTGTCTTCGGATACCGGCCCTGCTAACTTTGTGACCGCCCTTGCGTTTCTAACGCCGGCCCTGTACACATCACTACCGACCCTGTGCAAGATTTTACAGGCCTTGTGCTACTGTCCAGTACCTTGTTTATTGAGACTACATGATATAGACACTTGGTGGTTGGGATGGAATTTCCCCAACAGCACCTGTGAAAAGTGAACAAACCGTCTGCAGGACCTTCCAAACGATGGAGAGGGGAGAGAGTAGCCTGCACAGAAAATATGAGTGCAAAGGGACAAAAACTGAGGCTACCAGAGGAAAGAGCGCGAAACTTACCCCTGAGCCACTGTTAGCTACGCCCCTGGACAAGCAGGAGAGTCACCAAAAGAAATAGATGGAGGAGTTACATTGTAACCACCCTCAGGCAGTGAAAATGAGTGGAAAGAGTTGTTGGTTACCAGCATCGAAGACAGTGGATAAAACCACACATCATGCAATAACCGGAAAATCCGGGGAACGCACCAAAACAGCTATAGCCGCTAAAGAAACTGTACCAAGGTGGTGGTGTTTGGTTTCAAAAGGATTGACAGAAGCTCTTCTACCAGATGTAGCAAGGCTCTACGTGAACTTCTCCTGTGGGAGCAACCAGGAGCCACCAAAGTTTGCCCCTAGTACCCCTGCTCAGCTACCTCCTACAAGCACAGACAGGATGAGTCATGATCTTGAGAGGAGGTTTGGCAAAAAGAAGGTGGTCAATCTTTCGAAAGACAGTGACCAGTGCACTACTGCTGCTTGAGAAAGACACATTGAGAAAGATAGATACAATAGCTACCCTCCCCCCCCACACTGCTTGGAGCTTACCGAAGACGACGACGATTTGTTGTTGGAAGCTGGATTGGCAGCTTATCAACCCCCAGGATTGGGGGAAAAGGATCTTTTAGCTATGCCTACAGAGGATCTTATGAAAAAGGAGGAAGATGTACCTCCCCAGCCAACCCCTGCTGCTGCTGCTGCTGTGAACACAGACTTAGCACAAAGAGATGAAAAGGGTCAGTTGTTTAACTCTCAAATGTGTGCGTGGGTGTTCAAACATAAAACATTGACTGACCCTTTAACTTTGCAAAGTGGCAGCCCCCCTCCAGATATCAGCCTCAAACCACAGGGCTTCTACCACTAAGAGGTGGTAGAAACAACCCTCCGTTGACCTTGAAGACGGCAAAACCCCTCATTCAGACAGCAGTTTCAGAAAAAGGCGGTGAAAAGTTGGTAGCAAGTAGAGATAACTCCTTACTGACTTGGCAGTCAACCCTGCCGGCCAGGGGGACATCTCTGCTGGCCCAGGGACACTGTGACCCAGCCCGGAGGGCTTTGCAAGAGTCCAGGAGAAATTCCAAGGGTAGCAAAGATGACAAAAGTCCTTCTAAGCCCCTCCAAAGCGAAATGGTTGAGTATCTCTTGCAGAAGAGAGGTATACCTACCTTAAAGCTATCTAAAGGAGGTAGTAGACAGTCTGTGCTCTCTACCCCGGCCCGGGGTAAAAAAAAGTTGATACCCACGGACAGGGAGACGAGAGACGCCGACTTTCTTCACAGGAAGGTGTAATCCCTTCATCTCTCCCAGCTGACGACCTCCCAGTGACTAGACTGCCTGGCCAACACTCACCAAGCCTTGACCCCACCTTTCACTGCCACGTAGCAATGCCAACACCCCATGTGTGTTTGACTCCGGATAAGGATGTTGTTGATGTTGCAGGTGCTGAGTCCCACTCTGTTGTGGATGTTAAGCAAGAGCTTGAGGTGTGCCTGGTGCAAGTCACACCACCCCCGATACAGGAGGAGGAAGTGCCTAGTGAGCGGCTGACGTTAGAGGACGAGCCATGCACCACTAATACAAAGTGGAAAAAAGTCCTACCAGGTGGCGGATGTTACACTGGGTAGCTGCTCCTACGGAAGCAAGAATAGAGAGCCTGATGCAGATGGCAACAGACTCCGTATGCCCGAAGTGCCATTATGAGGCACAGAATAATAGACAATTGAGAGTACATGTACCTCTACATTACATCCGACACTAATTGTCGTTATGGATATCACAGTAAAAGCCGAGATACAGTATATTCGCATCAGGCGAAATACGATGCACCCGGTGACCGGATGCGCCATGACAAGACTGGTATCATGCACATGTCGACAGGCCAAGCTTCGACCGATTTTGCCAATTTGCTTAGTGGGCAGACTCCTCGAAGTTCAGGAACATAGACCTACCCAGGTAGGCAAGAAGAAGGCGGCAGCCACAATACCCTGTAAGCGGGAGGCATCTCCTGTAAAGTTGCCGGCCAAGAAGAAGAGAAAGGTGGTGGCACCGGAAGCTAGTACTGCCCTTCGGGCGTAATGGATCCCAAAAAAGGAGGTGTGCCCCAGTACGGCGCCACCACCCCCTGAGCATACCGAGTCGTTCACAAACCCAGAGGAAGTTAGTCGGCCAGTAGTGGCAAGACCTTCCCTGCAAATATTGCGGAACAGTAACCGCTTGGCTGAGGTGATAGAAAGCCACATACTTACCTTAGGGGGCTCACTGCAAGAGCTGAGGCATCTCATCATCGAACAGCAGCTATCTGAGGAGGATCGGGCTCTTGCTGAGGTTGAAGCCCTGGCTGTGATGACAGAGATGGATTGCCTATAGCTGCAAGCCAAGAGCTTGCGTGGTCACTTTTTCTAACACCTACTGACAATTGCATTGTTGCACAAATACAAAACTATCCAAGCACAGGTGTTGCTTGAAACTATATGCTATTCTCTTTGCTATTCATATAATTAAAGACAAAGAGATACTGTCTTTAATGGAGAGGGAATGTGGTAGATTTTCATGACTACTTTCTGTGCGCAAGGTCCTCCTGACAATTGCTGGGTGTCAGACATGCCTAAACTGAGTCTGGCACAGCCAGAAAGCAAGTAAGTGAGCCGGTAGAAGCACTACCGGCCCTGCAGAGGTACTACCGACAGCATGCAGCATGCACTACCGACACTATACCGGTTTGGTGAGGAACGAAGGGCTGTAGCCTGTGAGCCCAAAATGGTACAGAAGATGCAGGAGCCCAACTTTGCAGCTTATCTACCCGCAGAATGACCAAAGGCAGGGAACACAAGGTGTAAGAGCCAGGAACTCAAGCTACCTATTACACCATCATGAATCAGCATTATTGACTAATAAGCTCCACCCCTCACTTCTGGGCTCGTTGTACATTTATCCGTATATTAGCCAATACTGCTTTATGATATTAATAACTCACTTTTCTATTTGTGCAATTACTTCCTGTCACTGTTGACTTGTTGCCCCTTATTTGGGCATATGTTTTCTCCTGCTCTGCCTATAAAAGGCAGAGACTGTTCACTGTTCATTGTATTGTATTGGGATTCTGCTTGTGAGTGTTCCAAGAAGCATTATAAATCACCGTTATTATACTTTGCTGGATTATGATTGTATAATAAACTATGATATCCTCATTGAGACATTGAGTTGTACGTTTGAGCCGTGGGCTCTGAATAGGGTGGTGGAGTTGATATACTCCTCCGTTTGGAAGTTGACCTCTGGAATAAGGTGTTGTTGGTGGACATTTGGTCGGCCCCCCCAAAATCCGCTACAATATGATGAGCATAAAAACTACCTACTTCAAAGTGAGTAGCAGCTTATTAACGACTGAACAACTTGAAACTACGGAGAGAAGTGTTGTCTATGTACGCTTGAATTCGAGTTATTAGCAAATTTTGGCTGTAGATCCATAGTCACTGCTGACAGTTTTTGTTCCAGGAAAAAGTTTTAAAGCACATTTTATGGCAGAAATTGATTTTTCAGACCTGGTATTTACACTCTGAACTGGTTGCATCAACCATCCTAGCAGTAGTTAGTGATCTCTGATCTCCACATCTTATTTGTCTTCAAACAAGGATAAAACTTTTTTGCTGTACTACTTAGCATTTCATTTATACAATAACTTAGCTATTATAATTCGGTTACACTACATAAAAGACCAGCTACATAGATTTCGACGAGATACTAGCTCTCCATTTATGGCATAGTCACTCTTTTAGGCTAAGCTCCAATGCTTCTTAGTTTATATTCCCTTACGTGTATGGTGGTTAGTGGACCGCTGGTTTTTAGGTTTCTCTTACTACTAATATATTGTTAAGTAGGTCCAGATACTGGCCTGAGGTAACTGCTCTATATCATATCAGGTTATCAAGGTTGGATACTGGGTCGGTATAGCTCAAAAAAACTGTAATGGGGGATCCTGGGTCTGATGGAGAGCGACATCTAAAAGATCTTATCAAGGAAAGTAAGGGGGTAAGATGAGAGGGCAGGTTAGGGGTGGTGTAGAAGAGGGGAGGGGGAAGTGTGGCGGTCGAGGGATCAGCATTTCTTAAAACATTCTGCTGCTAAGTCCTCCCATTATCGTCAGTGACAGCCTGATATATATATGACTCAAACATCCCAAACATTGTTAAAAATGAAGGATGGACAATAATTTAAGACATTACTCATATTTCAAAAGTAGAGTCATTTAATTTTAAATGGAGGAAACAGATGTTTTAATCAAGAAAAGAGAACTAAAAAAAATTGATTATCATAATTTGCACGATTAATTGGATGAGATTAAAAATGTTTTTGCAGCAATTTATTTTGAATAATTGGAGAATAGAAGCAGATTTTATCATTAATGCTTGAGCTGGCAATGCATCTACTTGCAGGACTTATTTTTTTTCCTGCTACTATCATCGCAATCACAAGTTTTTGACTAAAATAAACCTAATTTATCTATTTGAAGAGGGTGTTTGCCAAGAATTTGTTGTTGCGGATTTGTGCTTTCCCTAATGTTGTCTATAGTATTATCGCAATGGATACTGACCACAATGAAATTTTGCTTTGATGTGCAATAACTTATATATTGACATGTAGTGTTGCAGAAAGTTGATTTGTATGCATAGGAGGGCATTTCAAGAATAGTCTTAGCACAGAGAATTTCAAGAGCATAAAAAAAGGTTTGCTATATTTTTCAGATCTTTCAAAGGTACTTTAATCGAGACAGCATTTTAATCTATTGTTGGTGAATCTGTTCTTACATACACCCTTGCATCCACTTGATGTAGTACATGACTAAGAGTCAAGCAACATTGCAGTTGACTTCATTATTTTCAAGTTGAACGAAAAAATTCCAATTATTGTAATTTTACCACATTTGTGAAAGGTAAAAAAAAACATGGTAATGGCAATGATCAAAAGCAACAGTTCTTAAAGCTGAGTTACTGAAGATAAATCTCAAAACATGAAAACTAAAGAAATAACATTTTTCAATACACTAGAAAATTAGCCTGAGTCAGTTTATTCTTATTTTTAAAAAGTTGGTTGTGAATATTTTATGAAAGTACTACAACTACCAATTTCTGAGGCAAAAGCTAAAAAAAAATGCAGTTATAAAGTGCATGTGTAAATTTTTGCACTAGTACACCAACAAATGATTTCAAAATATGCCTAGTGTCCAATACACAGTGATTGCATGTTTTCACTCAAAGCAAATACAGACAAACAGATTGTTACACAAGAAGTTTGAGGTTTTCAAAAACTCTGTCTGTAATATGCAAGGATGAATAGGATGAATGTTAAAATAAGTAATTCATCAATTAATTTTTCTCTAGTTGCACAATTAGTGGAAATCAAAAAACAACCATAATGCACTGATTGTAAATTTGTAGTAAAAGCTTTGGTCATAGACTAAAAGTGACTTTATACATGGGAAGAAAACAATGTTTATCCTCAGAGAAAACTAGCATTGAACTCTTTTTTTAATGATTTACTGAACATTCATGTTATAAGCTGCAGATTAATGTACTGGATGACCTTCTAGGTTCACTCAGTCCTCATTTACAGGGTTGCCAAATAGTCTTTGACCTCAGAAGTTGGTCTTATCAGCGAAATTTTGATTCATTTAATTTTTATTGAATAGTGATGGCGTCATCTTTGAATTGTGGGATTGGTCAATTGTAGTAAATTATACGCAACTTGATATCAATAAAGTTACATAACTTTTTCCTAAATAAACTCTAATTTGGCAACTCAATCTGTTTTTGATCTATTAAAAGCCATTGGCACAGAAATAAAAAATCACTATGAAGACAACCCATCATATTTGACTTTAACATTAGATATTGTGTCTTGTTATTACGCACATAAAATCAGAGTTGAATATTTCAATCAAATGTAATTGCAATATGTGTATACATGTGACATGAAGTCCATGCTTGCTTATCCTTTTAAGTCAAAATATAAAATGCCTTTGAGGGACAACTACATCATTTGGAGCTGGTCTAGTCAGTTCTACTCTTTCATAAGAAAATGGAAATAAATTGTTTTGTTTTGGTAGGTAAGAGAAGAATAAATGGTAGTCATCGTGTAAAATAATATTAATGAATAAAAAATTAGCGGAATCTGAAGACAGAAACATACGTAAACTCAAAAAATGACCCCCTTTTTTGTAGTGTAAAAAAATTAGGGGCATTTCTGAAAAAATGTATTTTGCAAGGCTGTGAATGAGGACTGAGAAAGGTTTAGACAGTCATTTAATACATCAATCCACCGATCAAGATTTGAATATTTAGAAAATCAATAAAATTTGTTTAATAACGGCAAGCTTTAAAATGAACAGTTGACTGCCATTTTCTGCCATCAGATGTAAGAAAGAGTAAAAAAAAAACAACTAAAACGGAAAACTACTAATCGTGGAAAAATGAATTTAAAACTCAAAAGCTTGAAACCCTTTTTGGAGTCATTCTATTCAAATAATAAGAACTCTCAGTCAAACAAACATTATTGACCCCAAAATATTGGTGATGGTGATAATGTGAAGCATTTTGCCTGCCTTTATGAAAAACGAAACCAGTTCTATTGAAAAACACCTGGGAAGTGAAAAGTACTGCCTTCTGGCAGAATAAACACATCTTGTCCTCTAACACTATGAATGAAATACACTATCACTTGGGGATTGTGCTTTGCAATTGATGATTTTCGTTCTTACATTTCTGAAAAAAGTGCTGAGCATTTCATTTGATGTTGTGGTCAGGGGTTGATAAAGTCGCTGTCTATTTTAGGATCGACCAATCATGACAGAAAAATGCGTACTGCAGTTTTTATTACCGTCAACAGCCATTTAAAAGTCTGACCTTCAGGGCTGCCCATCTCTGGTCCCGGGGCCAAAAAAAAGCCCACAGCCCTTAAAATTGAGGTCGCAGACACTCAGTAAAATAACACAGTGGTGAGAAACTTCTGGAGTCAACTGATGTCAAAGACTCGGGTAAGCTGGTTATTTTTGTTAGATTTTTCACCATTCACTTGTTCAGAGAAGTATTCCTCAATGTCATTTGGAGTGCAAGAAAAGTTAACAGAGTTGACAGTATTTCGAGGAGCTGTTGCAAGTGCTAACAGATTTCAAGTCATTGAAAATACTTCTCTGAATTCCAACGGGTAGTGCACCGGCCATGGTAGGGTGAATGAATGAAATATTGGGAGAACGAAGAATCCTATTCAAAACTGCTAAGTTTTCTCTGTATTATTCATTGATCGTTTTTTTGTGCCAGGCTTGATAGCAGCATCAAAAATTGGAAATAAGCTAATAAACTTTCCGAAAACATAATGGGCACTTTGACATCAGCAGCTATGAACTTTTTTAGAATGCTGTAAAAATGAACATAAGGATCTTCTAATGTATAATAAAGTCAAATTGTTCAGAAAGGCAATGAGTTAGTCAGGCTCTAGGAGCTGCAACTAGAAATTCTGTTCGTTCTGGATGAAATGTGTGTGTCAATCAAGTCATCCAAAGCAAAGTTGTGCCTTTTTTCTACAATTTACAAGAAGACCAAAACTACTTACCATCTCTGAAGGGCTTTATCTCAAACTCAAATTTTGCGAGATTTAAGGATTATAGCGATTCATCTCCGAAATGCAGACTGAATTCACATGTTGGATTGAGCAGTTTGGAAGCATTGATACCACTACTTAATTTGTGAGCAAGCCCGAGAATGCATCAGTGAATAGGGAAAAAAAGATCAGCTGAAGGTACAATTTCCTAGGACAAAGGCCCATTAAGTGTCACTAGAGCGGTGTGACATCCAAGGAGATTTGGGCTACCAATTCCTGTTTTGCTTTGGTCAGGGCTTGTTGCTGCTGAGAGGTATCCAGGAACAACTGGCCTGGCGTGAAAGCTGTTAACCATCTTTGGTTCTACATAGCAATGTGAATCTACATTCTCCAGACTGAATGACATAAAAACCACGCACAAATCATCTCTCAGTCCAAAAAATTTAGATCAGTTTTTGATAGTGTGCTGTCATGAAGCCACAAATATTGTTACTGACATGGTGATGGCAGGAAAGGAGACAGAATCTATCTCCAATTGAAAGACAAGAACTTTAATTCTACATGAAATAGATTCATAAAAAATACGGAGCCATAACTATAAAGGTATTAATCATATACATACATATAAACACACATATATTGCTGTCTGCGTTTTATGAAAAAAAAAATAATAATGTCGGTAAATAATGTAGATATAAGCAATTCTGTTCCTTTATATGTATTAAACTAAATGTAAATTAACTAATGTAAAATCACTTTTCTTCTAGAGACTACCCTCCATGTACTGACTGCCTTTCCAGTTGGATTTTGGCGCCCAATGTGGCAGCAAATTTTGAATTTAACCCTTCCACAAAACAATTGGGCAGCCCTGTTGTTCCCCATGAGTAGTATAAAAGGAGCAGATCTGCATCATGGTGTCTAAGTAAAATCAGGTTCTCCTGATTCCGAAGTGCTTTTTTGAGCGCCAGATGTCCATGAGAACCGTTTAAAGGTTCCTTTTTGCATGCACCAGGTGTTGGTTATGTCAGTTGTTAGTGTTTGTACTACTGTATATGATTATTTATTACCTAAGTATTCATTGTGCAGAGGCTGCCACTAGATTTGAGTATAAGGGTTGTACGCAGAGGTGAGGTTGAAGGTGTTGGTAACTGTCCCTATTCAACTTGATTGCATTATTCATATCTATGATTATATACCTGATACAAATTGTTAAAATTAAAACTTTGGCTAAGTTTTTCCTTTGGGTTAGCGGAAATTGAGACTCTTTTCCAGGTGCAACAAGTGTTACTTTTTTCAATTAAATTTGAAAGGTTTTTGCTCTGAAACTATAATATTTTTCACATGTATGACATTGAAGGCATAATTGGATTAAATGTTTGTTTTATTTAAAAGTATTCCAAACAGTAAAAATTAAATGAAACAAATAAGCATCCCCACAAGCTGTTGCAGCGATTAAAAAAGTAAGACTTTATTCTTCAATCTGTAAACCTCTTAAATGTGATTCGTATTTGAAAGTTCTCGTGCAAGAGTAATCATAATGCCTCGCCCACCATACCCAGGTTTAACTCCAACTTTTAATTGAAACCATAAAAACTTATAATGCAGATTTTCACAATAAACTATGAGTTTGAGGTAAGAATACACAAATTCATAAAACATAAGTAAGAAAAGTTTCATATCCTCATGGTCCATGGCACTGGACCGGGTTAGAGTCACATGTCTTTGCCAAATCAACTCTGAGCTCTTCCACAAAAATATGGAATGAGGCACCAATTCCTGTCAGAGTATCTGGAGTGGTGTAACCATTGCATGCCCCAACTGCATACGCGATCGTGTGATCTCCTTCATTCACTCCATGGCACATTCCACTTACTGTAAAAGTTGCAAATGAACTCACTGAGCTAAAGTTGAGTGACTGCAGTTCATATTGGATAGAACAGAATGTTGTTCAGTTGAACCATCATTTTACAAACTAAAAGATCCGGTGTTTGTTTATTTCTGGTCTTGTAACTAAAAAAAAGTGTTCATTCCAACTTATACTTTTCAGGGCATTTCAAAAATACTTTGTGCATGGAGCACTTTTTTTTAATGATCCTGCTTGGCAAGCTAGGCTGGCAAACATCATTTAAACTACTCACTTTCATTTACTATATATGACTTGTTGTAGTAAACTATTATTGCCATTCCAAGTTTCCAGCTATTCCCGTTTATTTTGAAAATAGAAAGGCAATATACAAAAAGAATTGCAGAATTGCAAAACCGAAAATGAAAAAACCAGTTAAACCCAAGCGAGCTCAAACCGAACAACTCCTATTCAGCTTATTATCATGTTGAAGTTAAAAATAGTTTCCACAAACCCTGCATTGGCTGGTAAGTCCAGGTTTCATGATTGAAAAAGCTGACACCTTCAATTGCTCCCGGGTTAGTACATTCCAAATCATCAATGAGAAAGTACCTGTGAAAACCAAGCTCTAAGTTATGTATACCATTGGTTTACTCATTTGGGTCTAGCAAATATTGTATGAGAAATGTGGTATTTTATAAGTAATTGAATTACAAAAGATACTGAGAAGATTCAACATCGCCAAAAATAATTTGATATTTTCAATCGTACCATCTTGCACAGGACTCTGAGCCACCGATCTTATTATTGGCATGAGTTCCACTGGAAGTCAACCTTAACCCAGTATCTGTAAAGTGTTTTGTGTAGTCAACAGTATAAAGATATCGGTCATTGAGACCATAGTCCAAGTTTGGGTTGTACCTTGCTACTAGTCCTGTGAGACTTCTAAACACTGATTGGTGTCTAGTGTACACTGCAAAATAACAAGCAAACCAGGTAAATTTAAAAAAATGGCTTAAACTATTGCAAGACGAGCCAAAATATTGTCTACTAGGCTCAAGTGAGATCATTATTTGGTTTTCTTTTAATTCAATTTAGCACTTTCTGTCAAGTCAAATACTAAAAAAGACTGGGCAAATATTTGCAATGGAACAATACTCATATTACTTACATCCATCCACCGGTTTATCCATTCTAACTTCTTCAACATGAAGTCTTGAGGGAGAGTTGAAGTCATTTATCACAAAATGAGTCATTTCTTCAGAGCTCATTGTACATTTACCTACATAGATCTGTATGTCATATGTACCTGCTTCTAAGTGGTTCTCACAAATTCCTTCAACTACAACACATACATCAACATCGTAGCATTCGCATTTGATTGACCAAATATTCCATAGATAAGACCATAGTTTTTGGGAATTTAATGACTTTTAAAATTTGTTGAGTTTTTGAAAATGCCAACAATGAAATCGTTGAATGTTTGAGAAAATAAAAAGGTGTGCAAGCTTTTAACATAATAATATGACCAAATAAGTTAGTGAATAGTATAAACTTTCAGTACTAAAAACTAGTTGTTGTTCTGTTACCGCAACTCACGAGTGTAAACTCTAGTGTGGTTTCTCCAATAACTGTAGGCATTTGAACTGTTGTGGCTGATGATGATGTCAGCATCGGGAGAACATTCTGTACCATTTATGGCTATAAACCTAAATATAGATTGTGGAGAGTGGCGTTACTTTCGCCTGCATTGCCCATATACATTGTTATTGAACATAAAAGCTTAGAATCACTTTACACTCTGAAGAACGCATTAGCTGGTGTAGAAAAATAATCTTTCATAACACTTCTATATAACACTTATGCATTGTTTATACAAGCCCTATCATTGCTGTTTTAAAGTCACTACGCCACCTTATTGTAGCAGATTTTACCAGCCACCATAAGTGACCACTACTTAAAGCCCCCCCCCCCCCTGATAGCTTGCAGGCCTCAGGCATGCCTCTTACAAGCAATTAACAAGTTTTGTATCAGTCGCTAGTAACCTATTTACTTATACAAAGAGTAGAATCATTATTTTACTATACCGGCACAGGGTAATTACTACCCCGGCCCTGGGTAGCTATTCCAGGCCAGCATCAAGATGGTTGACATAGCCTGAGGTAGGAAACATAGCCCGAGAACCTCTAGGACCCGAATCCAGATGATTACTACCCTCAGTTGTGGAGAAACCAGAATCAAAAGCCGTAAAAGACCAAGAACTGTTGGAGAGAGGAATACCAAGCTATTACTGGCTGGAATGCCCATATACTCCCCCTTACTTCTGGGCACCAGTTTCCTTTAACTTATTTACCTATCTATGATTAGCCATTAATTTTATATGTATTGTTATTGGTTAATTCCTGCATTTCTTTTGGGTGACTCAAGTGTTTGACAAACTAGACCAAACACTTCCTGTCACTTCCTGTCATTTCCTGTAACTCTGCCTTTTCAGTTTTCAGTTTTTTTTTCAATTCAGTGCGGTTCATTACATGTCATTGCTGTGCTGTCACTTTTTAGTCTTACAAGAATAAATGCTCACATCACTTGAAAGCGCTGAGTGTATGTCTGAGCCGAGGGCTCGTTACAGTTGTTAAAGTCGAGGGTTCTCTTTTACAACCAGTTGTAAGTGCCATTCCGGCACAGGGTCACCTCTGGGGAGAGGTTGACTGTTTATTGTCAGGCCTTGAGAGTCTGACTGTGTTGTTGTGCCGGCAGACAGCAGTTTGCCCTGTGACAACGTTAGTGGATAAATAGCAGGACTCCAAAATCCACTACATTGTTACTGCTACCTTTCATACATAATACGGCTGCGGTGTAATGCCTTAAATAGGGGCATTGACAGGCATCATCTTACATGGCTAGCCCTAATTGCTGTGCCATTCACCTTCATACAAGGATAAAATATTTGCTTTGAAATTTATTCATTTTGATTGCTCTTCATACTGTTTGTTATTATTGAAGGTATCTCCAATTTAAAAAATGACTTTCATCAGGTAAAGAGATATTCGTGTTAATAAGTATTGTTGCAATTGATTAAATGATTTCATTTTTACTGGCTAAACCTTTCAACACAACCTTGAAATAAATAATTGGTTAGAGTGGAGATGTACTACTTTTTGGATGACCATGGATTGACTGATTAAAAAAAGAAGTATGATAAGTAAATAAATAGTAGTTATTATTTATGTCCTTTATTAGTACTATTAATTTTACTACTAATTTGGTTATGACCACTTTTTTATTTAGCAACTATATATTTAAATTTATCAGGTATGATTGCTTATCATCATCGGTTACTTTACAAAGATTTATTTTGCCAGGTAGTGGCAGTCATTATTGACCGAAAAAATGCATCAACCAATAACCTAATTAATTGTCATGCGGTTGACTTCATCGATAGCATTTGTGATTTTTTGGCCTTTTACACAGCATTGGCCTGTTAACATACGTAGACATCACAATATGATAATTGACTTTCAGCACACCTGCATAAAGCTAATTTTGAGCTGTGCTGTGTAGTGCGAAACACCCAAAACACGGCAATGATATGGCTAGTGTAAACTAGGCATCAGAAGAAAGTTTGTAGGCTGTTACAATTATACATAGCCACTTCCATGATGAATTGCAAAAAAAAACATATTATAATAGTCTATTCGATGAATAGAAATGTAGACACTTACCATCTGCCACAATAAATCAATCCACTTGTAGTAACTTTGACACTCATCAAAGCATTGTATTTTATTCTAAGGCTAGTATCTGAAGCTAACTTTGAGTAAGGCATGGACTAAAATATGTTCATAGAATAATAAGTTTGATCAATAAAAGTATGCAAGTGTTAAAACCCTTTCAATAAAAGCAACATATTTTTTTTCATTAAAACTTTTTTTCAAGTTTACTATTATTCTAGTAAAACTTGTAGTTTATTTTAGATTAAAAAATCATTAAGCATTAGTTAAAGCAGTACAAAATAAAGAATTTTTCTCACATACGCAGAATATAACTTATCGGTTCCAATTTTAGAGTTATAATTCACCTTCACAAGCTCTGGTCCAATCAATGAGTTGAATTCCAGGTCCAGCAACTCATTCCAGGCGTTGTACTGATAGTTGAAAACTGAAGAGTGTGGACAGCTTGATGGGGCAGCAACTAAAAGCAACCAATGCTAAAGTCACATTGAACTAAAAAATAATCATACTCAATTTGATATTTAAAGATTGAAGTTCAAGTTTCAACACTTTTTTTGGATTCTTTAAAGAAGAAACAGGGCAATACTTTATTTATTTTTAATTTTCGTAGGACAAGTTTCTAAACTCATAATTAAAATAAAATCTGCCTCAGATTCTTGGCACAAAACTTCTGATGCTCGACTTAACTTGCTTTGTCCTAATTACGGTAGTTTTTTACTGCCCCGTTTCCGAGTACTATTCTGCTGGAGCCACTGCTCAAGATTCAGCTTATGTCTTTATTAAGAATTGTCAACTTGAAGTCCTAAGTTTTCAAAGTGTAACCGCGAATCTTTTTTCATGTAACACCTAGATGTTCAAACCTTGTAAACTTAATTGCGTTTCCACCTGTTCAAAGCGATTGATTAATTTTAATGCACCTTCGTAATCTTTTGGTATCACCTCCATTACAATCATAGATCTAGTAGATTTCCAGCCAGATGCACCATCAGATGTCCCGAAGCCATCACAAGGATCAATTACAAGTTTTATAACTCTACTTCCCTTGTCCAGGCCATAGCAAGCTCCATCAACTGTGGAATTTACAAAAACTGTGTGGTAAACAATTTGAAAACAAGAATCTAAGTAAATGTTTTGAAAAAAATTTCTTCCGATGAGAAATGAAGTCATTTGGAGAGACTGATAAATAGATTTGTGGCTACCTGCACAAACATGAAAATTTCTTCTTGGCTTATTTATAACCATATGTAAAAGAACTAACGCAGCTATGTCGTGATGACAACAAAAAATCATTCATTTTTCCTGGTAGCAACTCCAAGACTCTCCTAACACCGTGTATCTACTAAATTTTTACTTCATTCACAATTTTTGGTGCTCAAAAAGTGTTAAATTGTTAAATCAGCTTTTTACACGCAATTTGACAAATGCAAAGGCTTTTTAGCTTTTTTTTGCCTCAAATTTATTTTTGACTGCAAGTCTAAACCTGTAATAAATAAACTCACTGTCCATAGATCTGCTATACTGTCCAGTGTTTTCACTAAAGTCTAATTGTTCAATGGTCTCAGGATTTGTACACTTCTGATCATCAAATGTCAGATACCAGTGGTTGCAGTGACCAGGATTATCAGCATGACCTCTAACATTCATATGCAGAATCACTCTAAGGCCAGTGGAGCTTTTTTGTTTTGGATATGTAACTGTCTGCAATATATATTAGAAGTTGAAATGCTTCCATGTGTAACCAAATACATATTTAAAAATGTAACAGGTTTTTACTTTTACGTAATGATGCAAAATTATAAAAAAAATCTCGGCTGAATGATTTGAAAATTTTGCACATTTATATATAATTTGGCACGCATTAATCAGAAATAAGTTATTGAATATTTCCTCACATCTGTAGCAGCTCCCTTACCATAACTGCACCAGAGTTTGAGTCATCAAATGTCTCTGGTGACCAATAGTGACGGGCATTTGTGTACTCCTGCTTTACGCTACAGTCATCTCTGTCGTCAGCTAGAAAGGTTTCAAATCCAGAAATAATTTTTGACAAGAAACCAAGTTAACAATTACACACAAATACCATCACTACTGTTGCTAATGCTGCCATAGCTGCTTGCAATACTGGTGCTACAAGTTTTTTTACTGACACCGTCACCTCCTGCCATGACTGCTACTGATTACCATTATTGTGGTGGCGGCTATATTCTAGTCACTGTTGAAATTATATTATTTCAAAATACTCGTCCCCATTCACCAAAAACAATTATGGGCAAACTGATACTTCTCCGTAGACAAAACTAATATTTAAAGAACGTTTTAAAATTTGTACATGAGAATTTCTACCAAAGTTTCTCAGTTAAAGTCAAACCATCTTGTAATGCCCATTTAAATATTACACACTCACCTACGCAGACAGAGTTAGATAATGATTCATTTCGGCACCCTTTGAAACAGACTTCTTCCGCCGTGCAGGCGTTGCCTTCACAATCATCATCCTACATACATAGAAGTTGATCATAACTCAGGTGAGATTTATTCAACGATTCTTCACATTGTGGTGCCATTTTTTTATTGGCTTCTTTATAACTAAAACTATGAATATCAACCTATAATTGCTATGTTCAAATATCATGACAAATTGGCAATACTACCGTCGATAAAGCAAAAAATATGTTGGAAACGGTATTGGCGATAAATTTATCGTGAGACTTTTTGAAAAAATTTTGTCACTCTTGGAATGCACAAATTGGCGACAAGCTTAATGCAAGAAGTTTTTTGCTATTGTAGCGCTAATGTCACCAAAGGCGATACAACCAGGCGCGCATAATAAAACAGGAAGCTGGAAATTATCCATCGTATCGGCAAGACGCTGTCAGCTTGTGTGTTTATATTACCAACTATGATCACTTGTGGTTTATTACACTGTTATTTATGAAACAATACAACTGATTTGAAACAAACAAATCTTTGTTGCTGGTAATTAATTATTACAGTAATAAAAAGAAATGGTTGTATTTTTGTTTAGCAATTATTCAATTGGTTTTTCTTTTATTATTACTAACTAATACCGAAAAATACTCTTTATTGAATGATAGCCAATGAGCTACTACAATCCCTGGTCACCATACAGCTTTCCTTGCCAACCAACAACTATGTGATTTTCTTTTTCATTTACTTATTCTTACACAGTATAAGAAGATAATAATCAAAACAACCAGCAACTGTAGTGGGCTGAATTACACTTAACAACACACTGACTGCAACTGCCTCCGTTAGGGTGGTTTACCCAACGGCGATAAACTTATACATGTGGAAATACATGCCGTTGTCGCTAATTATTAGTAATAGCAAACCACGGAGATAATTTGTCATGATATGGAAACATAGTAAATGTTTAACTCAATGGCTAGTAAATATACACTTTGTAAGGTTTGCAGGTTTCAATGACCATTTGTTGCTCTCTTGAAACAGCCACAGAAATATTGTTTATATTCAGAGGAGAATTATGCTTAGCTAAAATATATGTATGTATTTAATGTTTGTGAAAATCCAAAATGGCTTTTCTATCGAATTATTTTCCTTGACCTAATCGTTCAATCAACTGAAACTGCATCATGATTTCTAGGCATTGGCTATCGGTGTACTAGATATATCTTTGGTTCTAGACACAAAATAATTTCACAGGAAAAGGGAACATCTAATCTAGCACAAAGTTGAGTTGTTATCAGCCATCTGTCAGGCAAGCCAGGTGTCTAATATAGTTCAGATACTTCGTTTTTGCTGGCTCACAGCTTGGAAGAGCTGCTTGTACTTTTCAAATGGGGCACAAACAGCGCTATGCATTTTTGTCCCAATAGCAAATACAGGCATGCTAGTCAAACAACGAATGGGCTCAAAACAGATGAACGAACAGAATATTATTAGTTTGTATGCTGTGTTGGTTTGGATATTGCGATATCGCAACCTGTCAAATTTTAATTATTGATCTACAAATCATAGGATCAGTGAGTTCAACCAGTGTGGAATGATGCAATAACTGAGTGCTGATTACCTGTTTATTAGTGAGCGCAATCAGCCAATCACATGGAAGCTTACCTCAGTGAACTTGTATATTTTACTACCTGGTTCCAACCAGGTGTAACGTAACATAGTAGCATGCTTTACATTGAAAATGGGCCTTTCAAAGAAATTTCAGTCTGGACTGAGGGCATTACATAAATTAGTTGCAGAATCAATTGAGGTGTTTTTGGTGTGCTCAACATTTACATTTAATCTTTAACTGCAGTTTTTTGTCATGGTATTATTAGCCTCTTTGTAACCAGTTTTTAAATGTGCGTAAACGAGCATTTTTGCAATTTTAAATGAGTTTACTGTGGACGTTGACTTGCTAACGCCTATAAAAGTTGAGGTGTTGATTTTTTTAAAGGAGTTGTCTTCTTACTAATTACGGCACTGTACCGTTTTGAGGCATTGTAATAATAACAATTAGTATACCCATAGAATTAGAATTCTACGGTTATACCAATCGTTATGAGATTTTTGTTGCTAGTGTATGTATTATAACTTGTTATTAATGTCACAGATTATTATTTTTAATATTGTCATTATTATTAGTGCTATCATTAAGAGTATTCGCGACCTGTTCGTCGAACAAAATACAAAAATTAGTAGATGTTTTTTATTCAATATGTCGCGAATGCAACGGAACATTAGTTTAGAACAACATATAATATTCAATGAAATGTTATAGTTTACTGAACAAATCATAAAGAAGATAACTCCCAATTTTCAAAATGATCACAAAAATAATAAAATTTGAAATGCTACAAACTGGAATAGTTTGTAAAGCTGCCCATCAATCTAGTAAATTTTGAACGCTTGCAATTATTTTGAATTATTTTTCAAGGACATAAAACCGGTCTATGAAAATGAAAAAAATCAACTCGCTCATTAATATTTATTTAGTGTTCAGTTTCATTCGCGACCTACGAACAATATAAATAAATACTTGATGATTACTTTTTTTTTATTCATTGAGCTACTTTTTGTTGACCCACGAGTTCCGAACCAAATGATTATTTATTGATTAAATTTATTGCCGGTCTGATTATTTTTATCGCAATGTGTTCGGCAAACAGAGGTCGCGAATACTCTAATTATTGCCAATAGTACTATTATAATCTTCATTATATTATATTATTATTTTCATCTGGCATATTACTATTTTGTTACAACCAGCACACTATTATCATTTTTAATGACTAATTCATGTTATTGTTTGTTGTTATTATTATTATTATTATTATTTACAATCGTCATTATTATTTTTAATACTGTCATCATCATTATCATTATTGTCAATAATGCTATTTGTACTTGGTGGTTTGCTAATATTACCATAAATAGCAGTCGATGTATTGTTGTCAGGGTAACAAAAATCTTGCAATTAATAGCTAATTTTTAACTCAAGATTTTAGCCATCCAAATTTTGATTGCTCAGATATCTTTTATAAATAATAAAGTAAAAAAAAAGGAGACAATTCTCGCAAAACTTTGTAAAATGTATGCGCTCACCTACTCCTATAAGTTATCATTCGAAGGGCAACCGCGTTGATCAAACTTTATTAAATCAACCCTTTGAGGTTCAGAAAACGCTTATTGCACATGCACATTACTTGTGTTGATTTTTGCATTGTCCGCGCAGGTCAATGGCATTATATATAAAAAGTGGGCTCTTACGGGTGGAAAACTCCAATTTTAAAATAAGACTTTTTAAAGGCTTGGAAGTTGTGTATAAAAAGTAACCTCAATTTTATAACTTTTGGGATAAAAGATTAAAAAGACGTTGAGAAGTAGAATAAAATGCTCAACACAATTCTTTGTGACTGTAATGAATTGAAACAAACAAAATATTTTAAATCAAAAAACAGTATTTTTAAAGTAGTAATCTTTTTAGAAATAACAAATATATGAAGTAAACAAAGCAGTGGTAACTTTATGAAGGTAAGTCAAAGAATTATCGTGCAGTCTACAGAAAATAATTCAAAAGTATTTCCATTTTGGTTTGCAAACGTTGTGGTATGACTTTGAAAGCCCCTAAGAAATTGGAGAGTTTTGAATAATTAGCAGTGATAAAAAATGCAAGTACTTACATCTCCTGCTTGGTAGAAAGTGAACAGCTTTCCGATAGGACTGCCTGTATGTAGGTCAACTTGCTCTATATCAGGTTCTTTGATTGAATAACAGTTCCCTGTGAGTATTATGTAGGTTAATTAACTCTCACAAGGTAGGAAAGTTGATTGCAGGAAAAAATGCAATGTAGCGGTTTATGTTGTTTTTTAGAATACAACTAAAAACAGATTCCGCTATACCATAACCTATTAAAAAGATTTGTCAAAAATTAAGCATTTATTTGGTGTGCTACCTTTTCAGCCTTTTTGGGTTTATTTTATGCAAGAAGGGCAGCTTTTAAAAGAAAAAACCAGTCACAAAAACTGATGTGTTCATTTAAATGTGATATGAAGCCAAACTCAAACTTCAAACGCTGACGAGCTTAATTATCTTTCTCAAAGTTGTGATTGCCAAGATGTTGTTGGCAATATAGTTTTAAAATGTTGTCACTGTTAGAAAGAGCATCTATTTAACAAGCAGATATTGAGTGCTAATCAATTCCTTAACATTTCTTGATTGTCTATGGAAAAAAGTTTATATTGAGTCTTGTGTATTACAAAATATTGACAATTTGCATAGATGTGGAATACAAAAGCTATATTTGAATAAAAGTAACAAAAATACTATGTACTGACATTGATTTACTGCTTTGTCCATCTGGTTTTAGTAAATTTCTATTTACCTCTTTCTAACTCACTGCACATTGCTTTGTTTACCATGCGCATTGTTTAGTGAGGAAAATATGAAATGCTTATCAATTTTCGATAAAGATGGGTATAGAGTAAATATTTGCTGTACCAGTAAATGACCAGCATTGAATGCATACTGCGACAACAATAGAATTCTATGCAACTTCTCACAAACCTATTTTTGTATCATTTGCTTAAACACTGATGCCCACAATATTATAGTGGCAGGAAAAAAACGAACATGGTTAATCGGCTGTGAATTACACTTTATAATGATGCAATTGTGATCTTTTTAAAGCCATGAAAGCAAAAAAAGAATGAATGTTCATGGACAAATTTTTATGCTTAGGAAGCAAACAAGTAGTTTGTTATTTGTTAAAAATATCCTACACCAGCAGATAGCTGTTTCCGACAACTTTTTTTTGTAGATAATTCAACTTACCATGTATGCCAGTGCAAGATTTTCAGTTAGTTTGCTGATTCCATTTCAAGAACATTCAGTTTTTGATCATGCATAATAATGGAAAACTTGTAAAACAAAGTGTAAAAATTAACTGTTTTATGCGGAATTTTGCTCCCTACTTTTGAACCAATTTACCTGTGAGAAACACAATTCTTAAGTTACTCACCGTACAAGAATTTTTAAATGATTGGGGAACTCGAAAAAAAAAAAAGAAAAAAAAGTAGCAACATTAGCATTTCTAAAAGTTTCAGAATCCGATAAAAACTTAGATTGCAAGCAGAAACCACTTGAAGGAATGTAAAGCTCACCATCAGTATCTCTGTATACAGAGGAGCAATCAGACAACTTCTTACAGGCCAGAATGCATTCTACATCGGTTCTTGCTTCTCTCTTATTTTGGATTTGTTGACTGTGTGAAGAAATGGAGATGTCCTCCTGAACAAAAACTCCGCCACATTCTTCAGTAACATCTGCAATAGATTACAGTTTCAAGCTCAGCAGTAACACACATTCACTGCCTTACTAATGACTCCCGTTTTATAAATGTGAAAGCTAAATATTTAAATGTAGGCTAACTATTGAAGTTAAATTATAAAAAAGCGTTCAGTTGTCAGAGGTACTGTATAAATATAAAAACTTGCATAAAAGCTTCAGCCTAAACAGTTCAGGAAGCTGTTTCAGATAAATTTTAAATTGTTTCAAATTAATTTTATTAACCAAAAAAGAATTGTTTCTCCATCCACTTCTGATGACTATAAATTTGTTTGTTGTAGACTCTTTTATTTTTTACTTCTCCTCTCATAATAACATAAACATCAAAGTTTTTTTTAACTATTTATTTTTTGTAACCGATGCGTAAAAGTAAAAATTCAATTTTCTAAGCTCGTTGTGAAATTAAACAGGCTAAAAAAACGTATCATTTAAAATTTATACCTGTTTTTAGCTTAATTTAAGCATCATATTTTTAGACATCGTCAATGTCTTTGGCATTAGTTATCTTTAATTTTCATTTTGATAACCCAATTGCCGATAAAAAATATCAATAACTTTTGGACGGTGCAGCACTGATGTTAAAACCTGGTGAATATGAAGCAACATACAAAATACTCACCTAAAATACTTCCTGTAGCCGAGCTAAACAAAAAGAGCCTCAGAAAAAGTGTAAAACACAAATACACAACCTTCATGTTTCTGTGATATTAACACACTCCTTACCGGTCGAAGAAAATATGCTTGCACGTCTTAAAAGTGACACAATAAGTCAAGCAAAAGCAAAATCAATGATTGTCACCATTGTTGATGTATTGTTTATATAATAAACTATTTATTTATCATTGTCTCACACCTAATCACAACGCTTACTGCATGATATTATGGGTATCACCATAACCATTGTTAAACTATTGATTTTATCCCAAATGAATTCGGGCTACTACATTGCGAACACTTCATTTGTTGTTGTCCCCGTTTTAATTGATATTACCTAGACATTAGGACTGATAGAGTAATTTTTGCAATCCACAAAAATAAAATGTTAATTTTCATCCATGTGACGAATAATATTACCATTCTTTTAACGTTTAGTTGTCTGTAAAATAAAGTTGCAGTTTATCTTTAGCTTTTCATAAAAGCCTAATGAGAATGGTTTGGGTGAGTTTAACTAGAAAAAAACTTGTGTGGTTGCAGTATTTCAAGTGGTTTCCAATTAGGAACACAGTTACGAGTCTGGGGCAAAATTAGGTATGATGGGAAATTGATATTATATTTTGTTGAGATAACATCGGTGGTGTTTGGTTTTTTTCATGATTTACGGTGTATCAAAAATTCAGTAGGTTTGGCTAGAGAAACAATCTGGAAAAGATTTTCTGGCGACCTGGACGTACACCTGGCCCATTTAACTTTCATATAACTTCCAGTATACTCTTCTGTTCCTTTCAATCACTTCTCAATCCCAAGCTCCTTCTCTAAAAGTCTCTTTGAAGCTCAGATATTGTAAAATACAAACCACTAGAAAGTGTACCAGAGGCAATAGGTAAAAACTATTGTCTCTCCGATACTATTACACAGTATAGCAACACAAATATGAGCTGTACCAAGCTCTACCAAGCCATACCGAGCTGGACTTCATCAGGAAGAAACACTATCTTCGGTGGGGTTTCTCTATCAACGGCAAGTTCCTACGAGGTAGCACTACACTCTACCGAGTTCAGTATAGCACATGAGAAATTAGCAAGGCAACCTGTTAGATTAATAAGAGTAAAGTGGCAAAGATAATAAAGTAAAGTAAAGATATATGTGTATTTAACTATACAATACTAGGACGCAATGGATAACAAATACACAATAGATTGTTTATCTAAGCTCACTGTAACAGCATACCAACAGCTCTGCCCACAGTATCATACTGCAGCTATATTTATAGAGTTAGGAGTGCTGAAATATGCACATGTGCAGTTGAAAAATACAGACAGCTTGTTGGATAAAACCTTATCATGTGTAACAGAAATTTATAAAAATATAAAGGCATGACAAGCAAACACATTAATAATTATAAGTTAGCCACAACAATTCAAATTGTCTAATCAGCCGTCAGTGGACGGAAACTTCCCTGCTCATCTGTTTCACTGTAAGTAGTAATATATGAGCAGATCTCCCTACCAAGTGTTTTTTTGTGGATTTGATCTTGGAGTTGAGACAATGGGTTACGGCGTTGGATGAATTCGCCGAGTTTATATTGTATTTTACTTGAGGGGTACTTGAGTGGCATTTGAATGGCATTTAAGTGGCATTTGAGTTTTGATTATTTTTTTACTTAATTTGAACTTTTAAATTTTGAATGTATGGCATTCAAGTTTTGATAATCTTGTACATAATTATATACATAACTTTGACTCATAGAGCATCTAGATTTTGAATGTATGGCATTTAAGTTTTGATATTTTTTTGTAATTCGACTCATTACATCTACATTGAATAAATACAGTAATTAAAAATGAAACAATATGTGAATATATACATTTATTGTGCAATAAGTAGGGAAAATTTCATATAATATAGCTAGAGTCAGTAAATATTAAATAATACCAAACACTACAACTTGTAATGACAATCAAATCAATGCATAAGCTTTTACTAAAAACTATCTTGAAAACCTTCAAAACATGATCCCAAATGGAAAAAAATGGATAAAGTTAGATATTCATCTATTTGTTTACATCTACAAAAAAGAGGTATTTGGTGAAATATTTTTTCGATTTATTCAATTTTCATTAATTTCTTACAAAAACAAATCATCCTCTAAATGGTTAAATTTCATCTAATTGTACAAATTTACAAAAAAAAACAGGGTATTTGGTAAAATATTCTTTCATTTCATTAAATATTCATTATTTTTTTGCAAAAAAGAAATCACCCTTTAAATGGTTAAATTTTATCTGTTTGTATATCTTTACAAAAAACAGGGTGTTTGGTAAAATATTTCCTTTACTCTATTCAATTTTTATTAATTTTTTCAATAATTGCTGTTAGATATTCATCTATTTGTTTACATCTACAAAAAAGAGGTATTTGGTGAAATATTTTTTCGATTTATTCAATTTTCATTAATTTTTACAAAAACAAATCATCCTCTAAATGGTTAAATTTCATCTAATTGTACAAATTTACAAAAAAAACAGGGTATTTGGTAAAATATTCTTTCATTTCATTAAATATTCATTATTTTTTTTGCAAAAAAAGAAATCACCCTTTAAATGGTTAAATTTTATCTGTTTGTATATCTTTACAAAAAACAGGGTATTTGGTAAAATATTTCCTTTACTCTATTCAATTTTCATTAATTTTTTCAATAATTGCTTAAATATACATTATTCACTATTTTCTTATTCTAATTGTATAAATTTACAAAAAAAACAAGGTATTTGGTAAAATATTCTTTCATTTCATTAAATCTTCATTATTTTTTTGCAAAAAAAGAAATCATCCTTTAAATGGTTAAATTTTATCTGTTTGTATATCTTTACAAAAAAAACAGACTATTTGGTAAAATATTTCCTTTATTCTATTCAATTTTCATTAATTCTTTCAATAATTGTTTAAATATAAATCATTCATTATTTTCTTATTATTAGGTGAGCACCCTATCATACAAAATTAGTTTCTTGAGTGAGGGTTTTATCCTGCATTTTCCTTTTGAATTTTTTTCAAAAATTTACCATTTTTTTCAAAAACAATCATTTATACATACAATTTCCATTATTTTTTAAACAGAACAATTCCTATCTCTGAGAGGTTAGAGATATTGGGGTAGAAAACTTAGACATGATGATGAGAAGGCTATGGATTTTCCCGTTTAAGAACAAACCATTTTCGATGGCAATTTCAATTCGGAAAACTAAAACAACGCAATTTGTTTTTCAAAACGCAACCATCAGAAAGCTTTTGTCATGATGAGGAGGAGGAGGCTATGGTTTTACCCATTCAAGAACAAACCATTTTCGATGGCGACTTCAATTCTAAAAACGAATTAGAACTGAAGCATGTAGTATTACGTAATCATTTTTTTTTTAAAGAAGAACAATCCATTTTTGATAGCAACTTTAATTCTAAAAACTAAATCAATGTAACTTTTTTATTCTTTGTCTCCCATGAAATTGTTCAAAACGAATTAGAACTGAAGTATGTGGTATTACATGATAATTTTTTTAAAAAAACACATCAAAATCGACAAATTACTCCTCTAGATAGTTCAAGTTTACAATATTTGAGAATTAATCACAATAGAAACATTAAGCCTACTTGATAAAAAAGAATTTGACTGTTAAATTTAACTAATTGATTCAATGTTATTATTTGGATCTTTTGAAAATAAACATTTCAATGAAAACATCATATTTAGTCTTTGACACACTTGAAACCATTTTCCAGTAAATTTTACCAACAATATTTCAGAAATTTTTACTAGATATTTACAAAAAAAAATGAGGTATTTTGGTAAAATATTCTTTTATTACATTCCTTTTTAATTTTTTATGTTTTAAAACAGGGTTTTATTACAAATTTTTTTGTTGTTTCAACTTTTTAAAAAAATAATCATTATAATATACAGTTTTCGATATTATTTTAAAAAAATAAATATATATAGCGATTTTCACTTTATATTCTTTTATTCCATTCAATTTTCAATAATTTTTTGAGTGAGGATTTTATCCTACACCTTCCTTTTAAATTTTTTTTGTTTTTTTAAAAAATAATCATTGAAATATATAGTTTTCGATATTATTTTAAAAACAATGTATATATATAGAGTTTTTCATGGTATTTGGGAAAATATTTTTTTATTTCATTCAATTTTTAATAATTTTTTGAGTGAGAGTGAGAATTTTATCCTACACAATCCTTTTAAATTTTTTATGTTTCAAAACAGAGCTTTATTACATTTTTTTGAACTTTTTAAAAAATAATCATTGAAATATATAGTTTTCGATATTTTTTGATTTTTTTGTACTTTTTAACTTTTTTAAAAACTGTCAAAAAATCACCAAATTACCTCTCTAGATGAATAAAATTTACTTTTAAAAAATAATCATTGAAATATACAGTTTTCGATATTTTTTGATTTTTTTTGTACTTTTTAACTTTTTTAAAAACTGTCAAAAAATCACCAAATTACCTCTCTAGATGAATAAAATTTACAAGTAAATAATTGTAATAGAAAATACCATATCTAGTTTTTACATTCATAAAACTGTTTTATAGTAAATTTTCTGTAATACAAACTACTATAGCTTACGATATCAATGGTTACAAAGTGCTTTTCTTGAACAATATCTTTCTCGATATTCTTCTGGTATATTATTAGACCCAGGGAGGAACTCTTGTATTCCGTATTCTCTGTGATCCAATAATTGACTAAAATACAAAAGTTATTCATTATATAAATAAATTTTACTCTTAGCTACATTAGATAGTTTACATTTTATATATAACAGGAAAATAACTCACTGAGTTACATCATTCAGCTCAATATTTCTTAGGGAAAGTTCTTTACTCTGTTTTCTTTTTACGATAAAATGGACTAAAATAAAAAATGATGTATTAGTATAGTATGATTAAAATTAATGTAAAATAAATATAAACTTTCGTTATTTTTTCAACTTCTATGTAAAAGAAATACACTGATTACACACGAAAAAGTCCTTTTTTATCATTTGGTGTGATTTTTTTTCAACTTCTAGCTAAAAAAATACACTGATTACACAAAAAAACCCTTTTTTTTAATCCAAAATATATATAATTTAAAAATGTTTTACAAAAAAAATGTATATGAATTGATCATTTATGTGAAAAACTAAACATTTTTGTAAAATAATTATAACCTTTTGTTATTTTTTAAACTTTTATGTAAAAAATACACTGATTGCACAAAAAAGTCCTTTTTTTAATCCGAAATAGATATAATTTAAACATGTTTTACAAAAAATGTTTATGAATTGATCATTTATGTGAAAAACTAAACATTTTTGTAAAATAATTATACCCTTTTGTTATTTTTTTAACCTTTTATGTAAAAAAAATACACTGATTGCACAAAAAAAATCCTTTTTTAATCCGAAATAGCTATAATTTAAAAATGTTTTACAAAAAATGTTTATGAATTGATCATTTATGTGAAAAACTAAACATTTTTGCAAAATAATTATAACCTTTTGTTATTTTTTAAAACTTTTATGTAAAAAAATACACTGATTACACAAAAAAGTCCTTTTTTTAATCCGAAATAGATATAATTTAAAAATGTTTTACAAAAAAGGTTATGAGTTGATCATTTATGTGAAAAATTGAACATTTTTGTAAAATAATTATCACCTTTTGTTATTTTTCCAACTTTTATGTAAAAAAAACACTGATGATACAACAAAATCCTTTTTTAATTCGAAATATATATATATATATAACTTAAAAATTTTTTACAAAAATGTTCACAAATTTATCATTTTAAGGGGTTTTTCATTGTAAGAATACACTAAATTTTCACAAATCAACTTTTTAAAATTATGGTAAAAATTAATAAAACTTACCTATAGTGATATGAATCCCTTGAGTTATAGATTAGCTTCTCGAGAGTTTGTTCTCCACAGTCTTCTTTTTCAGCATCATCGAAGTGATTGAGAAAATCCTCAGATTTTGGATTATCAGCCAGTTCCGAGGCTTGGACGAAGGCTTGATGAGCTGCGAGTACACTGATGTTGTAGAAAATTGAATTGTCTGCGTTTCGACTCAGACCCTTGAACAAAATCACTCCAAATCTCTCCGATGTCACAGCAGAAGCTATTTGATGAGGAATGCGCATATCTCCGATCAGTAATTCTTCATCTACAACACTTCTGTATTGAACTAGAAGAGTCTCTTCATTTCCATTCCATCGCCTGTCAGACTTTGTTATAACTTCAGGGTTTTGGAAACATATGACACTATCTGTTGGGAAATCCTGAAGATTAGCTACCTCGAAATAAGCATTGATTTGTCGCATACTTTTTTCTGGTAATACATCAAATACATTCTTACACCTCAAAGTAGTTCCTGTTTCTGTAGCAGCACGAAAAATTGCTTTTCCAGTCTTTTCAACACCCATGTAGATCAAAACCAGTGGTCGTATTTGCGAAGCTTCATTGACAAGTAATCCCGCCGCTAATGGAATAGTGCTCTTCACTCTAACTACCTTTCCATCCTTTTTATAGTTGTATATGATGGTGCAGTTCGTTTCATCATGGAGCTCAACGGTTAACACCTGCATAACTGTAGGTATTGGTAAATCTTCAACTTTGACTATGTTTTCAATGTTTCTTCTGGAAGCTGGAGATAGAGTACTTAACAGAGAGGCACTTTTGATGATGAGAGTTGCCAGAGTATTCAGACTGGCGCTTTGAAAGGGAATCGTAGTGCGTTGAAGAAGTACATTGTCATCAATCACCTTCTTGTCTTGTGAAGGTTTTGGTTCTTTATTCTTCAGTTGTTTTGATATGATTTGTGTCGACATTCTAAAAGATAAAGTAAAAATCCATGTTATGATTTCTTTTCCAAACCAATTTGAAGATATATATACATATATATATATTTACTCAATATCATACCACTGTTAGTATCTAAATCGATAAAAATTAAATTTATACTCAATCAAGTTGACTTACCTCCAAACAGAAAAGTCCTTCTAGCAGTTGTAGTAGATGATGTTGTAGTAGATCTTGCTCCTTCAGTTGCTAATGTCGAAGTGACTGCTTTCTGTGTAAAAACAGTGCTTCTTATATAGCTGAAATCATGCCATTTATCATAAGGTTAAATTAATGAAACATTGTTTCTACGGAAGAACACCAATGCTTTCGCGGGAATAAATAATTTATTTTCACGCGAATACAAACCAATGCTTTCGCGGGAATAAACATTTTATTTTCACGCGAATGGAAACTGTTGCTTTCGCGGGAATGAATACTTTATTTTCACGCGAATACAAACCAATGCTTTCGCGGGAATAAACATTTAATTTTCACGCGAATGGAAACTGTTGCTTTCGCGGGAATGAATACTTTATTTTCACGCGGATACAAACCAATGCTTTCGCGGGAATAGATAATTTATTTTCACGCGAATGGAAAGCGTTGCTTTCGCGGGAATGAAAATTTTATTTTCACGCGAATACAAAGCAATGCTTTCGCGGGAATCAATATTTTATTTTCACACGAATGGAAACAGATGCTTTCGCGGGAATAAATATTTTATTTTCACGCGAATACAAACCAATGTTTTCGCGGGAATAAATAATTTATTTTCACACGGATGGAAACCCTTGCTTTCGCGGGAATGAAAATTTTATTTTCCCGCGAATACAAACCAAAGCTTTCGCGGGAATCAAAACTTTATTTTCACACGAATGGAAACCGTTGCTTTCGCGGGAATCAATACTTTATTTTCACACGAATGGAAACCGTTGCTTTCGCGGGAATAAATATTTTATTTTCACGCGAATACAAACCAATGTTTTCGCGGGAATAAATAATTTATTTTCACACGGATAGAAACTGTTGTTTTCGCGGGAATAGAAATTTTATTTTCCCGCGAATACAAACCAAAGCTTTCGCGGGAATCAATACTTCATTTTCACGCGAATGGAAACCATTGCTTTCGCGGGAATAAATATTTTATTTTCACGCGAATACAAACCAATGTTTTCGCGGGAATAAATAATTTATTTTCACACGGATAGAAACTGTTGTTTTCGCGGGAATAGAAATTTTATTTTCCCGCGAATACAAACCAAAGCTTTCGCGGGAATCAATACTTCATTTTCACGCGAATGGAAACCATTGCTTTCGCGGGAATAAATATTTTATTTTCACGCGAATACAAACCAATGTTTTCGCGGGAATAAATAGTTTATTTTCACGCGAATGGAAACCGTTGCTTTCGCGGGAATAAATATTTTATTTTCACGCGAATACAAACCAATGTTTTCGCGGGAATAAATAGTTTATTTTCACGCGAATGGAAACCGTTGCTTTCGCGGGAATAAATATTTTATTTTTACGCGAATACAAACCAATGTTTTCGCGGGAATAAATAGTTTATTTTCACGCGAATAGAAACCAATGCTTTCGCGGGAATAAAGAATTTATTTTCACGCGAACAGAAACCAATGCTTTCGCGGGAATAAAGAATTTATTTTCACGCGAATAGAAACCAATGCTTTCGCGGGAATAAATAAGCTATTTTCACGCGAATGAAAACCGTTGCTTTCGCGGGAATAAACAATTTATTTTCACGCGAATACAAACCAATGCTTTCGCAGGAATGAAAGATTTATTTTCACACATTCACCTATATAAGAGACAACGGTTTCAGACAGAAAGCATCCAGTTCAACAACAGTGAGCAAAGGAGCAACATCTATCTACTACATCTTCCATTGCAACTACTAAGAGTTCTCTCTTCATAAAGGTAAAACTTAAATTCAAATATTTCCGCTAGCTAACACAACTATCTGAAGGCTTTATGACATATCTATCTTTAAATTGGTTATAAAGAATTGAACCAATTTTTTTCTGTTTTTTTCAGAATGAATACTCAAGTCGTAGAAAGCCAACCATTGTATCTAAAGTCGGAATCTCAGCCTGATGAAAAGGTAAGAATTAATAAAAAATACTATTTAACACCTGTTGAACACCTTTAATTATTTTAGTTATCTAATTATCGCTTGTATTTTAGAACAATGCAACAACAAATCCAATCCACTTAAAGGACTTCCTTCCAGAAATGTATCATAACTATGTGATAAATAATGATGTTGTTGAAGAAAAAGCTGTAGAACGTTTGACATTTCAAGTTATAATATTCTGTATAACTCAACACATGATGAGTATGGGGATGTGTTGTAAGAAACATGATATATCTACAGAACGTTTTGATGACATTATAAAAAACAGTTTCGAAATCGTTTTGTCAATGGTGGAAGTCGTTAATATTAATAATTTTTTAAAAGAAATTGAAAGAAGTGCTTGGAATCAAATAGTTTTCAAAAAATTATACAACATGACATGGAACAAAAAAACTTTTTATAAATTCAGAAAGCATATTTATAATTATGTCCAAATAGATAAAGCTCTATCCTCTTCTGTAGGTATTTTAGAATTAATGTTGGAAGCGTTTCATACATATTTATGAAAAATTTTTAGTTGTTTTTTATTATTTTACAATATTTTGTTCAAACTATTATATTTTATTTCTTACCAATTTAGATGTTAAAAGTGGTATAATATTAAGTAAATACATATATATATATATTTGAATCCATCCTTTGTTGTCTGTCTCCACATCCCAATAGTTTAATAAGCACATTCTCAATCTACCATAACTCTATGATCTTAACTGCTTTTGGCATAAATACATATATATATATATATAAGACACTCTAAGTAATAAATACACTCTTAGCCACTCATGCAAATATTACCCTTTTATTTTTAGAATGTTATGGATACTCTTTCTGAAGAGCTCCTTAGCACAGATCCATATCCAACAGAAAATAAAATGAAAAACGGCAAAACAACTCCTAAGAGAAGGAAAACTGCTCCAAAAAAGCGAATAGTAAGGAAACGAAAACAAACAGTGAGAAAACAAACTACTTCCGTTGATAAGCAAACAATGGAGAACGCAGCTATAACTCATTTAACAGTTGAATGTCTCAACGAAAGGAGAGCTAGGGAATTAGAAAAGTCTAAAGGTTCTCAAGTGATTGACTCACCAAAAGTTCCGATTTGCAAAACATTTGAAGATCTTCCTATCCCAAGCATTATGCGAGTGACTGGTGTGATACATCCATCAAGTAAGGAGAAGTGTAGATATTCTCAAGTACACTACCATGAACCTTCAGATATAAATGAACTCGAACCCAAAATACTCCTCTGTCCAGTTGAAATAGCTAAAAACTTCAACTGTGATAATTACCCCCCTCCGTTTAACATTGTATATTTGGGTAGAAAGGGAAAACCAAAAAATAAAAACGTTCTTTGGTATGATGTCAGACGTGTTAGCAGACATCCTCTAAGCAAAAAGAAAGCTGAAGAGGAATCACTATATTTTAGTACATTGACTAAATGTCAGCTCAAACGCTTCTTGAACATCAACACCCTCAATAGTTTTCAACCCGGCGCTATTTTTCCTTACCAAGATGTTGTTGATAGATTCGTTCCTCATCGATTTAAAGGAGGGCAGTCGAATGTAATTTGTATCCGTTATAGCATTGAACAATGTGGAGAAACGCTGTTGAAGACGCTCGTCATACCAGACAAATATGCTTCAGAAGCTAACAAATATACTCCAGGTGTGATGATCTACAGAGGAAAAACAACCCACGGAAAATTTAAGACAGAATACGATCTTTCATTTTGCTCTCCATACTGTCTCGGTCGAATGTATTGGAAACAATATTGTGATCAAGCAAAGCACAACAAAACAATATTAGAAATTGATGATGATGATGAACTTGAAGATTTTCTATGTGGAGACTTTGATGATTTTGAGACAGGATATGTTGCTGAAAAAAAATGATGAGTGTTTTAGCGATGGATAGTCTCTAATTCAAAAAACAAGTTGGACAATGTGACTTGGTGAGCTATTTCCCTTTTCTATATAATGTAAACTATCCAATGTAACTAAAGCTATAATTCAATTTCATGTAATTATTTTAAATTTTTTCCCTACTTATTACACAATAAATGTATATATTCACATATTGTTTCATTTTTAATCACTGTATTTATTCAATGTAGATATATCTCCTCTCTCCTCTCTCCTCTTTTTATCTCTCCTCTCTCTCTCTCAACATACTCTCTCCTCTACCAAATACTCCTCTCTCCTCTCTTGCAGTTATTTCCCAAATACTGTAGATTTTAACCATCTAGAGGTATAATTTGGTAATTTTCCAACATATTTTATAGCATTTAATATACTTATTATGTAATAAATGTATATTATTCAATGTAAATGTAAATATATCCATAAATATGTACATAATTATCCATATATACATAAATGTATAAAAAACTAAAAAAATCTCTCCTCTCTCTCCTCTCTCTTCTCTCCTCTCTCATCTCTCCTCCCTCCTCTCTCCAGAAGATTTTCCCTACTTATTATGTAATCAGGTATATAATCATATAATTTTCATTTTTGATCAATATATTTGTTCAATGTAGATATATCTCCTCTCTCTATGTAGATATAAATATAGCCATAAATATGTACATAACTAACCATATATACATGAATGTATAGAAAACTAAAAAATCTCTCTCCTCTCTCTCCTCTCTCATCTCCCATCTCTCCTCTCTCCTCTCCCCTCTCTCTCAAGATACCATATGAGTTCGAGTTATGTAAAAAAGTTATCAAAACTTGAATGCCATACATTCAAAATCTATATGCCATATAAGTTCAAATTAAGTAAAAAACTAATCAAAACTCAAATGCCACTCAAATGCCACTCAAGTACCCCTCAAGTAAAATACAATATAAACTCGGCGAATTCATCCAACGCCGTAACCCATTGTCTCAACTCCAAGGTCAGATCCACAAAAAAACACTTGGT